>CACRXP010000473.1:217481-249003 GCA_902702965.1 Spirometra erinaceieuropaei | reverse complement strand
GGGTTGTCGTTGACCACAAACTGTAGGCGACCGGCTTACACCAAGAAATGAGGCCGATGGTGCCGCCTTTGGCGAGGAAAATGACTGATTTCTAATCAAACGTCAGTGATTCTATGCATAATGCGGATTTGGAGAAAGTTATTTCTGTAAGGTCTGAATTCCCTCAAACGGTGACCGCGGATGTAAACATTGCTTTCTTCTTGAAATTTATTTTCTTAAGACTTTTGCAAAATATGTTTCGGAAACGGGCACGTGTTAATGTTAGCTTATAAAATAATGCATTATGAACAGCATGCAATCATTTTTTCACCCAAACATACTCGCCATTCTAGTTTAGCCGCCAGTTTACTACGCGTATACCCATCGAGTTAATTCAAAGAGAACTTCAACGGACCGCATCTGTTGAAAAACCTCACAAAATTTTCCGGTTTGACACCAGCTAAATTCCTCCAAAAAGAACGTTTTGACAGCTAAAGTTCTTAGTATTTCTTGTTTTCATGGAGAAGTAGATATTAGTTTTGTTTAAATGTTTTCGGCCCTTCAAATTAAATGGATAAAATACAGGTCAAAGTTTAATTTTAAAATCAAGTTATTCTGTCGAGCAATGGTGGAGAAAATACACTTGGATGTGGTCCTAAACGCCACTGCGCAATCTCTAAATTGAAATACCTCATTTCTGATTTATCCAAGCAATTCATGTGATCTGGTACACGACTAAATTCATATCTCCTCATTTCATCTAAGACATCCTTAGAGGTCAAGCCAGTTGTAGATTAATAAATCGAATTCCAGCGCTATTCGCCACCTACTTGATCAGTTATACGGTATAGTTATCTGACCTCTCCATCGTTATATCAGCAGGGTGGTTGCTCTTATTAGTGTTTAACATTATCCACTAAGGATGTCTGGACATTATTCACTGGAGTGGTCGTATTCATAAATTGCCATAAACAGCAGTTTGTGATGGCTAATAGGATTAAAGTTCGAATAAGGCTAAGTGATATGATGTCGGTAGATTACCGGCAAAGGGTTAGGAGTATGAGGGGACTAAGTCAAGTTCGAAAAATAAAATTATAGCTTCATCACTTCACCACGCCCCATCCTCTATGCAGGTAGCGCTGACCTCAGCGAACTTCGTGTTCTTTGTTTGACCTAGGCTGTCTGGCAGTGTCCTCCAACGGAGGGGTACATCGGATTCGTTTTTGACCCTCGGGTGAAATTTCCACAATCCACACTGGGCTACGGTATCTCAACACACCAACTGAGCGAAAGGATATATGTGATTTGCAAAGTAATACGCTTACTGGGAAGAACTGGGGAGGGAGTATAAACTGCAGAAATTGGGATGGCACGCAGAACATTCAACATAGGTTGGTGTGAGTTTACTATCCGTTAAGGTGAAACATACGAAGCTAGATCCCTCCCATAATAAAGAGGAGCTAAGGGCTATGGTAAGGGTTAGTGCCCTCATGAACTCCGAGTTTCCACACCGTTTGAACAACCACCACTGTCAGCAGATTCCACGTTTGCGCCACGTGACCTAGTAGGCGAACACGGTCGCGATCAATATGGACACATTTCGAATCAGTACGGGGGAGACACATGCGGCACTAAATGCAGTTTTCTGGCGCCAATGGCGTGGTAGCTGGAATTTGGACGTAATACTGGAACGTTTGGTCATCAAGATTGAAAGAACTAACGGAACCGAGACCCGAAACCATGACACACAGTAAGTACCCCTGTGTGATTTGTAAATATCGCGATTACGAATTTTTATTTCATGCATGTCAATGCAGCACTGAGGATAATGCATTTATACAGTAGGCACGTTAACGTAGTCGAAGAACACAATTATTTGTGGCCAGCAAGCCTACTTGCATGATTAATGTCGATTTCAGACTATGTTTGCGACGTGAATGGCGGCTTTATTGCCAAGACCTCGGCTAAAGTCGGGCGCTGGTGTGAGCGCTTCGAACACCATCTCAAATTCGATACCCAACACACCACACCCTTGCTCTCCTCTCCAGCGCAGTTTCTCCCCCCTCCAACCTAAGCAGTGCCATGCCACCCCCCATCTGAAAGAGAAATCACCGATGCTAGCTACGCAAGCTTCGCAACAACAAGGCACTCGGAGAGGACGGTGAACACGATAAAATCTGCAGGTCTTGTGTTGACACTCTGGCATCCGGGCTCCATGAGGTGATAGAACAAGCGTGGAGAAACGAGGCCGCCCCTGATGACTGGGGCTTAGGTATCCTTGTACCTATCCTCAAGAAGGGAAATAATACAAGATCAGAGAACTACCGCGGCATAAGCCTCATCGACGTTGCGGCGAAGATCTTCGCTATTGTCCTGCTCAGACGATTCCGCGCTGTGCGTGACTCTAGGACGAGGCCCAACCAAGCCGGATTCCGTGCTGGACTAGGATGCGCAGACCAGATATTCACAGTGAGGCACATTCTTGAATTTCCCCATGGCTACCAACAACCGACAGCCGTCTGCTTCATGAACTTTGCTGCCGCGTTCGATTCTGTCCATTATGAGTCCTTATGGAGGATAATAACACTAGATGGTGTATTGCCAAAACTCATTGTCATGATCAAAGCCTTTTATCGCCCGACTACTGCGCGAGTCCTGGTCCACAACAGTCTTTCTATTTGGTCTGACGTTCGACAGGGTTGTATCCTTTTGTCCATTCTGTTCAACTACGCTATTAACCGGATTCTCTGGAAGGCCCAACACGAAGGTGACGGTGTTGAGTTTGCGCCCGGACACCGACTGACTGATGTAGACTATGCCGATGCTATCGCCTTACTTGCTTCAAGTTTTGGTGATCTGCAGTCTATGTTGTCACGGGTAAACGAAGTCGCTAAATCAGTCGGTTCATCCATAAAGGCTGGGAAAACTAAAGAGTTTCCAAGCTGTATACCTGACCAAGAGAAGGCCCATCTGGGGACTGATGTCGAAAATGGCTGTGGATCCATCGTCGGTCTGTTCTTCTCGAGCAGGAATCCGAAACGTCTGTCTAATGAAGATTTTGTGCCAACGATCGTGTTTCCTTCTTCAGAACTTCTTCCTGGGACTCATCTCTTCGCTTCTATTGGCACTGCAAGGATAAATCTGACTATCGAAGATCGTCGGCTGAGGTGGTTTGGCATGTTCTTCGTCGTCCACCTAAGAAACTCAGTGTTTCTGCCCTCGATCCGGCACCGTTACCCTTTGGAGGCGCCGAAGTGGGGGTCAACTCAAAACCTGGCTCGACTCAGTTCGTCAAGACATGCAGGTGGTTCTTGGGCCTTTAGTATTCGGTCTCCGTCGTTAGTGAAGAGAAGGGGTTGAGCTGTCCAGACCTGCTGCTGCGGATCATCACGCATGGAGAGGTACGGTTCTGGACATCATTGAGGCCGGCTGGATCAGGCATGATCGTAGCCGTACCGAGTGCAAGTAAGTAAGTATTTCGAGGGTATTCCAACGTTTGCTGACATCTGTTTGTAGTCACAGTCACCAGTTTAAGTGAAGTCGCCGACTTCATTTCCTCAAATTTACACCGCCAGACATTTTTTGACGACGTGGAACTTCGTTCGTAAACAACAAATAAATGTCAAGTGATCGGAAGAGCCTAAGGGTGGACCTACATTTATTGCATCAACGATTTCTTCGTTGTTGTTAAATAGTAGGTTCAGGCAGCTGGATCTCTGACGTTCACCGCCCGGATCGCAGAATAGGCTGCATCGTAACGACGAGAGAATGTTCTGCAGCACACGCCGAATGCCCTTCTGGCTATCCGAATTTGCCATGTAATCCTTCCTATCACGGCAGCAAGATTTGTCACAAATGACTGAACTGAATTGCAAAAAGACGCACTCGCCATTATAGTATAGCCGCCAATTTAAGACGCGTGTTCCCATCGAACAAGTTTGAAGGGAACTTCAAATGACCACATTTGTTAAAAAACCCCACAATATTTTTCGATTTAACATCAGTTAAATTCCCCCAAAAAGGACGTTTTGACTGCTAAAAATCGCCGTATTGCTAGAATTCATGGAGAAGATATAAGGTTTGTTTAAATGTTTTTGGCCCCTCAAATTAAATGGATGAAATCCAGGTAAAAGTTTAATTTTAAAATTAAGTTATTCTGTTGAGCCATGGTGGAGAAAATACGCTTGGATATGGTCGTAAACGGCCAAGCGCAATCCCTAAAATGAAATACTCCATGTCAGTTATTATCCAAATAATCCATGTGATCTGCCACACGGCTAAATTCATATCACCTCATTTCGGCTAAGAACTTCTTAGAGGTCAAATCAGTTTCAGATTTAGCGAACAAATTCCAATGATAAAATATCCGGTATCCTCATCGGAAATCCCCATCGTTATATCAGCAGAGTGCTTGCTTTAATTAGTGTCAAACATTATCTGCTATGAATGCCTTGAGATTAGTCACTGGGGTGATCGTATTCACAAATTGCCATATATAGCAGTTTGGAATGGCTTATATGATTAAAGTTCGAAGGGGCGCATCTATCCGGTTTGTTCTTCTCTATGGGGTATTACTGGAACGTTTGGTTGCCGAGAGTGAAAGAGCTAATGGAACCGAGAGGCAAAACCACAACACACAGTAAGTACCTCTGTGATTCGTCAGTATGTCATTAGGATTGGGTCTTCGAGGCATGTCAATGCAGCATTGAGGAGGATGAATTTCCACATTAGGCCAGTTACTCAGTCGAAGAAAACAATAATTTGTGGTCAGCAGGTTAACTTCCATGCACCATGTCGATTTCAGAGCCTGAATATATGGAATTCTAGTAAAGCAAATTAAATGAAATCCGGTTGACGTTCGGTGATCCGCTGTTCCGCTCTGGAAAGTAGAAAGACTAGCGGTTCGAGAACTGGGCCTTGGAGGAGCATCAGATGTCGCGATCACCAGGTCTGACATATCATCTCCGATACGGACAGGCTGTTTTGCGATTAACCAGAAGCGCGCTTATTCAGACAAGAAGGCCACGTATGCCGGCAGCCGCCTTCTCACACCTTACAGTGTGGAAAGGTTTTACTAAAGGATGTAGGCAAACAAATTACACCGGGAAATGATGTTAATGGTGCCGTCTATGGTGAGGAAAACAACTGTGTTCTGATCAAACGTCACTGATCATATAAATAATGCGGATGTAGAGAAAGGTACCATAATATGTATGATTTCGCGCAAAAGGTTAACCGCAGATTTCACTTTTACTTTCCTTTTGATATATATATATATCCCGTTCATCATCCCCAAAAGAAGACGAAGAAGAAAAAGAGGCGATGCAATGGACCACACTGTATTGGTGCTGACGTTTCGGAAACTTCCTCGTTTCCATCATCAGAGTAATGGTAGGGTGTTTGTTCCTGCAAGCTCAGAGTTGTTCTGTCTCGCCGCCTGTCTCGTGTTATAGGCATGCCTGCTACACGAACTCTGACCTGCCTGCTGGCGGAGGATTGGCTTAGGTCTCTCCGTGGCCGACCGCTGGGGCGCTGGTGTGACCTCTGCCCCCTGCCCCCTGCCCGGCCGCTGTTGTTGATGCTAGGTCCGTGTGCCCTTGGGCCCTCCCCCCATAATTTGACGGGCTGATCAGCTGCCGTTGCATGTGGGAATCGGGGACGGCTGTTTGGGCGCGTCGGTGGGTCGATATCTCGCGTCGGTCGTCTGACACCCGGCTGGCTCTCTCCCCCTGCTGGGAAGGTGACAACTGTTGAGAGAGCCGCGATTTGTTCGCCAGTGCTGTCGGCCCCGTCCGAACTGACAGGAGCCTCGTACGAAGCGCCTGGTAGGCCGGATGAAGATCAATGGCTCTAGTGATTGTGTCAACTGAGGACCAACTTTTGAGAACCAGTCTGGCCATCTTGTCGCTGGCTCGGCCGATGACGCTGGCCTCCCCAAAGGCGAAACTATGCTTCTCCTGTTGTATGTGGCTATATACCAGTGAAGGCTTATCCTCGCGGTTGACTGCAAGCTGGTGCTCGTGCTATCTTGTGCAGAGGCGTTTGCCCGTTTCACCAACGTACATTGCATTGCAATTTAGGCATGGTATGCTGTAGACCACCGCCGACTGTTCTGTTGTTGGTAGCGGGTCTTTGGGCTTCATGATTTGCTGTCTGATGGTGCATTCTGGTTTATGAGCCACGCCAATCCCAAAAGGTTTCAGGATTCTTGCCGTTGTCTCTGATACGTTCTTCACATAGGGTATTGAAAGCCAGAACTTGGACTTTTCTTCACTCGACCGCTCAAAATGAGGCTTTTTGAGGCAATTGCGTATGAAGGACTTCGGGTAGCCGTTGGCTTTAAAAAGGCCCTGTAAGTAATTCATCTCCGCCTTCCTCCCACTGTCGTCGCTACAGTGTGTTTGAACACGTTGAAAGAGAGTTCTGACACAACTGCGTTTATGACCAACAGGGTGGTTGCTTCGGAAGTGGAGGATGCGCCTAGTATTTGTTGCCTTACGGTAAACCGTTGTCCTTATCTTCCCGTCTGTCAATCTCGTAACTTGTACGTCCAGGAAGGGCAACTGATTGTTTACTTTCTCTTCCATAGTAAACTGAATGTCTTTACGCATATCGATATATATCGCACATGAATGTTATCGAAAGCTGAAAGGAGCTCCTATGGGGTCACCTATTTCTGGATTTTTGGCTGAAGTCACAATGTAAAAATTAGAGGCTATGGCCTTACCATTATTCAATCCCAAATTGTGGGTACGCTACGTCGATGACACCTTTGTCATCGTCAAGAGAGATCAGCTAGAAACTCTGCATAAAGCTATCAACTCAACACTACCGGGAATAACGTTCACGCTCGAAAGAGAAGCTAACAGCAAACTCCCATTTCTTGATGTCCTCGTACAGCGAAAAACTGACGGGACATTCCACACATCAGTATACCGCAAAGAAACTTACGCAGAAGTTATCCTACATTACGAGAGCAACCACCCTATGGCTCACAAACGGAGTGCTGTTAAGACCTTACTTAATCGAGCAAAGACACATTGCTCTGAGAACGAAGGTTACAAAGAAGAACTCAATTATCTATTCAACCTATTTTCCCAAAACGGCCACCCCAGAGATTTTGTACGCAGATGCATGAAAGAGCAGGAATCAAAAGAAAGAGAGAAGTAACTAGATTGTTCCGATCAGACGCCAAGACCAAAACATTGGCGAACGCTTCCCTACATTAAAAATGTGTCTGAACTCGTTGAAAGACACCTGAGGAAGCGCCAAATACAAGTGGCTCACAAACCGACTACCACGCTACGCAATCAGCTTGTACACCCTAAGGATAGGGTTGGCTATTTGGATAAGAAAGAAGTAGTCTATAAGATTCCATGTGGCACTTGTAATGCAGTGTATTGTGGTCAAACCGGAAAATCCGCCTCTACACGCCTACATGAACACCAATTGGCAGTGAAGAGGCGGGACCACTTATCCCAAGTCGCCATGCATACTCTTGAAACTGGGCACAAATTCGCTTGGGATAAAACACGCATTGTCGGCTCCTGTCCATATAAGAAAGGCCGAGAATTCCTAGAGGCCATTCACTCTGATGACTCATGCATCAATCGACGCATCGACCTTGATACCATGTACACAAGTATCAAAGAAAAATGGAAAAGGTAATAGCCAATCACGACGTGACATCAGCCCACGGCATCAACCCATCCTCAGTCATGACAGAGCAATATCGATTTTTTGGCATTGTTTAAATTTTGACTGTTTCTTCACACTTACTACACGTCTGAAGACGAGCTGGGGAACCAGACTCGAAAATTTACGAAATAAAGTTTGTTCATTTTCCCAAAGGACTCATTCTTCTTCGAAATATATATATATATATATATATGAATTGTTGAGGTAGTGTGCATTCCGAGATAATATGAAGAAGATAGAAGGCTCGTCGGAAAGAATTGAGTTGTACTTGTGAATTTTCGAGCTGGTGACACCAACCCGTCGTCAGACGAAATAAACGAAGGAGAAAGTGAAATGATCAAACTAAATTGATTGGCATGACAGGGCAGCAACTAACAGGCAAGCAACTAATGTATGCAATGCGGGTGGACGCATAGTTCGGCTAGGATCTGTGGCGGGGGGAGGGCGAACTGTTGGGGCTCCCCGTGTTGGAGGGTGGGGGGGGGTGACGATTAAATGGGATTACGAACAGTTCGCCGATCCGACATGCGAGCAGAGGTCAGTGGTCCAACGCAGAGGTGTTTGGGGATTGCAGTTGCGGTTCACTGTTTCACAGATCCTGTCAGCTGCTGCCCTGCCATGCCAACCAATTTAGTTTGATCATTTCACTTTCTCCTTCGTTTATTTCGTCTGACGACGGGTTGGTGTCACCACCTCGAAAATTCACGAGTACAACTCAATTCTTTCCGACGAGCCTTCTATCTTTTTCATATATATATATATATATATATATATATATATATGAACGGAGAAAGTCCGTCGGAAATAGAGTTTTACTCGTGAATTTTAGAGCTGGTTGCACCAACCCGTCGTCAGAAAAAGTGAAAAGTGTGAGGTGGTGTTTTCTTTTCCGGAGGAGGCCGGTCGCACAGTTGCGTATGTCCGCACGCAACTGTGCGACCGGCCCCCTCCGGAAAAGAAAACACCAGCCAACCTTGCCGATGGAAGAGGAGAAGGGATTACGATCCCTGAGGTCAGACGACAGTATCATTGTTGTATCTGCTGACAAAGGTGGTGCTACTGTTATTATGGACAAGAATAACTATGTCAATAAGGCCAACCAAGCCTTTAATTACAGAGAGGCCTATACCCTTATCTCTGAGGATCCGACGAAAAAGCAGGCCGCATCAATAAAGAAGAAGGTGAACGAGCTGACTCGTAAAAAGCTCATAAACCCCGCGGACTCCAAATTTCTGATTCCCAACGACACCCGTATCGCACATGCTTATGGCCTCCCAAAGGTGCACAAAGCAGGTGCACCGTTGAGGATCATAGTGCCGCTCATTGGATCGCCTACATATAACCTTGCCAAATGGCTGTAAAAGCACCTAAAGCACTTCACAAATGGCTGGCAATACAGCATCAACAACTCTCATGATTTCCTTCAGAGGATCCACGGCCTTAATGTAAGCCCTGATGAGTGCATTTTATCGTTTGATGTAGTTGCTGTATTTTCCTCAAGACCGCATAACTTGGCCATTGAGAGCATAGCTCGACGCCTAGAGGAAACTCCAATTGGCATCCCAACAGAGCACGTTTTATACATGCTTGGGCTCTGCCTTAAGAACTATTGTCAATTCGATGGCAAGTATTACCAGCAGGTCAAGAGCACCCCCATGGGTTCACCGATATCGGGCCTACTCGCCGAACTAGTCTTACAAAGACTAGAAGAAGTTGTTATTGAAGTCATCAGACCAAAGATGTGGCTCCGCTACGTAGATGATACCTTCGTAGTCATAAAAAACTGCGAAGTTAAACGACTGCACCAGAGTCTTAACGGTGTCTTCCCCGCCATACAATTCACACGCGAAGAAGCAACAGGGGACATCCTCCCTTTTCTTGACGTCAGTGTACAAAGACTGACTGATGGCAATCTCGCAGCCAGCGTCCACAGAAAAGACTCCAGTGCCGAAATCATCCTCAAATACGAGAGCAATCTTCCTGCGGCCCGCAAGAAAAGTTGTGTTTGAACTCTTTCACCGCACCTTTCGGTACTGTAGCAGCCAGTATCTACTCAAGAGAGAACTAGCCTACTTATATAAATAATTCGATCTAACGGATATCCGATTAGCTTCGTGAAAAACTGTCTCAGACGTCAGAGGCAACTACAAGATCAGACTTCAAGTGGAGAAGTGGCACAGAGGAAATATTATTCCCTGCCTTACATGCGAGGAATTTCTGAAGCGATGGCCCGACAACTAAACCGGTTTGGCATCTGCATTGCCCACAAGCCGGCGTCCTCCTTGCGCGCAGCATTATCCCGGGCAAAGGATCCCATACCCAAAGAACAACAAAGTAACGTCATTTTCCGTATCCCGTGCGCTATTTGCCGTTGCGTTTATATTGGTCACACGGGTCGACAACTTGGGAGTCGCATCAATGAACACAAGTTAGCTATCCGCCGACGCGACCCCTTATCTCTCGTGTTTGCACACGCTCTTGATTATGACCATCGTTTCAATTGGGACGGTACCGAAGTGGTCGCCATGGCTAACACCAAACATACACGGGAATTCCTCGAAGCTTGGCACTCCGGTGCAGATAGCATTAACCGCCATGTTGACCTAGATGTTCGCTACGAAGTTCTCCGATCACGGTGGACTGACTGGCGCCCGCCTGAAGAATAACAACAGCTTATGCGTGCCCGGACATGCATGATCTCGCCGACACGCCATTCCTCCCTCCCTGCCCTACTCCCCCCTCCCCCTCCCCCCCCCCAACACGCTGAACCACAACTGGGACCCACAACACCTACCCTCACCTCCTGCACCCATCACAACACGATGCACACCTCCCCCTCGCAAGTTCGTCTGCTTACCTCTCTGTCTGCGTCCTCAACCAGCAGTGTGACAATGCCACCTCACACTTTTCACTTTGTCTGACGACGGGTGGTGCAACCAGCTCGAAAATTCACTAGTAAAACTCTATTTCCGACGGACTTTCTCCTTTCATCATATCATCTCGGAATGCATACTACTTCAGTTATTTAATATATATATATATATATATATATATATATATAGTGCTAATAGAAGCGAAGATGCGCGTCCCCGGACATAATTGAGAAGAAAAGGCGATCTCGGGAACCATGGTTTTACTGTCCTGACGTTTCAAAAGCATACAAGCTTCCATCGTCGGTGAGTGTGGTATCGCCTCACAGTATTTATAGGTGGGTGACAGTCATGTCAAAACGGGTTTTCTTACATATGAAGTCAGGGCGGCAGGGGGGAAGGGGCGGGGGGAGTCCTAAAGCGTCTTTTCGCCGGATGAGGGGGTGGTGGATCAGCTTTAGTGGTCATCAGACGCATGCACACATGAACTGTGGCGGGCGGAAGGGGAGGGATGAGGGGGGGGGTTGACGGAATGTACTCAATCCACATCAGAGGCCGGTGTTGAGACGCTGGTGGTCGTCGGTCGTACCTTCATTGACCGTAGCTGTCGTCCAAGCCTGGCAATCTTGTTTACGCCGCAACGACTGTCCGTTTTCTCGTCCGCCGAACTAGTAGATGGACCGACTGTGGTGAGCACTGCGAATTCATCGAACGCGGCAGACAGGCCGGACCGAGCCGACGTTTGGTGACAGAACGACCAACAATATGGCGGGCGCTTCCATACATCGACGGCGTTTCTGAGGCCGTCTCGCGTCTCTTAAGACCGCTGGGGATCGGCATCGCCCACCGACCGGAGTTAACAATTCGACATCTGGTCATGAGACCTAAGGCCTCTCTGCCACTAGGTGAAACCACGAACGTCATCTACCGGATCCGGTGTAACTCCTGCGAGGACAACTACATTGGGGAGACCGGCAAACGGCTACAGACCCGTGTTGGAGAACACATGAGGGCAGTAAGGCGAATGGACCCTTTATCTCTGGTGGCCGAACACTGCGCCGATGCCGGACACACGTTCGCCTTTCAGCATGCCTAAATTCTGGGCCGGGGAAACGATCGCATAGCCAGGGAAACAATCGAGGCTTGGCACACGGAGACAACCTCCATCAACCGCTGTGTGGCTCTTCCCGCCGCCTATCAAGCCCTTCGAGCGCAGCTCAGTAAACAAATGGGCAGACGTGCACCCAGGCTAAACATGAAGTCAGACGTGAGCGAGTCCATGGCGGATACACACTCAGCCACCCCCCCTCAACCGGGTTCCGACGAAGGCGCAGTGCTCACCACAGTCGGTCCATCTACTAGTCCGGCGGACGAGAAAACGGACAGTCGTTGCGGCGTAAACAAGATTGCCAGGCTTGGACGACAGCTACGGTCAATGAAGGTACGACCGACGACCACCAGCGTCTCAACACCGGCCTCTGATGTGGATTGAGTACATTCCGTCAACCCCCCCCCCCTCATCCCTCCCCTTCCGCCCGCCACAGTTCATGTGTGCATGCGTCTGATGACCACTAAAGCTGATCCACCACCCCCTCATCCGGCGAAAAGACGCTTTAGGACTCCCCCCGCCCCTTCCCCCCTGCCGCCCTGACTTCATATGTAAGAAAACCCGTTTTGACATGACTGTCACCCACCTATAAATACTGTGAGGCGATACCACACTCACCGACGATGGAAGCTTGTATGCTTTTGAAACGTCAGGACAGTAAAACCATGGTTCCCGAGATCGCCTTTCTTCTATATATATATATATATATATATATATATACATTCCTAAGACTTTTGCATAAAATGTTTAAATAACGGACACGTATGAATGTTCGCTTATAATTTAATGCATCGGAAGGAACCAACAGTCATTTGAATCCCAGACAAACTCGTCATTCTAGTTAAGCATAGAGTCTTATGCGCGTGTTTACATCCAGTAAATTTCAGAAGAGATTCAAATGACCACATGTCTTAAGCGACCCCAGAGCATCTTACGATTTAAATCCAACTAAATTCCTCCAAAAGAACATGTTGACTGCTCATAATTTTAGTACTGCTAGTTTTTAGGGAACATTACATTTATGTTTTATGTTTAAATGTTTTCGGCCCTTCGAGTTGGATGAATGGAAGATAGTTAAAAGTTTAGTGTTCATATTAATCTATTCTGTTGAGCGATGATGGGGAAAATACATTTGAATACGGTCTTAAAAACCTCATCTAAGTTATCATCCAAAATATTCCTGTGATCTGCCACAAGGCTAAATTCATATCATCTCATTTCGGCTAAGAACTTCTTAGCGGTCAAGCCAGTTGTAGATTAATCAATCAAATTCCAACGCTAATCGTGAGTTACTTGATCATTTATCCGATAGCCTCCTCGGACTTCCCCATCGTTATAAGCAGCAGAGTGTTTCCTCCAATTAATGTTAAACATTATCTGCAAGGGACACCTGGAGATGAGTTATTAGGATGATCAAAGGCAAGCATTGGCAGTTTGCAATGGTTTATAGGATTAAAGTTCGAAGGAGGTCAACTGATATGGTGCCGGCTGATTACCGGCAAAGAGGTAGGAGTCTAAGGGGACTAAGTCAAGATCGAGAAAAAAATATATATCTACATCACTTCCCCACGTCCCATCCCCTATACAGGCATCGCTGTTCTTGGCAAATTCCGTATTATCTGTTTGGCCGAGGTCGTCTGGCAACGTCCTGTAACTAATGGATACATCGGATTCGTATTTGACCCTCGGGTGGAATTTCCACCATCCACACTGTGCTACGACTTCGCAACACACCAAATAAATGAAAGAGTTTATGTAATTCGCAATGTAGTACAAGTACTCAGAAGGACTACAAAGAGAGCATAAACTGCAGAAAACGGAATGGCACGCAGGACATTTAACATAGGCTGAATGAGTTCGCTAACCGTTAAGGCGTGACTTACGAAGCAGGATCCCTACTATAATAAAGAGAATATTAGGGCTACGGTTAGGGTTGTGTTTAGCTGCAAGTTTAATACGCGTATACCCATCGAGTAAGTTCAATGAGAACTTCAAATGACCACATTTATTAAAAGACTCCGCAACACTTTCTGATTTAACACCAGCTAAATTTCTCCAAAAAGAACGTTTTGGCGGCTAAAAATTTTAGTATGGCTAGTATTCATGGAGAAGTAGATATAAGTTTTGTTTAAATGTTTTCAGCCCTTCAAGGGAAATGGAAGAAAGCCAGGTAAAAGTTTAATATGAAAATAAAGTTATTCTGTTGAACAATGGTGGAGAAAATACACTTGGATACGGTCTTAAACGCCCATGCGCAATCCCTAACTTGAAACTTCCGGGGCGTTGCATCCGGCATTAAATGCAGTTTGCTGGCGCCAATGGCGTGGTAGCTGGAGTTTGGGCGTAATACTGGAACGTTTGGTTGTCAAGAGTGAAAGGTCTAACGGAATCGAGACCCAGAACCACGAAACACAGTAAGTACCCCTGTGATTCATTACTATGTTATTGTGATTGATTACCCGACGCATGTCAATTCAGAACTGAGTATGAAGTCAGCACCAGCAGATTGCAAGAAAATCGACTGAGGTCGAAGGGATCCTCTGATGCTTGCTGGAAATCCCTCTTCAGGTGAAATGAAGTAAATATAAGGAAAGTTTCAACCACAAAGTGGTTAAGGAGACTGGTCATGCGTGTGTAGAGGATGTGCGGAAAGGTTTTGTTATCCAAAACAACGCTTGCCTGGACAGTAATTTAAACATTTTCTGCAAAAATTCGTTAGGCGACAGCGATTACCGGCAGAAGGCAACTGATATACATTTGAAGAAATACACCTTGTAGATAATGCTCTGTAATGGCAAGTCGGGAAACATGACCTACCATATGTCACCTTGGGTTTTGCGTGTTCAGGAAAATTCCCTGTCCAACTACTTGCGGTTTCCAACAGGTACCACTCTAGATCCGTAATGTGTATAGGTTTAACTCTTCATCTTTTCCTATTTCTTCAGGCGCTAAACGATGGGAACCTGTAGCTCCATTTCGATTGTAGATTTCAAAATGGAGACAGTTCGACTGTCGCTTCTGAGGATGTTCACCATGTGATCTACAGCAGGGTGCACGTAAATTAGTTTGTAGTGATGGTGCACTTGCGCAGCATCTATCTCTCCTCCTCCTCCGCCACCTGGACTCGTCTGGTTTCAAGCTGGAGTCACGAAGACTGCAGGTGGCTGGCATGGCAAAACCTCACACCTTGGCGTACGGCAACACCCCCTGGTCCACAGCGGACACTGATCACGATTTCATATACCAAGGAAAGGAAATCGAACACCACACGACGTAGGACGGCAACTGGGCCTGCCGCCACATTTGTTATGGCTGCACGTCCCCTGTAACATCAGCCGCACTCCGATTTAGCCCCCAGCGTTGGTCCAGAGTGCCTATGTCGCAGCCCGTGTTAGGAGCAAAGATTTCAAAATTCACACATGCACAGCAAGTAATACAGAGCGCCAAGCGAGGACAGTTACTTTGCTACGGCTAAAGTCTCAATGGCATGCAACGGCACACAACCTTCAACTTCGTATTCTAACCTCACTCCCTTCGATGGTGGTGATTTCCAAATTCTGATTTCTCTCCAGCTTCGGAGGCCAAGAAGTTGAGCCGGAAGGTAGAACAGGACGATTAGAACTAGCTAGTATACACAAAGTGGCCATTCCAGTTGGAGTATGTATTTTTCGGTAATACTGTCCTATTTTAAAGTGCTTGCAGTCAGCTTTCGTTCTCTTTCGTGTAATCTAGAAATGTATCGTGTTGACCAGCGTCGTATTATGTCCTTTTAATCGACATAATTCATTGGCTACCAAAGACAGCTTCAAATTACAGAAATTTAGGAACAAACAGATTAGGTCAAAACCCTTTGGGGGTGGGGGTGGGGGGGAGTAGCCGGTCCTCGGGAGAGGTTCGGCCCTCAGTGCGGGCAGACCCTCGGCAAAGGCGTTCATGTGTAAACGACCTCACATGCCATATCGATGGAGAAAGGCCTGGCCGCGAGACTAACCGATGAAATGAACGCAAACATGTCCGTGGACACGCCGAGTAAGTCAAGTTGCCCTTGATGCGGTAGGAGGAGTATCCTCACGCCCTTGCTCGCCTCTCCAGCGCAGTTTCTTCCCCCGTCAGCCTATGCAGTGCCATGCGAACCCCTATCTGTAAGAGAAATCACTGGTGCCAACTATGCAAGCTACGCAACAACAAGGCACCCGGAGAGGACGGTATACGCGATGAACTTTACAGGTTTTGTGTCGACACTCTGGCGCCCTGGCTCCATGAGGTGATTAAACAAGCCCCCGATAACTTGGGCTGGGCATCCTTGTACCTATCCTCAAGAAGGGAAATAATACAAGATGGGAGAACTACCACGGGCTAAGCTTCATCGACGTTGCGACGAAAATCTTCGCTATTGTCCCACTCAGACGATTCCTGGCTGTGCGTGACTCCAGGACGGGGCCCAACCAAGTCGGATTCCGTGCTGGACTTGGATGCGCAGATCAGATATTCACACTGAGGCGCATTCTCTAATTTTGCCATGACTACCAAAAACCAACGGCCGTCTGCTTCCTTGACTTTGCCGCCGCGTTCCTGTGATCTGCCACAAGGCTAAATTCATATCACCTCATTTCGGCCTAGAACTTCTTAGAGGTCAAGCCAGTTGTAGATGGATCAATCGTATTCCAGCGCTATCCGTGACTTACTTGATCAGTTATCCGGTAGCTTCTTCAGACCTCCCAATCGTTATAACATCAGGGTGCTTGCTTCAATTAATTTCAAACCTTGTCTGCAAGGGACACCTGGGGATGAGTCACTAGGACGATCGAAACCAAGAATTGGCAGTTTGCAATGGCTAATAGGATTAAAGTTCGAAGGAGGTTAACTGCTATGGTGCCGGTGGATTACCGGGGCTGAGTTAGAAGTCAAAGGGGACTAAGTCGAGATCAAGAAAAAATTATAGCTACATCACTACACCGCGTCGCCTTCTCTATGCATGTATCGCTGTTCGCAGCGAATTTCGTGTTCTTTGTTTAACCTAGGCCGTCCGGCAATGTGTTGTAACTGAGGGATACATCGGATGACTTGTTCACCCTCGGGTGGAGTTTCCCCAATCCACACTGTGCTACGACATCGAAACACACCAACAGAGCGTAAGGATATATGGGATTTGCAAAGTAGTACAAACACTCAGAATAACTGTGAATGGAATTTAAACCTTAAAAATCAGATAGCATGCAGTGCATTTATTGGGTGCTGGAGTGAGTTCGCTACCCGTTAAGGTGAATCATACGGGAATTAGAACTTTTCCATAACAGTAAGTCCTAACGTCTGGTTAGTGTTAGGAGCCTCATGAACTCCAGGTTTCCACACCGTTGGCACAGCTGCCATCGTCAGCGCATTCCACGTTCGCGCCACGTGACCTTGTAAGACGAACACGGCCGCGATCAATGATGGTCGCAGTTCGAATCAGACCAGGAAGACGCATCCGGCACAAAAATGGAGTTTGCTGGCGCTAACGGCGTGTTAGCTGGAGTTTGGGCGCAAGAGTGTATGAACTAACGGAAGCGAGACGCAAAACAACGACACACAATGAGTACCTCTGTGATTCATCAGTATGTTATTGCGATTGCTGATACGACGCATGTCCATTCAGTACTTAGTATGTAGCCAGTACCATTAGTACCTTCGGACTGTGAATATATAGAGGTAAGGTAAAGCAAATTTAATGGAAATCAGTTGCCTTTTGGTGATCCGCTATTGCGCTCTGGAAGTCCTCATCCATGTAAAATAAAGAAGATTAGAGGAAAGTCTCATCGACAAAACAGCTAGCGAGACTGGGCAGGAATGTCAGTATGTTATTGCGATTGGGTCTTCGAGGCATGTAAACGGAGCGCTAAGGAGGATGCATTTCCACAGTAGGTGCGTAAATTCAGTCGAAGAAAACAATAATTTTTGGTTAGGTGGTCTACTTCCCTGCCCTATGTCGATTTCAGAGCCTGAATATACAGAAGTATAGTAAAGCAAATTGAATGAAATCCGGTGGACGTCTAGTGATCCGCTGTTTCGCTCTGGAAAGTAGAAAGACTAGCGGTTCGAGAAATCAGCCCTAGAGGAGCATCAGTAGTCGCGATCACCATGTCTGACATATCATCCCCGATACGGACAGGCTGTTTTGCGATCAGCCAGAAGCGCGCTTATCCAGAAAAAAAAGTCTCGTATGTCGACAGCCGCTTTCTCACACCTTACATTGTTGGGGTTTTACGAAAGGTTGTAGGCAGCCAGCTTGCATCAAAAAATGAGGCCGGAGGTGCCGCCTTTGATAACCAAAGCCACTGAGTTCCGAACAAACGTCAGTGGTCATACGCGTAGTGCGGATTTAGAGAAAGTTATCCGATAATGTCCGATTTTGCCCACAAGGTTAACCGCAGATGTAACTATTACTTTTTTAAATTTATTTTCATTAAACTTTTGTATACAATGGTTAAGAAACGGACAAATATGAATTTTCGCTTATAATTTTATGCATCGGAAAGAACAAACAATCATTTGAAACCCAGACACACTCGTCATTCTAGATTAGCCACCATTCTTGGACGCGTGTTCCCATCGAGTAAATTCTAGGGGAAATTCAAACGAACACATTTGTTATACGACCCCACAACATCTTACGATTTAACCCCAACTAAATTCCTCCAAAAAGAAAACGTTGACTGCCATAAATTTTTAGTATTGCTAGTATGTATGGAGAATTGCATTTACGATTTTTGTTTAAATGATTTCGGCCCTTCAAGTTGGATGGATGAAAGACCGGTAAAATTTTAGTGTTCAAATTAAGTTATTCTGTTGATCGATGATGAGGAAAATACATTTGAATATGGTCTTAAACGCCCATGCCTGATTCCTGAATTGAAATACCTCATTTCAATTATCATCCAAAGCATTTCTGTGATCTGACACACTGCTAAATTCATATCACCTCATTTCAGCTAAGAAATTCTTAGAGGTCAAGCAAGTTGTAGATTAATCAACCTAATTCGAGCGCTACTTGATCAGTTATGCAGTAGCTTCATTGGACCTTCTCATCGTTATAGCAGCAGGGTGTTTCCTGCAATTAATGTTAAGCATTATCTGCAAGGGACACCTGGAGATGAGTCATTAGGATGATCGAAGCCAAGAATTGGCAGTTTGCAATGGCTAATAGGATTAAAGTTCGAAGGAGCGTAACTGATATTGTGTTGGTAGATTTCCGGAAAAGGGCTTGGAGTATAGGGGGACTAAGTCAAATTTGAGAAAAAATTATAGCTACATCACTACACAGCGTCCCCTCCTCTATACAGGTACTGCAGTACTCAGCAAATTTCGTGTACTTTATTTGACCTAGGGCGGCCGGCAATGTCCTGTAACCGAGGAGTACATCGGATGCCTTTTTAAACCTCGGGTGGAATTTCCACGTCCCACACTGTGCTACGACATCGCAGCACACAAAATAAGCGTAAGCATATATGTTATTTAATAAGTAATAGAAGTACACAAAAGAACTGGGAAGGGAGTCCAAACTGCAGAAAACGGGATGGCACGCAGGACATTCAACACAGGCTGGAGTGAGTTCGCTACCCCTTGAGGTGATACATACGAAGCAGGATCCCTCCTATAATAAAGAGGAGATTAGGGCTCTGGTTAGGGTTAGTGCCCTCATAAATTTCGAGTTTACACACCGCTGGCACAGTTGCCATCGTCAGCACATTCCGCGTTCGTGCCACGTGACCTCGTAAGACGAACACGGTCGCGATCGATATGGCCGTAGTTCGAATCAGTCCAGGGAGATGCGTCCGGCACAAAATGAAGCTTGCTGGCGCCAACGATGGGGTAGCTGGCGTTTGGGCGTTTTAGTGGAACTTTCGGTTGTCAAGAGTGAAAGAGCTAACAGAAACGAGACGCAAAAGCACGACACACAGTAAGTACCCCTGTGATTCATTAGTATGTTATTGCGAATGTTTGTTCGACGCATGTCAATTCAGAACTGAGTATGAAGCCAGCACTACTAGTAGGGAAGGGTGTACTTGAGTCTACAGTAGACGCGTTAGTCAGTCGAAGAACCCGGGATCTTTGGTCATGGAGTTTGACGCTCTACCATTGAGCCACGGACCCGTTGTCCTGTCGGTTGTGATCGGGAATATCAATTATGACAGTGGGCGCTCGCCGATCAGGTTACGGAACATGCTCGTTTATGTCTACCTTCATATTTTCTACGGTTTTGGTATGACAATACATTCTATACATCTAAAAACGAACATTACTTAATTAGAGCCATTTCTGACGTTTTCGGGATATTGCGCTTTTCAAAATAAATCGACATCTCTAAACAACGCAATACTGCCTGTAATATTTCTTTAATGTTTTTAATACTTTTAAAGTTGCACTTAATTAACATAGACAATTGACTCATGAAATGGTGTCGGTTTGCGAGTGATTGGCAATCATTCGTAAATTTCGACACATTTCATGAGTAAGGTCACTAACTGTAAGTCACTGGATCGACTTCTTCTAGCAGCAGCTGAGGCGGCTGCCACCATCTTACGCAAAACGACCTTGATGACACAGGAGAACCTCGTATAAGCTCTGTGTCTACCGTGACTATAGGTTGGTTAATGGGTGCTATTTCCGACGCCCTCCCCAGCCCCTCCCCATCGACGCATCAGCTCCTGTGTGGAGATCCTGAGTCATGCAGAGGAATGACTGAGCCACTGGGACGCCAAACGCACCGAGTCGTCATTGCCACTGTTATGACCTGGAAGGAAGGTGGGACAGGAAGATGGCCAGTCCGGAGGACATGCACTTTATTGGCAACTTGCGGACACGAGGGCGTTCGAACCCGTCAGAAAGACGCTCTATTTGCGTTGGCCCCTGTGCGTTCTGGAACATTCCGCCCAATGGCGTGCCTGCCGTCGAGGGCGTTCTAGAATGTTCCTGTCTGGAGCGTGCTAGTCGCTGATTGGCCACCGCGTGTGCGACTGTCCCCCCTCTCGCGGACACGTCTGGACTGTCCGACCAGCCACTGGTTGAGACGCACGCGTGAGCAAAGCCACGACAAGTGCTCGGTGCTGCAGTGCACGCCGGTCGGCCGTCTAACTTCACGCCGCCGGCTCGGTCCTCTTAGGCTCCACGCCGCTTGTGCTCTCCTTAACAGACGCATTCACCTCCCCATCTCCCATCCTTTTCTAATACTGTCACGGTACTGGAACTCACGCGATACGCCTTGTTCAAATGTACAATGCCTAGTTGACCTCTATCTTCGTTAAACCGTTTGAAATAATTTTAAATATGACCATCCCCAGAGAGTCGATAAATTCTTGCTCAGAGACGCTCAGGGAGGAAGACCGACAATACGTCGAGATTCTGAGCGGATCAGTGTTTGGCTGCTCAGTCTACCCCAATTCATCAGTGAAGCTACTCCCAAAACTATCAAAAGACGACGCATACGCAGGCGCTGACTGTGTCAGTGACTTATCAATCTGAATATCGATAGGTCTGAAAAATTTTGAAGTCATCGTTCTGCTTTATCTGGGTGTCGTGGAGTTTTGAAAACCACGGCGTAGAGAAGTTCATGCCGACATTGCAAAGAGTCCACTAGTGTTTCTTAAACAAAACATTGCCAAATCACAAATTGTCAATTCCTGCCTTCTTGTCGACAAACTGTCGTTCTATTTTCAACAAAGCCCATGATTTGGAGCTACTTTTGTCGAAAAAAGAACACAGCAAAACTGAAGTTGTCTGCCTTCAAGAGACGTGGCTAAATAGTGACATTGATTCGCAACTTATTACTCCTCCATCCTTCTACTGCTTACGAACAGATAGAAGATCTTTATCTTGTGGCAGAGGTGGGGGCGTTGCCATTTTCGTTAATCAAAATCGGTGTAGAGACTGTAAGTCCCTTTTTTCTTACTCTGATGATTTGATAGATGTAATCGCTGTTTTATGTAAGCCCCGTTTTTAAGTAATTTTAAAGGCATCATATTTGTTAGCATTTACATTCCCCCCTCTTTCTGTGAAGGCGCATTAACCCGTTTTTTCGACTTTCTCTCACAAAAACTTGCTATATTGTCCTGCGACTATCTTACTCTCTTATGCGGTGATTTTAATCGCGTGAATTTACGTCCCCTTACACTTTTAGGCTTCGATGATCTTGTCTCCTTTAATACTCGCGCAGATGCCCCTCTTGATCATATTCTGACTAACCACAGCAAGCTTTTTTGCGTAAAAACAGGGCTCCATTGTCAGGTTCTGACCACTCCACTTTATTGTGTCTTCCAAAAATCTATTCCACTTCCAAACGTGCACTGCTTGCCAAGCCTGAGAGAAAGGTCGAGGTCCGCAACACGTCCGCCCAAAAAATTCTCATGCTTCAGACTTGCATTTCTCTTACCATCCCCACTTTCCTTGAACATTCTAATGTTGAATCCTGTTCTTCCAACCTGACAGCGTTTTAAATGAAATTTTCGATATTTGCTGCCCTTTTGATACTGTTATGGTACGACCGGATAGAATTTCTTCCCCCTATCTGAAATCGTTGAGACGTAAAAAGGAACTCCTTTACAAGCTAGGCTAACGTGATAACCTTAAGGCCGTTACCGTCTTAATAAAGACAGAGAATGACAGGCTAAATAGCCTGTTTGTCAGCCAACTTTTTTCCTCTTCTTACTGCCCCCCTTTCCCCCCTTCCTCAGCTGAGATTTGGAAAAATCTTAAGCGTATCACTGGCCATCGCAACACGCTGGTGCATGTGGATGCAGATTTAGACTCCCTTAATAAAAATTTTATATTTAGTCACAATGACTCCCATCTTCCCTTAGAAGACATTTCCCTATCACCGAGTACATTCAAACCCGTGTCTTTGGCAACAGTAGAGAAACACCTTAAAAAGGTCCGTGGATCAACAGCTGCCGGACCGGATGGTGTCTCGCCTTTTCTTCTTAAATCTTGCTGTTCTCAGATAGCCCCTATCTTAACGCACCTAATCAATATGTCTTTCATGGAGTCCAAGATTCCCGACGCCTGGCGTACAGTGAGAATCACCCCCATCCCTAAAAAGCCTGCTAACTTTGGTCGTAAATCTTTTCGCCCAATTGCCTGCTCCTCTGCAATACTAAATCTTGCTGAAAGAGTTGCCCTAGATATCATAAAGCCTTTTTCTTCCAGTTTTTCCGACCCCTTACAATTTGCATACAAAGCTAAATGGAGTACTTTAGATGCTGTCGCACTTGTGGTCCACTCTGCTCTAAAAGCATTAGACAAGGGCTGCCGCGAGTATGCGTGCGCTTTTCTTGATTACTCCGCCGCCTTCAATACCGTCCCGCGCCCTCTTCTCCTTTCCAAAACCTCCGCATGTGGCTCTCCAGGCTGGGTCGTCTCGTGGCTGAGCGATTATTTTACCTTCCGTACCCAATTTGTCCAATCTGGCAAGCGGAAATCTTCGACCCTTCCCAATGACTGCGGTGTTCTTCAAGGTTCCATTCTGTCCCCTCACCTTTTCTCCCTCCACACTGATGATCTCCGGTCCCCTAATGACTGTCTTCTGGTCAAGTATGCTGACGATGTGGTTGTTGGACACCCTCTCAAAAGTCAGACACACCTCCGGTCTCTAAAGGATGGCATAAACCATATCCTAGCGTGGCCAGCCATCATGTGACCGGTCTGGCGTCATTGTTCACGACCTCGCTGCCTCAAGGTCATTCACCCCTTGCGGCGAGCCGTCCCAGACGGGCTGATCTGAAGTCACTCAACCGACTTCAGCTCGGACACAATTGCGTCTACACAGTGTCGCGGCTATCCATGCGCCACCCCCGGCAACCAGAAAAACAAGCCACTAGAACACCACCTCTCAGCAAATGCAACTCAAACCGCTTCGAGACCACTTGAGCTTGGCTCACGAGTATTCAAAAGCAGCCGCCACCACTGTCCCATGGACTTTCAGGCCTGTCTGGACGCAGTCAACACCAGCCCTGGCTTCGCCGGTGGTGGCCGCTGCCGCCTGGGAGGACAATTCCCGGTTCTGTGCACAATAGACCCCTCATTCTAGTGCCTTCCGTCTTGGGATCCGACCTGGTGGTTGTAGCGCTCAGAGCACTTACTCTCGCTGCTTGATCGCAGCAAATCCTTGTCAGGCCCACCGAGCTGCCAGCCCTCCCGTGTCACACACACGGCCGCCGCCTCCACTGGAAATTCCGCTTGCGCCATGGACACAGCGTGAAAACGCGGCTTCATTGGCTGCTAGACTGATATTAGTCTTCCCGTGCATGCCAACCGTGTACACTCGACGGTGCACTGTCGGTGGTGCGTGCATTCTAGGTTAAAGCAGTGGAATTCCGGGGAAGTGGATGGAGACGTCCGCCTTCAGATACGGGAAACCATCCCTCCAGCAAGCCATCCCACCCAGACGGTGATAGACGAGCCTCCGATGGTAATTTGTGAGGATTGAGGGACAGTGGAGCGAGCGCTCTGGTTGAACTCAACACGAACCAATAGTTCAGGGTAGACAATTCCCAGCCAATCAACGCAACAAGAACCCTAGATATCGCCACTGACAGGACATGCCGATTTGTGATTTCGAGATCCAGGCGAGGTTTCGGCAGCAAACCAACTAAAAACGGTTGGCGTCTTGTTGCTTTGACAATCCGCTTCCCGAGTGTTGTAGGTTCTACACGGCTAGATAACCTGTCCCCGCCTTCCGTGTTATAACATGTTGGCCAAAATCAGCATCATCCATAAAACTGTACAGCTGCGACTGTTAAAACGGCATGAGTCATGTTCATAAGCTCCTAACCGCTGAACATACACTGGTCTCTTTCGGAGATCGAACGTCTTTTATGCATTATCTTCTACTGTTATCCTAATAGCACTGCGAGACACTTAAAAACTGTGGCCGGCTTTTTTGGAAATAAACATTTGCAAACTTTCACCACAATTTTTGATGTGTCTAACGAGTTAGCTAACATCCAAATAAGCCTTTCGAGAAAACTGCTTTAGCGAGAATCACAGTTGACGTTGAAAATCTCCCCGGCAGCTGTCGGGGCAGTTCTCTTTCGGATGATCGGAAAAAAAGATGCCCGATGTGCAAAATATTCTCGGTGTTATAGAAGGAAAGCAACAGATCACACGGACTGAGATTAAACCCCATGTTAGATCGATAGGCGAGTTCCGACATGCTTGGTTATCTAGAGCGAGGAAGTCCCCAACAACAGGACTGTAGGAATCACAAGCAAGCAACAACCTACCAAGCCACAGAGCATCGAAGCAGCAAAAATAAGATGAAAAAGCAGATGCGAGCGGACATAAAAGGCTGCCGTTTCTGTTTGATTCGCGCCCTCCCTTAGCTGGTCACCAGCCCGGCCAGCATAGACGACCACACACACAATGGTTCTGAAGTGATGGCTGGCAGTGCAAGAGGCTGGACCCTCAATGTCTCGCCATTTGTCGACGTAGGCCGAGCGACCATTCACACTGGAGTAGATAAGCTCCTCGACTGTCCGCTAAAGGCCTCCAGGTCGGTCAGGTCGCTGCCAGATGACACCCGACTGATGAAAGTAAAATCTACGTAGGGCATATCACCACCAGCCCAGGTAGTTGCAATGAGTCCTGAGAAGTCAAACGAAGGCATTTACACAAACGATACCTCCATCCCGACCTGAAAGCGGCTTTTGTGCAAATGAAGTGGTGGGATTCGAGGAAACAATTTCCGCAATATGTACATGTAAAGATTGGCCAAACAGAGTCAGCGATTCAGCAGACGCCCGGAGTAGAGTCAATACACGCGCTCCGCGCCATTATGCAGTTAAAATTCACCGAGCAACTTCTTGTCTTCTGATCCGCTCCAAATCAGAAATTACTTTAGAAATCCTTGTATTAGTTTGCTATTCACTCACAATTTCGTCGATTGTCCAGTCAAGCGTAAATTCCGTTTTAAACCGGACTTCCTCATACTTGCAACCCACACTGACCGCCATATCGGTCTTTTAGGGGTGTGCAAGGCAAATGCGTTGTTAGGCGTTATACTATCACCCATCGCTTTGCCCAAATCCAGTCCCGCCAGGAACTGGACATGAACCTAGATCTCCTCCTCGATGGGTCCCAGTATAACATCACCATACCACCCCAGGACGACATCGTCCTGTTTTCCCCCCAGTGCCACATGGCCTATAAGATGTCAGTTCTTTCAGGTTCCGAACTCGACACATTTTCTAAATGATTTGCCTCCAACGTAATAAAGGTTATCACTTTCACAACCAATACTACTAATGCATTAAGGAGTCCAAACTGAGGTGGTCGCACGTTCACCAGAAGGAGACCACATTCGCATAACTGAAACAAAAAGTTGTTTTCATGGCATGGATGATGCCTTCTTTGGTAACTGCCTCTTCCTTCCCCAAAAGCGTTCTTACCTATAAATGAAGGCCATTGGCTCCTAATGTCAGAACTTGTTGTTACGACCATGCGCAGAAAAGAGTCTACGCGCAAAAATACTGGAACTGAAAGTGCATTACGACGCTGACGAAAACACCAATGGGCCAGTCTGATCACAGTCTGGTCACGCAACCATTCGCATTGTGGCCTTGACTGTGGGAGCAACCAATTAGGGCTCAGCGCCTAGTGGCCAATGAGCAAACAGGGTCTCGATGTCACAATCTGACCACTGCACAGTTGTTATGCTAATGAATTTTCGTAAAAGAATTTGTAAGAATTCACAAAGTGATTAGGGGGGCTGGTTATGCGTGTGCAGAGAATGTGCGTGAAGGTTATGTTATCTAAAACACGCTTGTCTGGACAGTAATTTAAACATTTTCTTCAAAAATTCATTGAGCGACAACGATTACCGGCAGAAGGCAACTGATATAAATGTGAAAAAATAAACCTTGGAGACACTGTTTTGTACAGACAACTCGGGAAAAATGACATACCATATGCCACCCTGGGTTTTGCGTGTTCATCGTGCGCCCCTACCAACGCCGCTGTCGTCGCTATCCACTGTATCCAAAGCCATCATCAGATCCACGAAACCTGTGCAAAAAATCAGAGAGAATGCAGTGCATTTAGTGTGTGATGGAGTAAGTTCGCTACCCGTTAAGGTGAATCATACGGGAATTAGAACTTTTCCATAACAGTAGAGCCTAGCGCTCTGGTTAGGGTTAGGGACCTCATGAACTCCGAGTTTCCACATCGCTGGCACAGCTGCCATCCTCAGCACATTTCGCGTTCACGCCACGTGACCTTGTAAGTGGAACACGGCATCGGTCAATGATGGTGGCAGTTTGAATCAGTCCGGGAAGGCGCATCCGACACAAGATGGAATTTTGGTGCATTGCATGAATGTATTGCTTCGAAAATAGAGGCGACAGACGAACTCGATTCATAAAACCACGGTACACCGTAAGCACCTGTGCGATTCACAAATATCGCTATTACGGTTTTTCTTTCATTCATATAAATGTTGCACTGAGGATGATGCAGTTCTATAGAAGGCTCATTAACCTAGTCGCGAGAAAACAATTATCTGTGGCCAGCAGGTCTTCTTGCATGCCCTATGTCAGAGCCTGAATATATAGCAATATAGCAAAGCAATCTGAATGAAAATCAGTTGCCTTTTGGTGATCTGCTGTTCCGCTCTGGAAATCCTCATCCATGTTAAATAAAGAAAATACAAGTAAAGTCTTATCCACAAAACAACTAACGAGACTGGTCAGGCATGCGCAGTGGCTGTGCGGGGAGGCTGTGTTTCCTGACCCAACGACGCTCGACTGGACAATAATCTATAATTTTCTGCGAACATCTAGGTGGTAAGAGAAAGTACCGATGGAGGGCAAGTGACGTGAATTAGAGAAACAGATGAACATGTGAGATAACGCTCTATGATGGAAACTCGACATATCACATGTCACCTTGGATTTGTTGTGTTCAATAAAGTTTCTTGTTCAATTAATTCCGACAGTTATTGCATCACCCGCCACCTCTACCAGCACCGCTGCCTTCGCGTTCTACACTGCTCTAGTCTGCGCCAGACTCACGCAACTGGTGTGAAGACCAATGGAGTTCCGATATATTAGCAGTAGTAGCTGAAGTGCTCATAATGGTGGTCGTAGTAGTTGTTGTTGTAGTAGAAGTATACATGAATCATCATTATGTGGAATACCGCGGCCCTACTTTTGTCAATCTATTCACGCGCATCGACAACCTCTGCGTATTCAAGGACGTGAGAGCGCATTTCGTAGTATTTACCGTTTTTTATTGGCACAACTGAGAATGAGAGGTAATGAATTATTAGTCGGTCTGCGTCAAAGCTGACAATGACGGTACTTTGAATGGCCACCGCATTGGCCGCTGAGTGCTTTATCCTCGGCATGACAGTCTGACGAACTATGTTTATCAGAGCCGACTGTTTGTCGTCGGCACGTGTCCCCGGCATCTGTCTTTATTTTGAATCACCTTCTTTACCGCAGACGTCGGCCACTTCGTCTGCTTCTAACCGAGTGTTCTGAGTGAGGATAAAGTTCAACTCAATAAAGCCTTCCATTGTTATTTCAAAGGTTCCCCAATGCTTACTGACATCTGCATATAACCTCTGTCACCAGAATGAGTAGAGTCGCCGACTTCATTGCCTCAAATTTACGCCACTCCAGCTGATCGATCTTTGTTCACTACATTAAATCGGTCATAACCACCTATAGTCGCCCCCCCTAAATATGACTCCGCCCCCGTCTAAAGTCGTGGCTTGAAAGCTGCTAACTAGTAGCATGGTGTAATGACACCTTACTGTGGCCCTCATAGCAACTTCCGCTGATCTGAGAATCGTGTTAGGGACAGCTGACTCGTGTGGACCAAGTGGCCAGCATCTGTGCGACACGTCTGCCTGACTGTTCAATGCTTCTTTAGCTCTCTCACTTAAATTCATCTTCAGTCATCTGGATTGAGCCTGGTAATTAAAATATGATGGATATTGGAGCTCTGAAAATGCTCGATCATCTGTAGGATCCCCTCGCTAAAATCCAAATCCCGCGCCTCCCCAGCAAAGCGGCCGTAGTCCCCGTTGAGTTTTGGTGAACAGACTGTCGGCATATGATGGGCATGTAAAAATACACGTTCACAGACCATAGATGCGATTTGGTGCCATCTCTGTGCCCTTTCTGGGTGCTGTCGTGGTTGCCTCCGCGTCTCCAAATCACAGACATTGGGAGAACTTCCAGCTTCTTCTACACTTTATCTCCCTTCGAATTTAAATTTTGCTGGCAGTCACTGCATCCATGAACGAAGAATATCGTGGCTTCGACGGCAAACAGACACATTTGATGTCCTTCCCCCCATTGACTGCAAACCAGCCCAAATAGCCGTCCGCCAAAATACAAGTTAGCATGTAAATCTGACGTTCAAGGTTGTCGCTCCCAGAGTGGATTCATGTCGCAATTATCGCCGCTATCACGTATTGTATGATGCGGCAGTTGTTTCAGACAAGCAGCAAACGACCAACATTCATTTATAAGCACCACACGCCTACTCATTCAGGCGGAAGTGGTCTGTTAATGCAGAATAAATGCCAGATGAATGGGTGGGCCATTTAAAACTAGATTTGGGTAGTGGATTTGGGAAGAACAGAGGAAATGGAGACAAAATTGGAGCCAAATAATCCCGTTTCACGCAAGTACAAAAGGCAGAAAGGGAGAAAAATTTCGGGGAGGAAATAACAACGAAGCATGAGGAGGGAAACGGAGGAGAGTGAGAAGAAACAAAACAAGGGCCAGGTTCGCTAAAGAAGCCGCATAAATACGTGATAATCGCGTAGACCAATGTCGGGGCTTATTTTGCCAGAAGATTAATGTTACCAGCTCCGAGTCTCAGGAAGTGCACCCCAACCCGTCATCACAGTTGCAGAGGAGGTTCAAGAGCACCTCACAGAAGCGGTCACACCGACTTCCTCATCAGGTGCTGTGAGCCCATGCAAGCGAGTCCGCCAGATTACAGCACAACGATAACAGCATAATCCGATAAGAGTCGCATAAGTCTCCATGGGGGAAAGGCATCATTGTGGACCATATACACATGAAACCCGGATGTGTTTTTACAAAACGGCCAACGACTGCGTACTAGCAGGGAAGGACCTCCGTTTTTTAAAATATTCACAGCAAAGCACCTAGAGCAAACAGTTAGCCGAATGAGTTGTAATCTACGAGGGCAACCAAAACAATAATTTATATCAATATTTTCTGTTCTAATTGATATTACTAGTGGACTTTATGTAAATTCCTCCATACAAGCCTTTTCAGGCCACTTCTTGGAAGCTCTTTTGAACCCTTGAGCCTTATTGCACTGACTTCGGCGAACCAGTAGAATAATATGCACAAACTGTCAAAAATCACTCGAAAGTATACTAGTACACGTTATGTTTTAGTTACTGCCCTCTTATGCTGACTTTTGACTTGTGTATATTAAATACTACGTTGTGATTGCGCTGAAACTGATAAAATGAAGCCTCTGTGTTCATGAGAATTTCGGGTCGGGTTAGATAGGATTTTTTCGAAGCCTTTGCTCCGAGTTCACGCGTAAAATCTCGACAAAATTAAGGTACAAGCCATCGAGAAACTGGAAAAATACATTTGGAACCTTGGAGGACTTACTGCCGAACCGAACGCCTCGCAGCTGCATCATTCAGCCACACAAAATTAACGAAAAACACGAGTGAGTTTTTAGGTAGAACTTGAAGCGACTGTGTGGCAAGTCAATCTCCGTGCATATGAATCTACTTTGTAGGAGGCAAAACTAGAGGCTTTTGAAAAAACATAAACCAGTCATCTTTTTAAAATAACTATACTCCTCATTTTTGAACTTCAGCTTCTATTCTAACATAATTATTACAGGAAAGGTGCCTCTGCGCCCCCCCCCCCCCTGCCGCTCAGAATTTGAATTAATAATGCATGCACAAACATCTAAAAGGCGAGAACTGCTAGGTGTCGCCATTTCTCTCAATTATTAACGAGGTTGATTAATTGTATGCGATTTCGGGTCTTCTACCGAGAAATGTTGCGGCCAAATCTGTCAGCAGCAGGCACTTGACAAATATTATTGACGTCTTTGAGAGTGTCTTACATTACAATCCTCCCAGATGGGTGCCTAGATGGGTAACCATAATTTGAGGGAAATTATCAGTCCCGCAGATTATTGTGCGAGTTTGGAGTTAAGCTTTTAATGATCTAGTTGAAAGTCCGCATATTCATCTGAGCTAAAATTCATTTGCTACTGCATACTAAACGAGCTACATTCAGAGCCTGAGAACAGGCAGTCAGTAGTATGCAAATACAGAATGACTTAGCATACTGACTGCGCAGGCAAAATGCAGAGCAATCTCAAATGAGTCCTTCTGTCGGATAACTCAAGAGCCCCAAACGGAGAAAATTTTCCCTGGCAGGATGCATTATCTGTCACAGTGAGACCACTTTCGAAGAGATAGACATGCCGGACGAAGCCTAGACAGAGTTCATACCTGTCTCTCCTGGTAGAAGGGGCGCATAGTGTCGGTTTGACAAACCGCCTCTCAACGTCTCTTCCCATGGCCGTATTAACGGGGGCTTTATATCTCAGGCATCGGGGGGTTCGTTCGTCTTGGAGACATCGGTGCAGAAAACGTAACTGTTCGTATGTTGCTGCCTCTCGTGTAGAGAATAACTCCCAACTGCCACCTGTCCATAGCGCATCGCGCCCGAATTCGTCACGAATAAAGGCGAAATTTTGAGTTCCAGGTGTATGCATAAGTTAAGAAGAAGAGTCGAGCACCGGAACACTGTGTTTATTGTCCTGAGATTTCAGATTCGTACAGGAGTCCATCGTCAGAGGTAGCGGCAGCAGCAGA
>CACRXP010000473.1:155222-170253 GCA_902702965.1 Spirometra erinaceieuropaei | reverse complement strand
TGGACAAGTACATGGCCCGATTTGGTGATCAGTGGGTGCGACTGGCAGACTCCCCCACGGATCACACCTACTTCTGTCAGTCGGTGGGAGAGCACCTTCTGAAGACGGCGCGCTATCCGGAGCTGATCAACCTCCTGACCAACCTCAAATTCAACTGTGCCTGCCTCCTTATCCTCGGACCCTCGGCCGTGGTCGCTGAGTTTCGACGCTACCGACCCATCTTCGAGGCAATGGGGCGGATATCTGATTGGTAAGTGTCCACCGTCGTATCTACCCCACTTTTTTTTACTCATTTCGCCCTCTGACGTGTTGGGTCATCAAGATCGAAGCATTTCCTACGATGAGAACCGAAAATTGTGTCTTCCTGTCGTTTGTTATATCAGCGTTTGATAGTTCGACCGTTGTAAGCCACTGTCACTGAGTTGCCGGTTCCCCTTGCGTTCGTAGAGGTGAATGATGATGACCTCCTTGATGTCCTGAGGGGTTCATCCTGATCTATTGAGATAGCAGGCAATCCTATCCTTGAACTGAAGGCCACCATACTTGGAAAGCTCTGTGAGTCAGCATCGGATGCTTTACGACTGGATATCCGGCGTACAGCTTTGATGGTCACCTAAAACGGCCCAGGTATGCTGTGTCTATTCGCCAAACCACATCCCGGTAGCAGGTGACACTTCCTGATTCTAGCTTTGCGCTGCAGTCGACTTTGCGTCTAATGTAGTTCACACGAGGGTGCCTCAGTGCTCGATTTTTGTTGAATATCTAGGCAAAGTTCGGGGTAAAACTTGTCCAACAGGAAACGGGTTTCTTCAAAATACTACAAATTACTTATGTTGTAAGCAAGCTTTAATACAGACAGTCCCCCTCATTTGTCAGCGCATAATGCTTTTTATGCCTATGGTATCTTTGCCAATGCCGCATTATTGTTGCTCAGAGTCAGTTCATACGTATTGTTGCGTAAATTTTTCTTTCGTCTATTACTCTTGCATGTCTAGCGAATTTCGTTATAAACAATATCGTGCGATCTCCGGGAGTTTGCGGTCTATGGTATGTCTTGTCTGAGACGATATGTAATCTGTGTCGATTCTCGTGTTTTCAGAATAACCCTGTCGTTGACTGACTCACCCATAATTGGTCTATCCCTCAGCTGGTGCCCGAGGACGACCGCCACACCATGTCTGGACGCAAATACAAACGCCAAAGTGCATAATTTTTGTACGCACGCACACACACACACGCATGTGATCAAACTACCACATCATAACTCGCTCCTATGAGCCAGCGAGATTAAACCAGTCTGACGTCCATTGTGACCCTGATTATATTACACATTGCGCCAGATCAACACGGCAGCCAGATCAGGGCATGTCAGGCGCACCCATGATGAATACCACATATGGGAAGTGTGGCGGTACGCCTAGGTGCGGGTTCACGCCGCGTCGGCCACCTGTGCCATATCCCGTCTCCGTTCATGGCTCTGTCTTGACACCGGACTCAGGTGGGTGAAGGGGGGCAGTGCGATGGATGCAGCGAAAGTCTTCTATCACTCTAAAATAACTCGCTCACAATGCGCACACCGTGCTATGGGGCACACGGTGGGCGTAGTTGGAATCGACGGCCCCACTGCCGATGGCAACTGTCCGTAACGAGCTGTGGAATTATAGACAATTGCTACTTACGCGTATTCAGTAGTACTATTACTTATGTTGAAGTGCAACGGGGCCTTACCTGTTCATCTTTCCAATCCTACTCTTGCCAATTTTCTGGTTTACGATTAATGCTAGTTTGGGTTTCGTCGGTTTTGAGGGATCTCCTATTTCATGCGATAGTTTGCTAGCTTGATATTTCATATACGCAGATTGGGCAGCCTCCCTGTCTGAAAAATAGCCTTTCGTGAAGACCGGAGATTGTGAGGTCGAGTTTCTTATAAAGTTCGAAAATTCGCTGCGTTTAACTGTGTGCAAGATCGTTTCTCCAGCTTTTTCATTTCCTGGGGAATAGTTTGGTACATTTTGTACCAAGAGCAAAGTTTCAGTGGCCCTAGTGTATTTTTGCAGGTAACAGTCTAACGAATAAGGCATATATAACGCGGAATTTGCGGTTTGCTAATAAAAGCGAAGAGGCGAGTTCCAGGAAGTTGTCGCGAGGGAGACACGGTCGCTGGGGCAAGAGCTTTACTAGCCTGACGTTTCGGATTCTCACCTGAATCCATTATCAGCGTGGTTTCTGCAGTTGGCGGGAAAGGCGCCTATTCAAAATTCGCCATCCTGGTCTGACTGAAAAATCTTGAGATTCCGCTGCATGATAATCAAGAGTAAAGCTCCACCTAATTATTCTCTTCAGACCGAGACCCCATTTTCAGGACTTCAGTTATAGCTTCGGGAGATTAGTCACATACTGTTCTTTATGTATCATGTGCATCTTAAATGACATACTTACCCTCCTGTTCAAGGCACACCTACCTCCGATTCTTGCAAACGACCGCCTACCAACTGATAAATCCGGACAGTTCAGTTCGCGCGCTGCACATTCGAGCCCGATCACCCACCCGTCCGGGCTCCCTGGCAGATGTAACCTGTGGCAAAGACTTCCTGCTGGCCGGCTGCATAGGGCTTCAGCGACGCAGCATGACTCCAGACGACGGGGCCACCTCGGGCCTCGACCTCTCTACCGCTCCGGCCTCCTTAGTCGGTGGGTCGGTGAAGCACCGTTCGCCCTCGGCTTTCCGTTCGCCCACACGAAAGGATGAGCTGGATCGTCGAGTCGTCTCGCCCAAACGTGTCGGCATGAGCAAGAACCTCATGATCAAGGGTCTGGATCTGGTCCAACTGGGGCTCACGCTGCCGCATGATAATGCAATTTTTCAGCAGTCAGTCAATATCATCAGTTCGAGTAACTCGAAGGATCATCGCACGCCCAAGTACTACTGGTTTTGCAGGTAGGGTGCCTTCACGTGTGTGTGTCTACACTCCACCGAAACCTGCTGTTCCCATTGAGGCTCTTGTTCTTGATGCAGTGCCCATCATGGTGATGGACGTAACAACTGTGAGACTCCACCTTTCGATATTTCACAGCTTCCAGGGCAACCAGATGATTAGTTGAGTTTTCACTGATGGCGAGGACCCTCATCATCCCCCTCACCCCATTCCAAAATTAATAGGTAGTCAGGGGAAGTTGCATGTGGGATATTCTGCTTGCGGTTAATTGAATGATGATTTTCCTGTTGCGTTTTACCTCCGAACCCAGTCAGTGAGCAGGAGTGTGGACGGGTTTGACTGTTGATTTTCACAAATAAGGGTTTTCGGAGTCGTTGCACATGCTCAATGTCGAACATACAGTCAGTGACCGATCCCATGAAATGTTAACCCAAATTTTGAAATGCCTTTTCGATGAGGAAGGATTGCTCAGGTGGGGCTGCAATATTGGTAACCTTGGAACTTAACTCCCTGATTTTTCAGACACGCTAGGGTGCTGCCGTCCGAATGCACTTCCTGTCGGCTGTCTACAAAAACTGCACTAGGCAGAAGAAATGCCTACTAAAGTAGTGTGAATTTTTTTACTGGTTTTCGTCGCCCTTACAAATTCGGAAAATATTTTGTAGAAAAAGTGCACAAAAAGTTCTTGCTTGTGCTCATTTGGTAAGAAGTCATGTCTTATAAAGAGTTTATGCTATAAGAAATGATCTTTCGGCTTCAAAAAGTTTATAATTGTGAGATTTTCTATGACCAGGCAATGTGTTCACTCGAACAACATCCTACCGACCGCTTAGCGACGCTCCTCACTAAGTATGCGGCGTTGGCCACATCTGTTACAACAATTCATGATCTTCAGATGACATTTTCTTGATTGCGCAAAGGACTGTATGCCTTTTTTTACACGGAAATCATAGAGCTTAGAGACTGGTAACCCTAAACAGAAAGGCAACGGCGGATCGAGTTCAAAATTATGCGGGAATAAAAAAACGTTTAAAACCGAGACGTGCTCTTTCCTCCGGTGTAAAGTTTGAATAAGACATGATTAAGGCAGAATGGCATTACTGAAAAAGACAAGGGAGACTGGAATGGCTATTTCTGGCTTATTAGCCGTCGTCAGCCAGTCAAAAACAACCCCGAAGTGTGGAACACCTGAAGCTCGAACCCGCGACCTGTTACAAGTCCAGGCCTCTAACCACTAGACCACGAGCCTCTCGCCCTGTCGGTTTCTGACCGGGAATATACAATGGTAGGGTGCGCTCACCGATCGTTCTTACGGGACTCACTTGTCCCGCTGTGCCTTATGGGCTCTGTCTCGAGCCCAACCAGCAGCCGCACAGCGGCGCATGATATAGGCAGAATGGCATTACCGACAAAGACAAGGGAGACTGGAATGGCCATTTCTGGCTTATTAGCCGTCTTCAGCCAGTCATACCCAAGCCCGAAGTGTGGAACACCCGAGGCTCGAAGTCGCGACCTGTTAGTTAGAAGTCCACGCCTCTAGCCCGTAAGACACAACGGAACGAGTGAGTTCCGTAAAGAACGATCGGTGAGCGCCCCCTACCAAGAAATGATTTGTTACCAAATGAGTACAAGAGGGAATAATTTTTTTTGTTGATGTTTTCCATAAAATAATTTCGAATTTTAATGGGCCTCGTAAACCGATGGAGGAAATGTATACTACTTAAGTGGTAGGTTTTTTTATTGACTCCGCTTTTTGCGGGCGGTTGAAAAGAAGTGCATTCGAAGGCCAGCACCCTAGCGTGTCTGTACTATCAGGTGATTACATCGCAAGTCAATCAGTACTGCAGCCCTACGAAAGTAATTCTCCCCAATCGAAAACGCACTTCAGAATTTCGGGTAACATTTTGGTGAGATCGTCACTAGCTGTACTTTCTGATCCTAGCTGGGTTTTCTTCTATCACACCGCCTGTGCTATTCTCTGTGCGAATTCCATTTTTCCATACTGTTATCACATTGCCCCCCTGTTCTAAGTATTATGCTAAATTACCTGGGCTTTCTCAAACTATATGTGTTTATCTGTCATTATTCTGTTTGAAAATCCGCCTTTCTAGTAACATCAGTACGTCAGGAACGGAGCTTCTGTGGGCCACACGGACGGGCACTGCGACCATCACGGCCATTGCGGCGGAACTCGACTACACCTTCCTACCACCCACTCTACGACGTCGCATGCGTCCTTCCGAGGACCGATCGATAAACCGGCAGCTTGTCGGCACCTCCGATGGTCGTATAATCATCCTGGACGCTACCTCGGGCTACGAAGTGGCTGTGCATCAGGTTCCTGCTTCATCTCACTTATTTTCCTCTGCATGCTAATCAATACACATCCTCCCACGCTAGCTCGTCCATCTTTAGGTGGACAACCGCCTGCAGAAGCATCGGCGATTTGCAGATATGTGGGGGGACTTTCGCTGCATCTAACGCACTCGCACACCCACAGGATACGGACGCGGTGGCATCTGTTAGGCGTCCCTTACATACATGGGCCGGTCGTCTGGGCGGCAGAGTTTTGGATTTTTCGCAGAAGTTAGAATCCACAACTTTATGTGCCCTAGGCGCGTCAGCTTTACATGCATTAGGATCTGCCTGGGACAACTTACCCCATATCCGTTCACTAAGGCTCCTTAAACCATGCGGTCTACATCCATTACAAGATTTTATGAGCTTGTAATTTGGAACCTCTAAGCGCTAGTAAAGTGACAGGTTTGGCTCAAGCTTACAGTAGGTGTGCTAACTCGTGAAATGTTAACCGTAAACCTAAAATGCATTTTCGACTCGAAAATTTTATTGATGTAGGGTTGTAATATTAATTGCCCCTGCAGCGCAATCCCGAAATATTTCAATTACTTCGGTCTGCCGGCCTTTGAACGCACTTTTTTCCGGTCGCTTACAAAAACGACAGCCTGTAAAAATGACTACTTAAGGAATGTGCAGTTTTCTCGTTTATTGTCAATGATCTCATTGACTCATATATATTTCATAGAAAACGTGCATAAAATATTCATTCTTTTACTCATTTGAAAGAAAGTTACGTTTTCTTCAAATGTTACACTTCAAGGAAGGGTATAATTCGGTTTCAAAAAGTTTCTTATTATGAGATTTTTCGGGACCGCGTAAAGCACACTCATGAAACATCGTGTCTCTGCGTTTACTAATGTTTCTTGTTATGTTTACAGTATGACTTAGATCCTCTGTTAAATTTTATTAATCCCATATGGTGTCCTCTTGATATCGCTCAGAAATTTACGATTTTTCGTACGCAAAATATATACAGCTTGTAGTTTGGAAACCCTTTATTGCAAGTGAAACAGCGGGTGGGGTTCAGAATAAATCAGGGATTGGAAAAGTTTTTTCAAAAGCAAATTACAGCCCCCCCCCCTTAAGTATGAAATTTGAAGAAAACATAATTGTCTTTTCAATGAGTGAAAGAATTAACATTCTTATCCGTGTTTTTTATGAAGTGTATTTGAATTTATAATGGCATCGAAAATCGATGAAAAAAATCATACTACTTAAGTAGCCATTTTCACATAATTTACTTTTTGCAGGCGGTCGGAAAAAGATCTTTTAATAGCCAGGGTCCCGAAGTAACCGAAATGTCTCGTGATTATGCTGCAAGGCAATCAGTATTATAACCCTACTTAGGTTATATTTTGAAGTCGAAAACGCATTTCAGAGTTTCAGCTAACGCTTAATAAGTTAGCACATCTACTGTATATGGGAATTTACAAATTGCAAAAACCAGAAGCTGCAGAGGAAATATGATCTGTGAAGCCAATTCTGGTTATTCAACTCAAGTACTCGCAGTTTTTGACCTACTTCATAGTCTTCTTGTGGCGAAATCTTTAAATCTGAGCGAATTCACCCTATTTTGTTCTCCTCTCAGCTAATCTCTTCTGGCCTAATTAACGCATTCCACCAACGCACGGTCGGATTTAAACTCAAGGGGAGCTGGCTACTCATCAGTGTTCCGTGTACCGAGCAGTCGTCATACTTCGATGTGTTGTTATTAGGTCAGAATATCAAATCTCAGATCGGAAGTGCAAGGTCATTCTGGGGGGAAGAGTTCAAGGTGCGCTGCTGAGCGCTGACGACTGTGAAACGGCTGGCGGCGTCAGTGCACCCGGCCACTCCCCCACTGTGATTTAAGGGAGCAATTTATCAACTGTGTCCTGTGTCCCCTTCTTGCGCTCACTGTCCTCGATCTTGTAGGTCCACAAACCTTCCGTGGAGGTGAAGACCATCTGTTTGCTGCCCGGTGGTCAGGCATGTCTCTCCTGCGGCTCGGACGGCAGCATGATGTGAGTTTACTTTGCATTTCTTTCTCACAATCCTTATAGTCCACCAAACCCTAGCCGAGATGGAGCTGGCCATCGTAGTCGTGAACCCCCCTCCCCTCGAAGATTTTCGTTGGCCGGAATTTGGGTTGCGTGATGTTGATATTTTTCACGTTACGCTAACTACGCTGTTGTATTAGATTTTAGTTTTTCTGCAAAGCTCGACAGAGTCATATACCGCAAAACATTTGGCGTCAATGTTTTAGTAAGAAGTATGGGTAGAGAGTTCTACTTATTCAATTTTAAATCCCTTCGGAAGTTGTCTGGTAAGATTGCAACCGTTCTTTGTTGACAGTAATCCTAACTATGCCGGTGCCGTTTAATTTTGATTGGGGGACCCAGCAAATAGGTCCACTAAAATGGGTAGGTGAAGATGCGTTGCCGACTGGAAAGATTCGCAATTCTTCGTATTGTGAAGTAAAACCTTTATCGGGCTGCATGCCTTGCTGGTGTTGTCAGAAAATGGGAACTGTTGAGGCATCAATACTGATTCGCTCTGCGGCTGACGATATGGAGTCAGTTTCGTTGAGGAAATGAACCAACAATGCACTGTACTACTAGTTGATTGTAAGCAAATGGGAACTTAAGGTGGGGCGAGGGGGGAGAGAGTGCTTAGACTTGCCACCAGGAAGTTCTCCCAGCCTGACTGTCTCGAGGGTCGCCTTCTACTGTCTGCCCCGTCAAGTAGGCCCAATACCGGTGATTTGAGCCTAAGTTGGCTTCTAGTGAGGCAGGCTTGGGCATCATCTACCGTACTCTCTCCACGCCTACGCACCAGGCTCCGAGGGCAAGGCTGCGTCGGAAAGCCCGAGAGCGGACGCGGGCGAAGCTAGATAGTCTGTCCGACCGCATCGACGAACCTTGAGTGGCCGTACGGCTGCTATGTCGGTCCCCGCTCATTACACCCTACACCCCGTTTGAGAGTAGACTTCAGATATCCCTATGGGGACCGGCAGAACAACGGGTTTATTGGTTGACGACAGAACGTTGGACTTAATAACCCCCAAATACTAAAGAATATAGGTTCGAATCCCAGGCCTTGCAAACCTGAGGCTAGCCCCCTTAGTGGAATTGATAATGTGTTCCATGGCGCAGCATTACAGAGTTAGAATTTTCGTTGGTCTAAATGCGTACATTCGCGTTTGACCTTGTGCAAGTGGCTGGTCAGAAGACGCAAACTCTTCAGGTTTAAGTGAATGTTCGTGTTCGCAGATAATGCAGACTGTCCAAAGCAGGTTGTATCTTAATTGCTTTTGGGATAGAGGAAACAGGTTGATCTGGATCATCCTTTCTGAACACAACAGAGCTCTAGTCCGTCCACCAGTGTTGCTGCCCGTCGTTGCACCTGCAAGATGGGGTTTGCTGAATTTATTCATCCGTGGCATCCATATGAGCATTCTGTGTTTTAAATGCTGTCTAATGCAGCCATCAAAGATCCGCGCGAAGAGTTCGGACTGACAGTCCGTATCTCAGACTTCACGATTAATTGATTTGGTGGCCCACTGTAGGTTTTCGGTCGGTGCTACCCATTTATTTCTAATAGGGTTCGGATGTCCTGGATATACTACTTACTAAGACAAGGGAGAAATGACGGAGTTCCTAGAAGTTCCAGCCGGCCGTACCTTGAGAGATTGTTAGCCAGCATCTCGAAAAAAGACTGGAACATCATAATTCCGTTATTCGGTGATGGCCACCGGTTCCTGACCATTAGTTCGTTGTGGAATTTTGTTCACACACTGTAGGCCAGTATCCCTCCGTCACCCGTCTGGTCCCTTTTAACGGCTCATTCACGTCATCGTAGGCCTTCGTTTAAGCTGATATATATCAAACTCCTCCACTTTACTTACTGTACAAATTGATACTTTGTAAATTTTTTCTCCTCAAGCGTGTCAACATTGCCGCCGCTGGACCCTTCTCCCAAGTCCCCCACGACGCCTCGAAATCGGTCTGATGACTGTGCCAACAAGAGATCACCAGGAGATCAGTTTTTCGATACAATAGACGTAGACGAGGTAGAAGACTCGCTCAGCGAGGAAAGTGAGCTGTATGACGCGCCCAATTCACCTGACTGTGATTACGCGCCCAGTGCAGAGCACTGGTTCGGTCCTGACAGTACGTCCCCCTTCCACAGCGCGACCGATCACTATACCACTGCTGATGCTCCCTCCCCCAGTCATCCGAGTGACTCACCTTCCCCCTACCATCAACACCGCAGCACTTCGCCGGTTCTCCAAGAGGCTGAATTTCCCACCTATACCACTGCTCCAACCGTGCTTGCTGACCTTCCGGCCCTGGTCGAGATTTGTCGACTCTCGGATGCCAGCCCTAGGAAGGTACGCCCTACTCGAGTTTAAGTTATCGAATAGTGCTATTTGCTATCTTAAAGTAGGCAGGATAGTTTTAGAAAATACAATCAAAGTGACTTACAAGACGCAGGGACAGCCTTGCGTGTGAAGTATGTTTTCGTATTCTCTCTCCCATCCTTGTTCACGCACAACATATTGACACGTAACGTTCCTATGAATCCACGTGGTTATTTGTCCCCAAAGTCATTTCATGAGTTTCAACAGTTACTTTTTGGCGGATCACTGGTTCACTTTTATGCAAAATATGCGTTTAAAGGGGACAAGGATTGCATTCAAATGTTAGACGTTAGATAACACTTCGAACATGTTTTTGTTAATTTTCCATGCACAATTCACGCCACTTGATTTCATCTATAATATTTCGAAGGGTAGTATTCTGCATTATCACCGGAATGATTTCTTTAAGTTCAGCCAAACTGCTAAATTCTTCAGTTTTGTGGAAATCAACCGGTTCTTGCAGTGTCTTATAAGTTGCCCTCGAACGTTTGAAACATAATGACATGATGCTTCTTCCCAATGTAATATCAAAATGTTGGCGGTACCATTGCGAAGGCCACATTGTGTCTCTAACAACTATACCCACAAAAAATATAGCGAGGCTTGAATTGCATAATTTCAAGCTACACACACTTCGACCTCGGCGAGAGTCCTTAAGACTAGATAAACGAAGACGGTTCATCAGCTGACCAGATGCAACAACTTTGTCGATTGACGTCACCACAACGGAGCTTAGTTGCCTCGGGCAGACAATAGATCGGTGTACGCCTATTCCTTATCTGCTACTTCAGAGTCTGGTGGGTGGCGAGGTTCTGACGAAATTCAGCTCGATGAAGTGTCAATGACCCACCCGGTAGAATTCTATGGTGAATTCTCTGCTGCGGGTATGTATGTGCGCATAATTACGTTCCTGTTTTCAGTCGCTAATCACTTTTATGGTTGGCCGAATGAAGTCAGAGTAAATCGAAACAGTTCTCTACCAGTTTAACCACATTATCTGTCGTCGCTGTCGGACTCTGCCGGCATTGCTCGCCTAAGTTCGGTCTGGTTGGGGCTGCCTCTTCGCGACCTCTGCCATTCATATGAACTTTTTCCGTTTCAGGAAGCCCATGTCCAGTAATCATTCATTCAAGCCACTTTCATCCGGTTTTGCAGACATCCTGTATGAAAATACGGAAGCTGCGTCGTTGTCTATCAAGGCGCAGCACTAGACGTCTGTTTGAATAATGGGCAACCGTATAGACAAGGACCCCACTTAACCGTCAGTAAACTGTGGATCGTGTCATACGTGATTTATGGCAAAGGGAGTTCTATGGCTGGGGCAGCACGCTAGATAGGAAGCCGACAAAATGAAGGTAAACACAACAATTGCCTGGATTTATGCCGAAAGTCTTATCCTACGCTACTATACGACTATAGAAATGGGAGTAGTAATTAAACAATAAACAAAAAGCAAAATAACGGATTTTGAGTTAAGGTGTGAGGTCGTGGAAAGTAATCGTTGTTGGCAGTAATTTCTGCAATCGCCTGCAAATGTATGCCAAGATAAAGCCCCATATGACACAATCCTTCCCTATACCGTTGCCAAATAATGAATATCCCATCGCTCGACCTTAGATCGGACTTTATTATGAGTGGTCGACAGTTAGGGTGGTTCCAAGTAATTTTTTGTCATGCATAAAGGGCTGGTTAGTCGGAATTCCTACCGCTGATTGTTTTTTGTCAACGTTTTATTACCGTCTTTTGCTTCGCCCATGCGCGCTTGTCAGACCGCAGAGCGTCCTACATAATTAGAGGGCCACAGTCGGAGGTAAACATATACCCCCACCCTTTGAAACGATGGGCGTACACGCCCGTCATTTTGAAGTCGAACTGTTTATCTTGAGTTTTGTGCCTGCTGTTTAAAGCCACCCACTGCGTTTGTCTCTGAATTCCTGAAGTACAGTAGGTGGGCTAACTCATGAAATGTCAACCGAACCTCCGAAATGTGTTTTCGTTTCGAAAAAATTAATTGAGTAGGGTTGTAAAACTGGTCAACCTGCAACATAATTCCATAATATTTTAGTTACCACAGGATGCCGGCCTTCGAATGAACTCCCTTCCGGCTGCATGCAGAAACTACACTCTGTCAAAAATGACTACCTAAGTATTGTGAATTTTTCTCCTTGATTTTCGATGTCCCTAAATGCCCAATTCTATTTCATGGAAAACATGCATAACAATATTCATTCTTTTGCACATTCGGTAGATAATGACGTCTTTTTCTAATTCTATATTTGATGGAGGGATATAAGTCGGTTTAGAAAGAGTTTCTTATGGTGGGACTTTTAAATACCGTAAAGGGCCGTTTATAAATCGTCATATCTCTTCATTTAACAATGTGGCTTGTAAAGTTAACAATATGGTTTGAATCCACTGCATAATTTTATAAACCCCTTTATGGTCCCCTTTTATTACCATTGGGAAATGTATGGTTTTCCGTACGCGGAAAATATACGGCTTCCATTTTGGAAATCCTGAATCCAAGTGTGACGGTAGAACGGGTTCAAAATTATCCCGGTATTGGAAAACTTTTTTAAAACCGAATTATGTCCCTCTTCCGAGTATAAAATTGGTAGACGACGTCATTTTCTACCAAAGGAGCAGAAGGATAAATATTTTTATGCATGTTTTCCATAAAATATAATTGGACATTTAGTAGCATCGAAAGCAATGCGAAAAACTTGCTACATACGTAGTCATCCTTTACAGAGTATTGTTTTTGCATGCCGCTGGAAGGAATTTCATCCTGCGGTAACTGAAATATTATAGAATTATTTTGCAAGATGACTAGTTTTATAACCCTACCTAATTAATCTTTTCGAAACGAAAACGAATTTCGGAATTTCGGTTGACATTTCATGAGTTAGCCCACCTACTGTACGGAGTTATATTTTGTAGTTATTGACGAGTAGACGATACGGTTTTCCATTGAACGCTAGTTGTACGAACCGCCGTAGGGTAACATTTCATCCAAAAGTTGTCAAGCTACCAGTCGTCTCTGATTCAGTGCTACTCCAGGGTCCGAACTTACTTATTAATTGCTATATTTGTCGCTCGCACAGGAAGATTCAGTTTGCTTTTGCGTATAACAGGAAAAAACAATTTCACAGTTTTTTTGAATTAAGGTAATGCTTTTGTTTTTGACAATATACAGGTTTAATCTGATAGTGAGTGCAGCCAACCACGCCCAGCTGGTGAGATTAGAAATATTTAGGAAAGCGAAGCATTTTACGCTCGAGTGGAAGTGTGTTAAAATACAGAAGCAAGCATGTAAACGACTTATTAAGAAGCAAGAGTCGTTGGCATGGATTTACCCGTCCAAACGCGGGTGGCACGCGTAGACGGGCGGCCTCAGCCACATCGTCCACGCTCCCCTCCAGTCGGCTTACATTTTCCCGGCCACCGAATCAAAGTACGTTGCAGAGGAGAGAGAGAGAGAGAGAGATAGCTGAGTAGACTTTCGCTTTAAGCAGCTGCCCGTGCATGCCACCGCTGCTGTGACCAAGTCACGGGCTCGGCATTATGATATTGTTAAGACCGTGAATTGAATCATCGTGTCCCTGCATTTGCTTATGCTGCTTGTACAGTTTACAATACGGCTCCAATCCACTGCTTATTTTCATCAACCCCATATAGTCCATGGGGTGCCTACTTTCGTCTACTACAGATCATTCTTTGGCTTGTTAAGCCTTTTGTCCGACCACAAGTCCATTAGTGATAGAATCGAAATCCCCAAGTCGTCAGAAAGTTAATCTAACAGATACAACTGAGGAGACACTGGGGGACTATGATTGGGCTGTGACTGAACTTCACATTCTTAATCCATTGTTAGGTCACGGATACCAGCGGACCCGATGCACCCACGCAGATGTGCATCGCCCTCTCACCGATGGGCACCTGTATGCTCTTCGCCGACTGCTCTCCCACGTCCTCCAACGATGCGCCTTCGAAAGAAGGCCCTAAAGACGGAAAAACTCTGTTTGGTGTGGAGGATAAGGAAAAAAGTAACGGCGACACGGACCTCAACCTCACCCTCTCCATGTACAGTCTTCTCACGGGCTCCCCCGCGCCGACAAAGGCCTCCAACACCCCGTCAAAATTTGCCCTAGTCAAGTGTCGCGATCTCATTCTACCCTCCCAGATCCCACCGAAAGACCTTGTTACGCCTTTTCTGCCCTGCGTGCTTTCGGCGGTCATTTCCTCTGACGATTCTATGATCGGTTGCGGACTTTCAAATGGCCGTTTGTGGATCTACTCATTGGATGAGGTCGGATGGGTGGCCTGCATCTCGACGGCCATCTCTGCGAAAGCGGATCCATTCACTGCTGCCCCAATCAGTACTAGGACTCCCCGTCCACGCACTGAGACATCGCCCTTTCAACAGGCGGTAAGGGTAAACCTAACCTTTTAGATATCACCACCACCACCACCACCACCACCACCACCACCACCACCACCACCACCACCACCACCACCACCACCACCCTCATCATCATCATCATCATCATCATCATCATCATCATCATCATCATCATCATCATCATCATCATCATCATCATCATCATCATCATCATCATCATCATCATCATCATCGTCAATCACATGCTAGTCCGTACGTAACACCAGTTGGTTAACGGGCTCATACAGTCAGCTGATGCACGGTGAAGAGTACAACGAGTGATGTCGGCACTGAGAGCCTGATTCGGCACTGCTTTGTCAGTAATGTCATTCTGCCTATATCATTCGCCGCTGTGCAACAGATGATTGGGCTTGGAAGAGAGCCCGTAAGGCAAAACGGAACGAGTGAGTTCCGTAAGGACTATCGGTGAGCGCTCCCTACCACTGTATATTCCCGATCGAAAACCGACAGGGCAACATGCTCGTGGCCCAGTGGTTAGAGGCGTGGACTTCCAATTACCAGGTCGCGAGTTCGAGCCCCGGGTGTTCCGCACTTCGGGATTGGGTATGACTGGCTGACGACGGCCAATACGCCAGAAATGGCCATTCCAGTCTCCCTTGTCTTTGTCGGTAATGCCATTCTGCCTTTATCATGCGCCGCTGTGCGGCTGCTGGTTGGGCTCGAGAGAGAGCCCATAAAGCACAACGGAACGAGTAAGTTCTGTAAGCACGTTCGGTAAGCGCCCCCTACCACTACCAACAATGCCACGTGCATGAATTTGCAACAATGTGCTAAAGGGGAATTTTAGAAGGCTGCCTCTCGTACACACGCACACCCCCCCTCCCCCAGCAGTTTTGTGGAGAAGACAGCAGGTAATTGTGTTTTTAATCCTGC
>CACRXP010000473.1:130267-143735 GCA_902702965.1 Spirometra erinaceieuropaei | reverse complement strand
ACTACTACCGCCACTACTACTACTGCTGCTGCTACTACTACTACTACTACTACTACTATTTGCTACTACTACCACTACTACTACTTCTACCACTACTACTACTACGACTACTACTATTACTACTACCACTACAACTACTGCTACCAATTCTACTACTACTACTGCTACTGTTACTGTTACCACTACTACTACTACTACCACTACTACTACTACCACCACTACTACTACTACTACTACTACCACTACTACTACTGCTGCTGCTGCTGCTACTACTACTACTACAACCATTTACTACTACTACTACTACTACTACTACTACTACTACTACTACTACTACTGTTTGCTACTACTACTACCACTACTACTACTACTACTACTACTGCTACTACTACTACTACTACTGCTACTTCTACTACTACTACTTCTACTACTACTACTACTACTGCTACTACTACTACTACTGCTACCTCTACTACTACTACTTCTACTACTACTACTACTACTACTACTACTACTACTGCTACCACTGCGACCAAAATGTCGTGTTTTTTTCTACACCACCCTGTAGCAGTATTCACCGCAACCGATTTAGCCGACTTCATAACTCCGAATAACAACATCTGGGATGATCGCCCTCAGTCATATTCGGACGGCCACAGGCTTAAACTTCATCCAGAAACCGTGATTTTTTCCATCCCCTCATATCGTCCTCGAGGCTGTCACTAGCTGAGTCCACTGTTAAGGGAAATGACACCCTGTACAGTTGTGCTTCGGCCTCGCAACTGCACAGGGTAGAGCCATCGAGGCAAGACCTTATTTTGTAGCCGTACCTGTTAGGGGTCAGGGTTAAACCCCCTACTACCACTGGTCCCGTACGACAGGCGGCTGGGGCTTGTCTACTGCGGGTGCGACTACGAAATAAGATCCGAGCGCCATCGGAATCAGCGAGTAGTAAGGAAAGCTCTCTCTGGCCGGTTGGATCTGGCTAGTTGACTTTTCAGTCTTTCTTTGTATATGATTTTGTATGTTGAAGCATGGGATACCTCACGGCGTCCGGTGTCTTTTTGAGCACTCAGATACCGTATCGACCTCCCCTCCCCTCCGGAAACGAGTTATCTAGCAAAAGCTCCGTTCTCTGTTAGCGTCACCTTCCATCTAAACTGCGACTTATCCAGAGACTTATCATGAGTCAAGGAAGGCTACGCACGCTAGCTGAGTCAGAGGGACCTTCGATCGGTCAGATGTCTTATGATGTTTTGCACAGAGAAACGCCATAGCATCAGTCATAGAGATTCTAAATTTTGTTAGAAGTGTTTCCAGAATCCTTGACCACCAGACGATTATTCCGCCCGCAGGATGCCAATGCCAAGTGTTTGTGATCGACTTGTTAAAGAGCCGTCATCGGACTGCGGGTTTTGAATCGTCAGTATTCGAGACTGAAATTCTCCACGAGCTGTGACAGTACTGCGATGACCATTCGCGTAAATTTCAAGAGCTTGCGTATTTTTACGTCCATTGACGGGCTAGGCACTTAGTTACTAGACCAACAGACAGGCTTCGTCATCCACCCATTTCCTCCCCTCAAACCATTCCTTCCTGGTGTTCACCTGCGTTGTCAACTTTGCTAATAACTAGTTGACTTTTTGTTTCCCTTTATGCTGCGTGCTTTTACCATAACCGATACTGAACTCTCTTTCCGCCTTCTCATTCATTTAGCACCAAAAACAACATGTGATGGTGTGCTCTTCGGCATCTGTCCTCTCCTACGTACCCTGCCTGCCTGGTTTCGGTTCGCCCAGTGCCTCCGGCGATACCAAGACCTGGTTCTCAAGGAACCCATGCCACACCTATACAATGCGGCAAAGTATGCGACCACGTTTTTAACAGCTGTCTTCTCCACCTGGGCGGAGCTGAACCCCAGTACGTCGTATTCCACCGCATGTTCTCTTATCCTCGCTTAGGCGGGGTGCCAGTAAGACGACAATTGCAGACTACACTTGAGAGCACCAAAGCCTCGCGGGTGATAGCTCCCCACCCACCAAGGTTTGGAAGGCTTTCATTGGCTTTAACTGAACCACTCTGTCTTCTCTCACAGCAGATGACATCAGGTTTGAAGTAGGTTGCAGTTGATACAGTAGGGGGTAGTGATGTTTGCCGCAGTAGTAGTAGTCGTGGCGGTAGTGGTAGCGATGGTAGTAGTTGAAAACAAGCATGTACAGCAGAATTTATTGGGGCCAACAAATTTCGTGACGGCTTTTCAACTGCAACCCGTCTCTGCATAACATAGGTAACGAATGAACGCGCACAGCAGTATGAATTTGTACAGAATGGCAGTGCATAGGAGCAAGGTCAAAGTTCAAAATAATCAATAATCAGCTAAGACGTCCACATAAGCATCAAAAAGGAAAAAAGGAAGACGAAATGTTAACAACAAATCACAGTCAGAGGAAAATAGAGGCGTGCGATTACCAGGGCAATTGCAGATTGATCACGTGATCTAACTGCTTGCACAGGTCTGCTTCAAAGATGGTAGTAGTGATAATGGTGGCAATGGTAGTAGTTGTAATGGTAGTAATAATATTGGCAGTAATATTAGTCGTAGTAGTAATGTGTGAACGTTGGGCGTGTTGATAGTAGTGGTTGTATCGCTGGTAATAGTGTTAGTATTGGTAGTAGTGGTGGTACTAGTAGTACTACTGGTATAAGAAGTATTAGTAGTAGTATTGGTAGTAGTAGTATCGGTGGTAGTAGTAGTAGAATTGGTAGCAGTAGTTGTAGTATTGGTGGTATTAGCAGTATTATTGGTAGTGGTAGTAGTAGTATTATTAGTAGTAGTAGAATTGGTAGCAGTAGATGTAGTATTGGTAGCAGTAGTAGTATTGGCGGTATTAGCGGTAGTATTGGTAGTAGTAGTAGTGGTAGTAGTAGTAGTAGTAGTAGTAGTGGCAGTAGTAGTAGTAGTAGTAGTAGTAACAGCGATAGTAGCGGTGGTCGTGGTCCTCGTATTAGTAGTAATATAGTGGTGACGGGGGTTATGGAGGTAGTTGTAGCATCAGCCCAGACATTGGGCTGGTGCCTGGGAGAAGGAATAGAGGGTAAGGTCGACCCTGAGGACTCAGCCCGTATTCCTCACTACAAACAATCTGATGCACTTTTAACCTATCAGGGTGCGCTAAAAGCCGTTGCTTTACGGGCTGCCAACCGATGGGATAGCTTGTTCTTACTCTCTGGACGGAGAGCCAGGCTGCAATGGCTTCTTCTCAACGTTGCCTCTCTAGCGCTCCCACTCATTTGGGACCGGAGCCGCCCATTTCGTGTTTATGTGAAACACTGGTCTTTTGTGTGCGGACCGCGTCGTGTGTGATACGCATAGACGCGCCGTTTAGTGCTTTCAGTCCTGCGCCCTATCACGGCTCTGGTCTTCTTGACGCCGGGTTCGGGGGGGGGGAGTTGCAGTGAAATTGTTGGGAACTTTCTTTGTTGCAAACAGCGTATCACTAGGGGTGCCGTTGCGGAGCCTCGCGCAGGTGTGTCCGCTTTCTTTTGAAGCCCTGACCTGTGATTCCGACTTTTCCCCCCAAACAGGCATCGAACTTAGTGTCTGTGCTGGTACCTGAAACATGTGGTCAGTTCCAACGTATCAACATCTACAAAATATGCATCCGTTTTGACGGCAAGAGTATTTCCCCCCCGCGGCACATCGAAAGCAGAGCAATCACGTTAACTGGTTGTTAGCGAGACCTGAAGCGTCGTTTGAGGCGAATTTTTCGACTTCTAGGAACCGTAAGTCGGGTTAACAAATGGTCATTTTCAGTAAGTTATCGTCAGGCTAACAACTTCACTGAACTTGTCTGGGCACGTGATTGGTTGGCGAGGAAGAGAAAGGTTTATAGACGGAAGGAGACTGGTTCTTCTTTTTCTAGGGTCAGGGGCACACTTCAAGCTCAGTCGATTACGCTGGCGTTGGGCAGGTAGGTGCTGGGTCATGGTAGACGCCGAGGATATACCAAATTCCACACACACAGGGGAGACAGCTGCTGCTTATACTGCCGCCAAGGGATATTGCCAAAGCGACTTCGTCTCATCGTTCTCCAGTACGTTGAGGACTCTGTTGGTGTCCATTCCGCGCCCAGGGTCAATAAAGTGATGTATTGTAGTGTTTGGAAGATATTCGCGCAAGCAGGCGTTTGATAAATTAGGCCTACTTCCTCCTGGTCTCCTCGACTAAATCGTCGTTTCTCAGAAAGGTCGTCGTGTCACGTGGGTGTAACTTTCATTTATCTGCGCTGATTTCAGGACTTAATACGAAGTTCGCTTTTCGGTCGCACACTGGCTGGCAATCAGTAATCGACAATTATTAGTAACAAGATCAGGGCAGACTTCATTGGTCACTTCTAGCTGGCTTTCCGTCGTCAGCCAGGCCTCGGATTCGAGCCCAGTCCAGATTGGTGTGAAGTTCGATGTTCTGTCGCTGAGATGCGGATTCGCTCTCTGTCCTCCGCGTTTGGGGGTTTGACGTTCACTTGTCTCGTTTGATTGCAGGTTCACGCGCCAGTGGTAGGGCACAGGATCTTGAAAATCAGGTGAACCCGAGTCGACAGTCGGAATCTAACTGGGCCGGTTTTGAGATAAAGATGGCTGGCACTTCGACGCATCCCAGAAACGAACATTGCGGCTTTCACCACCTTTAGACCTCTATGCTGTGATGCATCTCGAGGTTGTGACAACCTCCAACGCCACTTGCTGCCGGAGCATTGGTTAGCCCCCTGGTAGATGGCCATCTAGTCACATCTACTTCCTTCTCCTTACAGTAGATTTTCTTCCCCCACGCGTCGAGCTGGAGAGTCAATTTCTCCCTGCACTGAGCCCGGCAATGCACATGTTTGCGCTCCAGGGCTGATTTCAGACTTCTATATTGAGTATCAATGCTAATGTTTTGTCGCGCACCACCTGCTCATGTCCTTTTTTGCACATGATGTTTATATGCTTGTAACCGATCAGGTTTTCAGTTCACAAAGTCAAAACAACTGTGATAGTCTGTGGCTGTATTCACAAAGCAACCCACTGACCTCAAAGTTTAAATTAGCACAATTTGGGCGGCAGTGTACTGAGTTATTTAAATTCTTTTTTTCCGAGTAGTTAATAAATTGCGTGCAGATACTCGAAAATGTATCAAAGTCATGCTCCAGCGCGCAAGCTAAAATTGCAAAAATCGTGTCCACCTTCACATGGCTCTATCATATCCCATGGCGCAGTTGTCAGTGTCTCTCTGGTAGCTGACTGTAGTGTAGAGGGAGGATCCAAATGATCAGGGCGTGTGTCAAAGGGGTTGGGAAGCAAGCCAGAAGTCACCACCATTCAGCATATGGCCACGCTGAAGGTAGGCCCAGTTAGGAGCGCGCGGACAGTGACTCAGGGGCCAAAATCTTGGAAGCATATGGTCTGCGGCACCATCATGCGTAGGATTGTGGTTCAGTTCTTAGCCGCAGGAACACGCTTTCAATTAGCTTGTCGTACCCTGGGTTTCGGGTCGAAACGAGACCGGGAGGTCTTGACGAATGTCAAATAATGAAACCTCATCTATGCTCGAACGAGGAGTGCGCCACTGTCGATCAAACGAGACCGACGGGTACGTCAATACATTCTGCGCAGAGGAAAGCCTCCCCCCTCTATGTCGAACGATCAACAAAGCCAGGTGCTCACTCCCAGCCGAGGATGTTCGGTCTTCGAGCCTTAAAATGTTCGTAGGTGGGGTTCAATATGGAATGTTCGGAGGTGAGGTTTAATGCGGAATGGACCTCCCACGTGCCCCAAAGTCCGGTCTAGAATTGAGATCTTGATCGAAGCTGTGGGCGGAGATATGACATAATGAGTTCTGAGTAGACGCATCTTCAATTTTTACTGATATGGTGTTGGGAGTGCCTACACTCCCAAAAGCAAGAGCCAGCCAATCAGTGGGGGTCACATGCGTTTTCCTCCAGCGCGCCCTCAGCATGATCATGCTGCCTCGCCATTGGCTGCTCCCCTCGAGCCTGATCTATCCATGCATTCGAATTATCGATCAGCCCGTCTAGAATTTTCTTCTCGAAGTGCATCGGACCGAATGCAGGCGAACCCCAGTAGGATGTTATAAATACGCGTTACATTCCAGCTAGACTTGACTTGCTGTTTCGTAATACACTTTTTCATGGCCGATCGTGTTTTTCCCTCAATTCGCCGTCTCTTCCTTCCCCAGTGTAATGCGCACTAAGGTATAAACTTTTTTTACCGCATGCGGTGGCCTTCTCAAGTGTCCACCACAACAGTCCATTCAGGTGCTGGACCTGCAGTATAAGTCTTCCAGTTGCCGTTCGGCACCCGAATGATATCGGGCACCAGCATTTCTCAGGAATTGACCTTCCAACACGTGTTTGCATCTTCGACTGACCATCCCGCCAGTGTCGACGATTCGGAGGGAGGCTCCGAGGTATGGCGTCTCCAAGATGTTCACCCTCGCGTAGACGTGAAACAACAATCTTTCACTACGTTTCAGCAGTAGGCGCCCTCATGACACAATGCACTCGCCAGTTGTCAAACTTCCTCCAGCGTGCAGTTTTACTGCAGAATCACTCCACCTACGGTCTCATGTTTTCGCTTTTTTGTCTTCTGCTTAGGCCAGGGCGAAGAGGGGGAACACACAGAGAAGACGATTGAGCCAGCAGCGTTTAAGCTTTGCGCGACGCCTGAGATAGGGGTAGATAACTTTTGCCATGTGAAGTCGTTAAGGCTTACCATATACTCTACGACCCCAAACTTCGAGACGCACTTTCAGGGTGCGTTACCAGTGCGACTGCGAGTCTGTCTGGCTGTCTGCAGCATTTTGCATCAGTAGGCAAAGAGGACTTTTCTGAATACAGCCACCGCTCTTACCGCCGTTGTGGGAATCGTTTTTAAACGGGGAAGAGACTTTTATCATAAGGGGAGGGGAGGGGGCGAGGAGAGGGCGATGTTTTTGCTCTGGCGTCCCAAGTGTGGCTATTTCGGGTACGCAGTCGCAGGGACTGAAAAATTTCTCTACAGAGCTCTTACTGCATGGCGCGAAAGTTGCATGCACAGGCATCCCAGTGCGTGAATCGTCACTGGCAGCTGTGAATTTGCGTTCTTTCTACGGAAGGGGAGCTGCTTTAGCACCATAGGACAGTCTCAGTGAACCTCTTATCCTGTGATCAATCTCTGGTCCATTTCATGACCACGCAGACTTGAAGGGTCGCCAAAGGAGGGAATAATTTGGTCTTTTTACAGGACTGAGCCCCAGACAGCACTGACTTCTTCTCAAATGATACCTGGCGCATGTGACGCAAGTTGGCTTCACTTCGGGATGGTGGTGGTGGTGGCGGCGGCGGCGGTCAAGACCTCCCAGTTTCACTGCATTTCTGTCGCAATTAGGGGCACTAAGTGCATGGTTCTGGTCCAACAGAGGGCCATTTTCTGTAGGCCTGCAGTGATATGAAGTCAAGGGTCCCCCTCTAATGGGCTATTTAAGTACTGTGGATTCCTCCCCGCCACCTGTTCATCGGCACCGAGTGTGTGGAGGACGAGTACACAGCCCTCCCGCACCCCATCTGTCCCCATAAGGGCAACTGAGGCGTCCCATCGTCGGCCATTGGTTCTTAAACCTGTGGTATTCGGTCTCTGTGGTTGGTGAAGGGAATGGGTTGAACAGTCCTGGTCTGCTGCCACAGATCGTCACGCGGTGAGAGGTGTAGTTCGGGACATCATCGAGGTCGGCTAGAGCAGGCACGATCGCATCCGTACCAAGTACAAGCAGAAGTCATTTGCTCGTCTGTTCCCCCGAACATTCCAACATCTGCATCATGCTCGAGAGGCGGACGTTTGGTTGTTAATGCCTACTTTTAAAAAGACGGAGTCATGATCTCCGAAAGAAGCATTTTATTCACGAATGGAATCAAATGTCCGAATTTCAGGTGTAGGTGTATGAGTAAGGAAGAGGTAGACTGGTCGAGTGCCGGAATGATTTGCTTGTTATCCTGAGCTGTCGAATTCGCGCAGAAGTCCATCGTACGAGATGACAGCAGCAACAGTTGCAGGAGGTATTAGCCAATCAGCGCTCAGTGACGCCTGACTCTTCGGATTCATACGCAAACCCATCATCGGAGATAGCAGTGGCATAACAACGGCATCCGCCAAATGATGCTTACCCCCGCGTATTTCCTATACCAGTTTCTCCAGCCTTCCTCGGTCTGTAGAGACTCTCCTAAGGACTTGCACCAGAAAAACCACTACCGGTCATTTTTTGAATGCATTCTTTTCGTGATTGGCGTCCAAAATGCACTCTGGTTTGCCTGGTGATGACGGAATCCCTCGGGAATATGGAGCCTGCCTGTAGCCTAGCTTCGGGCTACTCCGCACGTTTGCAGTTTGCGGACTGTGGAACGACATTCAGGGGGGGGGGGCAACTGCAGACTTAGCGGACTCCTGTTTGACAAGTAAACAGTCGTGAACCGCGCAGCGGAAATACCCTCAGCTGAGGCTGAGCACTGGTCTGCCATTGCGGTTACCTATAAAAAGATCAAAGTCAGTTACGGTATTACTACATGGTGAACGTTGTTCTCATATCCGCTGTGCATTCACTCGCCGTGCAGGTGGACCCAGGAACCTTGAAATGTCGTTCTGGCAGGTGAGGTTCACCTGCTAATCCACGATTCACAGGAATTCACCTCATCATGTCTCGCGCAACCGCAGTCCGATAGATCAGGATGTCCGCGCGGGACTTTTGGACAACTGGGGACTATCGCTCGCCCGCTCTGGCCAGACCTGCTGGAGACCAGCGGCGTATGGGGGAATAGTTTCCTGCCTGACAGCTCAACTGTCGCACGTAATAAGGCAGTGGTGGTGGTGCGGTGGTGACTTGTTTATTAGTAAGGCAGACTTGCCCAGCAGCTACCTCACTCTCTCCTTTCACGCCCTCCGCCTTGCACTTGGCAAGATGACTCGAAATGGACGACAGTTCAGCCGTCGCGAACGACGATATCTAACCGCATGCCCCACGCCATGGCCAGCGCAGAACGGCGATCTCCACGTGAATTGTTTTGTGGTGAGGCAGAGTTGCGCATCATCTACCTCACTCTCCCGTCCGCCCACTCACCTGGCAAGACAGCGTCAAAACTACAGGAGACGTGCTAGAGCACATTGTTTGACACAGCGAAACAACCCCTATAGGAGTACCACATACTAGCTGTGCCCCAAAACGTGTACCAGGCTTTCACAAGGGTGGCTGGGATCACATGTGTGTGAGAGTGCCATAGAGGCCACATTCATAAGGAGCTGTTGAGCATGACTCTCTGTCCTGGGGGAGCGAGTGACCTCATCAGTTGGCAGACTTTCAAGCCGCGCCTTCTGTCGCGTCGTATTTAATGTAGTGAGGAATGCGCTGATATGTTACGGGACTGGATTCCCCAGTGCTGACCTCATTCTCTTCCCTCTCTCTCTCGTGGAGCTGTCCACTGTCCGAGCTTTTCAACCATCTAGTGCGGAAATTTGGCGCAGTGGCTAACGTAACGTAAAGGTCCACGTTTAAGGCCTACTACCACACTCACCTATATGTAGCAGTGGCAATTGTGCGGACTGTGCTGTCCGATGAAACACGTGTTTATAAGACAATCCAGCCCTCGTGTTGGTCCGGCGCATCTAAAACGTGACTGGTTGTGAGCGGCGACCTGACATGGGCACCGCCTAACAAAAGACAAAGTTCCCTCCCCTCAATCCAGCAAATGCCAGCTCTATCCACGCAACCTCCTTGAACCCGTGTGCCTTCTCACGTGACAGGGTTTTTTTTTCAGCCTCGGAGGAGGCAACCGTAGATAGGTACCCACGACCCTCGGCATCTGGACTGCGTCCGCTGAAGCCCGGTGGGTCGGGAGACTTGACCGATAAAATTTGCCTAGAATACTAAAAATCTCCTTACCTCTACCAAGCGTCGCTGCTGGAGGTCCTTTGCGTTGTGGAAATCCAAACCGAGGCCCGGAATTATTTCTGGATTTCACTGGAGTGACGGCCGTGTTTCAGGTACGCATGATAAAATACCGTCGTTGACAGCACTGTCGCTTACCAAGTGCTTAACCTGAGGGCCGCTCTAAGATTATGATTAATTTTCCGGTCGACTGATCGGAGGTTGATCGAGTGACCTTAGCAATCCGACGCCGTGGTTGTGGCATAACAGCATCCTACTTTTAGAGTGCGGCCGGCCTTTAAAATGAAATTTCAACCATATACACTCGAAGCGGCTGATATATCCATTGAATCAGTCACACGATGGGATCTCCAACGAAACCGGGGACGATCGCTATATTTGCGTACATCTCCGCTCTCTGTACTATCGCAGGCGATGCTAGAAGTCAAGGGCTGTCGGAGGTCAGACCACAGGTTGGTCTGCCTCGTGATTTCGTAAGCACAGTCTACCCCTAGTCCTCTCCCTTCGCTCTGACAACAACGATTGTGGGTATGGTGAATAAAGTCCATGCTATAACTGCTACTAAAACCGTCTCAGAGCCTCCTGAAGTCTGGATGTCTAGTCGTAATTTCGCAAGTGAACATACTGATCTGCGTTTGATCCGTCTTTGACCCGCCGCTCTCTTTCCGTTCAATGACGTCACACGTCTTCGGTGAAGGACACACGTGATTAACACGTGGAGACAGCTGATTTTCTTAGATAATGCGCTCTAAAATGAGCCCGACAGCTCAGCCAAACAACACGGTCTCCATTGTCTGGCTGGACGCACTCTGAACTTTTCGTGCCGAAACGCTAGTGCTTAACACACGAGGAGTGTTGAAGGCTTTTTTCGTGTTCTTTCTCGGCACAGCTTCTGTTTCGAACGGTGTTCTTCTCGACGTCTGTACTGGGTGGAATGGACGGGTACATTTCCGTACGCTTGTTGGACCACTGACAACCCACCATATGTGATAGTAGGACTATCAAATTGGCGATGCGGATTGCCGCCCCCTAGATACTCCTTCTAACCCACCTCTGAAGATTGCACGTGGAAAAGTAACCGTTAACCAATTGCATTTCACTTTTCACAAAGAAAGTCAGTTAGGTTTTTTTACCAGACAGGATTACTAGCAGTCTCGTTTATGCGTGTGTGCTGACTTGCCCATGGGATTGCGGCGTTTGTTCACGAACTATATCGGTTGCTTGGGATGCATTCACAGCGCAGGTCGGTTGGTCCGCTCGGAAGGATTTTACAAAAAAAACGGTCTCATATTTCCCACACGATAAAGGAAGATGTTTTAGTCTGACCCGAACTTCGTCATTTGGGACTCGTCAGAAGTTTATCGATGTACTCGTTGCCTGCTGACCACAAATGTCTGTTTACCGACTATGCCAATGTTTGTTGTTCGTGTTCCGGCATCCTGCGAGATATTCGATGCCCCGTAATCGCAGCCTGAACGGCGTCAGCCATTTTTAGTCTCGTAATTCTACACGAGGTTTTGCCCTTATCTTGAGGCGTAGTAATAAATCTCCATCACTGTTATGGTGTATAGTATATAATTGGTCGAGATGTGCATAGCTGATGATAGCAACCCCACTCAGCTCGAAAAATGTTAATGACCGACCTCATAAAATGTTGATCGAAGTTCTGAAACATGTATTCGACTAAGAAGGATTACTTAAGTGGGTTTTTACTACTCGTTATCATGCGACATAATATCGTGATATTTCAGACACTCCTTTTCGGCCGCCATCGAGGACTGTACACGGCAAAAACGACTACTTAGGTAGTATGCATCCATTTTGTTGATTTTCGATACTCTTATAAATTCAAATGTGTTGTAGGAAACGGCTACAATAATATTTTCCCTACGTTCATTTGGTAGCAAATCAAGTCTTCAAATGTTGTACTTGAAGGATGGGTAGCTTTGTGTTTAAAAAAAGTTCCTAATAGTGATATTTTTAAGGTCTTGCAAAGTCCATTCAGATGGTATCGTATCTGTCCGTTTAGTAATGCTTCTCATGAAATTTACAGCAGAGCCAATTGAAAGGGGTTTTTAAAGCCGAGAGATACCCTTTCTTTGAGTGTAACATCTCAAGAAGACATGATTTTCTGCCAAATGAGCGTAAGAAAAAATACTTTTATGCGCTTTTTCTACAAAACATATTTAGATTTATTATTGGCATCGAAAGTCAGTAGAATAAGTGTATGCTACTTAAGTGGTCATTTTTTTGTCGAGTGCAGTCATTACAGGCGGTCGGAAAGAGGTCTATTTAAAAGCCAACATTCAGGCGTGCCTGAAATATCACGGTATTATGCCGCAGGATAATGTACATTACAATCTCACTTAGGCAATCCTTTCTAATCAAATACGCATTTCAGAGTTTTGGTCTACATTTCATGAGATCGGTCGCTGATTGTAGTCTATTGATGTACACGCCAAACATCCTATCCCCGGATATTTCGCCCAGTCGTGCATCACTCCCAAAGGAGGCCACCAATACGAATTGAAGTCAAAATATGCCAAACTCTAATTGCGGGCCAAATTCTTCTCCCGCCGACTGGTTGAAGGATCGAAAAAATTGCCGAACTCCGTTGTCTAAGCGGAAAATGTTGAGACCTTCAAAAGAAGACTGGATACATTTATGCTTGATGGTCAATCATTTACACAATCTCAATCACTGGCATAACTGCTATGTAAATATCTGCATGTTTTTTCATACGTCTATCTGTAAATAGGATTTTCCAAGGCTCTGCCTATATCCATCATATATACTGAATTAACGTGTGTGGACTACAGCAACTATGCGCATTTCTCGATATAATAAATTTGGCATGTTTAAGTCTGTTACGATGTGCAAAAGTCATAGCTTGGAGGGGATAAGTCGGGTCTTCTCAGGATTGAAATAAAGGCTGAAGTGGCGCCGTCCTAATGTGGTGCTTATGACGCCCTCACGGTTGCGAAACCCGTCCCGCGCCTACAGCAGTCCGACACGTGTGTAGTAAGGAAGAGGTCGTGTTTGGCAGAGGTAGACGGTCTATTTGTCTCGGCAGTCACTGCGTGCGAACCCACCTCCGACCTTCTTAGCTTCGTCTTGTCATCGGAGCTAGGTGGGAGCGTGGGAAGGGAGGGGGAGTGCGGTAGATGCTACACAAGTCTGCCTCACTATAAACTAATTCACGCGTAAGCCGCCGATGTTTCGCCCACTCTGTGCGGCACGATCCCTCAGAGTTCAACTTACCTCTCATTTGCCCACCCGATGTTTCCTATAACCAGTGTGGAAGTGATATAGTTGTGTTTTTTTCTAAACTAACTTGGGCGCCAAACATCTGTTGTTACTGTACGAAAACGATAGTATCAGTATATATTTCAGGGAAAGTAGGTGTGTACCCTATTGGTTACATGCAGAGGATATATATGGAGGAAATGGAAAGGAAGCAACATGAAAGAAATGCGAGGGGAATAGCAAAAACTGTAC
>CACRXP010000473.1:86926-130160 GCA_902702965.1 Spirometra erinaceieuropaei | reverse complement strand
GTAGTAGTAGTAGTAGTAGTAGTAGTAGTAGTAGTAGTAGTAGTAGTAGTAGTAGTAGTAGCAGCAGCGGCAGCAGTAGCAGCAGTACGGTTGACGTGATGGCATTAATAATGCCATCAACGGTAGTACTTCCTACGCCTGTCGTCTTGCTGTCGTCTGCTGTGGTATAGCCGTTGTAGCAGTAATGCTAATAGTTGTTATGACATCAGTTTTTTGAAACCCGCTCGTGCACATTGGAACTATTGGACCATAACAGACACAAGTTAGGGGTTCGCGAGCACGTGCAGACTCCGTTGGCAAATGCCCATTTTATGCGTCAACAAAAACCCCAAGCGTCTATCCTGGACGTACGCCTGCGCACTTTCACCCCACATATACAATACACAAGCAAGTACGCCCTTCATGATGCGCCTGAGGAAAACAGATGGCGCCTTTTGGTCACGCGCCTTCCCAGCCCTCTCGGCCTGAACATCAGCTGACCCATTTTCTAGCGTACTTCTGCTCGCCGCAGTACCCTTCTACCCAGCGCCTCATGGAGTTTTCATTTTTGCCCCTGCTAGTCCAGCGGTCCAGAGAAGTTGTTGGCACGGTATGCAGACCGTGCGAGGATTCCCGGCAGGACACCAGACGAGCTCTGTTTATTCGCACCTCTATCGTCGACCAGCTATCCACATAGGTCCACGAACCCCCTCAAAATCTTGGCTAGCTGCCCCAATCAAGTCTGTTTTTTTTAGCTGATCACCTCTGTCGCGTCCAGTTGGGGAGGGGCGGGCAGGGGGCGACCTCGAGTTATATGCAGAAGTATTACTGCGGTGGGGATGGGCAGCGATGACCTGTTTGTGCCCGCTTTCTCTGTCCCCCAGAAACAGTCTCAACGCATGTCTTCTGTCTTCTTCCAAAACTGGGTTGACTGACACCCATCATATGGGAGGAACCGCGACGGTAGGGTAGGATACAGCACACTGACTTTGTCTTGTCTGGTTTTGGCCCAGTCAGAGGAGACCAGTCCGCGAATGATAACAGACTTTGTTTCGCTTTACGATCAGGTTTAACCTTCTGACGTCATGTATGTGAGAGGGAGCGACGATAACTGGGACCAGGATTCTATTCGCCTGGCGTCTCGAACCCACCATCAGAGACAGTCGCAGATAGGGATGATGGGCGCACAATGGGTGCAGTATTTATGGCATGCAGTTGCCATGCCTACCACGGCTAGAAGCTCCTACATTCATCGCCGATGGTCATAATTGGTACGATAATTGCTTACTTGTCCGCCCTCCGAGTCCGTAATTGCCGCAATTTCGCCCCCCCCCTCCCGCGTATTAAGCTATAGTATTAAACTCGCCGACAATAATCGAATATAGCGTAATATCATCGATCATATCACACTGCTCTTCATCCAGGTCACAATCTGATAGAGATGGCCGTAGGCTATTAGGACAGACGACCTACCGGCTCGCAGTAACTGTACGAAGTCTAACTCACCAATGTTCTCAACGCCATAGCCACATCGGTCAGGGATTTCTCGAAAATATGCGTTATGAGGGCGGATCGCTGACGTAGGGGATCCTAATTCAGCCCTCTGTGCTAAATAAACTGTTTGTTTTACCTAATTATGTATCTTTTATTTGTCACCCACAAAGCTGGCATCCTTGTAGGAGAGGCTCGCTAGAACAAGGACTTTGTTCGTCAAACGTTTAGAAAGTATGCTCAAACCTCTCATCAAACACAACAACTGAGAGATGGAGGACGAGACTGAGGTAGCCAGCACACCAGAGGATATAATATTTATAAATACAGATGACAGATGTTCGTAGTTGTTTTATTAAGTGATTCGTCCGTCACCTCAATCACCAGGATTTCATCACCCTCTTTCTCAATTGCTTTCACAGCCTCGTTTTTTTCACGTCTATCTTAACCTGAATCCTCAATTATCCCTTCGCATTCATCGGGCTTTATTCCTATCTCTCTCTCTCCACTACATCGTCTTTCCTCGTGAACTCTAACTCTTCTTCTGTTCAGGCGTGTCATCTGGAACTTCTTCCGTCTGGAGAACGAACACCTGAACAACTGCGGTAACTTCCGTGCAGTCCGTGACATCTTTGTCACGCCCATACGTAAGAGTATGTTTGTGGCGATGAACAAGGACAGCACCCACAGCAACGCCGCTACACTCCTTCGAAATGGTCATACGCACAAAAAGCAGCACAATCGATCCCACTATGATGTCCTTGACGATGAGGTTGGGGATGTCGAAACCCTTAGAACCGACGATGTCCCAGTTGAGTCCACTCCAAAAGCGCCTAAGGGTTACGGGGAGTACGCAACCATGGCGACGGGGGCGACGACGACGACGACGACGGTCAACTCCAAGAGCCTCTGGCATTTCTTCCGCGATCTCTACTTGAAAAACCGTAATGAGCGGCGAAGAAAACAGGGTATCGAGGTGATCTCCAACATGGAGAGCGCTCTGCGCGCTGCCAACGTCGAAGATAATGTGAAGCATCCTACTCCCTACACACCACGCGCCATTCTGCGAACTGACGTCTCCCCGCTGCATGAGCATGCGAATGAGGACGATAGTCAGGCTGATGATCACGCCGAACGCACGGAGAGTCGGAGCCGGGATGACTACTTCACGGACTGGGACTATGAGCCGCCGGATCGCGCGAAGGGCGGTTACAGCTCACCCTCCTTCTCCGCCTTCTCTCAGGACACCTCCAATCACAATGCTGCTGCTGCTGCCACAACAGATGTGATTAAGACTGACGATGTTTCGTGCCGCCAGACTCTGGAGGCGATTGTGAACCCACTGCCACCGCCGGCTGTCTCAGACCGACGCCATCGTACGGTGCATTACGATCAGCGCGAAGTGGTGCTCGATGGCACGCCGAGGAGAGCCTCCGTGCAGGCCACCATCCCCCTGCACGTCTGCATCCTTGAACCCAATGGGCCAGCGTGGGAGCTCAGAACGGACGATAGTGAGACAGGTGAAGGCTCTGCCGTTGCCACCGGCCCCTCCTCCTCCTCCGGTGGTGCTTCCATGTTCTCCTCCACACGGCCCGGTATTCTGGTCCCACATAACTCGCCAACCACTGCCACCGGCAGCGGGCGACCCTCTGATCGTGGTTGGAACCTCATCCTCGATCCAACTTATCTCGTGAGTGGCTGTTTGCTCCTCCAAGACTGTTTTTTTGTCTATACTTGTCAGTTGGTAAGCGGGGGAGGTAAACCAAGGTAAAACCGAATGTCAGGCCAGGCGGGTTAACGTCCGATCGCAACTCCTGGTTCAAATGTTGCGGCGTTAGGCTTAATAGCTGACTGTACCCGTTTTCACATCAGATCTTACCCGCTGGAGGCTGGGTTACGGCCAGTTAATGGCGACTGGCAAACTTTGGATGTAAGTGTTACCAATTATGTGGCAAGGTCAGTTGTGTGTGTTTGTGTGGAGTAGCGATCCGGCAGGCTGAGAATCAGGCTGCAACGCCTCCTTCTTAACGTGACCTGTGGCACTCTCACGCATGTGAGGAGTGTGTGTGTGTGTGTGTGTGCTACTTAATGGATAGTACCGTTCAATCACTGACTGACTGGTTACCCAGCTTCTGAAGGGCGATGGCCGAGGCCGACGCGGGGCTGTGTGTCGCCGTTCTGGACCCCAAGGTTTGTGAGGGTCTGCTATGCCATCATCAGAAAACCTCGTGGCCTGGCATGCTCTGGCAGTTCCCCGACGCCCGGTTCGGCGGCAGTTGTCCTTTCTGTTGTTGTGCTGTAGTTGGTCAAAGCCCTGGTCAAGTGTTTGTTGTGGATCAGAGAGATGTGGGGTGTAGCACCAAGGTACGGGTTCGGCCGCGCCATCCACATGCGCTCTCCCCCGCCTCCGATCTTCTTGACTCTGTTTTGACACGGAGTCCAGTCCAGGTGGGGAATGCGGAGGATAGAGTGCGATAGCTGCTGCGCAAGTCTGCTCTCGCTGTAAACTAGTCCACGCGCAAGTCACCGTGTCTGTTTCACCTTGCTGTGGAGCACACGGTGGAAATCTCCGAATGCGACGACCGAACTATCATGTGGCCAGGTCATGCATTTTAGTTCTCGGACCAACGAGACCCGTTGGTTATTCACTAGTCAGTCAATTCAACATTTTTCTCGCTGCTGCGGTCATTGAAAAAACTCCCCGTATGTGCTCTCTGCCCCTTCCCCTATTTTTACCTAACTGGTAGGTTGGCTGCTCTAAATGTCTTTTTTCAGTTTGACGACAGTTGTATTACCTGCCGACTGCACTACGTGATTTTAAAAATCACAATTTTATTTGCCATGCCTGGTACCTTTCGCGTGATTCCCCTGATTGATGGGTGAAGTTGTGACGTTTAAACTTGGTGAACGATTTGGGTGCCAGCATTGTGTATCTCAAAAGAACACTGACAGAATGAATTCCCGGTTTTCGCGTCTGCCCCCATTCTCGCAGAATTCTGCCCTCTTTTCAATATGCCATGTAGTACTAGTCTGTCGTTATAGCATCAGTCGTTTTGCAGGGGTCCCTTACCATTGAGCCGCGAGTCCGATGTCCAGTAGGTTGTGATGGGGAACGTTCACCAATCAGATTACGGAACATGCTTGTCCCCGTGCGCCTTGAGACCCTCGGAGTCAGTCGAAAAAAGACAAGGAAGACCGGACTGGCTATTTCTGGCTTATAAGCGAGCGTTAGTCAGTCCAATCCAGTCTCAGGTCTTGGTAACCTGGGCTTTGCGCGTAAAGTAGGCCAGTGCTCCACCACTGAGCCACGGACCCGTCATCCTTTTGGCGGATACTGGCGGACTCTACATTTACTACTTAGGAAATCCGCTTTGGGCAGTCAGCTTACTGTAGCAGATTTGGTGAATTCCATGCACTGCAGTGAGCCGCGCGGATAACTGCTCAAATGTTAATAAAATTGTGTCTTCCGGTGGGGCCTCGTAGCGCAGATAGCTAGTACGTTGGCTGTACTCGAGCCTTAGCCTCGCTGTCGTGGGTTCGACTCCTACTGAAGTCTCCGACGTTTTCACAGTTGGTTCAAAATGGAATGGGGGATATTCACTATCGTGGTAAAAGCGTTCACTGCTCAGGTTACGGTGAACGCCCTTCACACGTCGCCGGAGCTCTTATTGCCCCCTTCGTATGCCCAACAGATGCATCAAACAGTCCGTCTTTCGTGATCTCTCTTTCCAGAGTTGCGTTTGCAGGGAGTAGCCGTCGGTTTAGGGCAGTTACATCGCAAGCTCCTAGCATTTGGATATCACATCAACAAGCTCGATCTCCGCCTAGAGCAAGTGGTTTCGAACGTGGCCCAGTGGTTAGAGGTGTTGGACTTCTAGCCAACAGGTCGCGAGTTCGAGCCCCAGGTGCTCCACACTTCGAGGTTGGGTATGATTGGCTGACGACGGCTAATAAACCAGAGATGGCCATTCCAGTCTCCCTTGTCTTTGTCGGTAATAACAATCTGTGCCGGCACACTCAAATCTGACTGCTCTCACCACCCGTTCGGCCGTCATCCTCGACTAAGAACACCACTTCTCCCCCCTCACTCCTCTGAGAGCGATCGCATTATAAACTTACCCCGGGCCTTAGTGCAGGAGATTTTGACAGTAGTGACCTTCGCACCTGCCTCGAGGAGGGCAGAGGCGTGACTTATGCCCGAATTTACTTAAGGTTAGCGGGCTTGCGTTACATCTACCTCACTCTTCTCTCCCACACACAGCAATGGTAAAACAAAATCAAGTCGGCTGGAGGTGGACGTGATCGCAGTAGTTGATCACCAGGTAAACGACCTGCCTACCTCTGACACGCGCAATCTGCTTTCCAAATCCACACGAACTGGTTTTTCACAGAAAAAGTGACAGGTTCCTAAATGTCGCATTGCGAAGAAGTCATCGCAGTCCGAACTGTCGGTCGCCAGTCTTCTAAATTAGGGCTGTTTGCGTTTTGCGGACACTTTGAAGCGCATTTGTTTGGTTGGAGCTGAATCGGCCTCATATTCTCCGTCCTCTCCGGTCCATTAGTTGCCTTTCCGGGCCAAGCGGAGGGCAGATGTGATCGCGTGCAGTGTTTCGGATGGGGGGTTGACGTCCCCGTCTTACGCTTGCCACACACGGTCTTATATCTGGCAGTAGTTAGGGGCTTCATGTTGGGAAGGTAGCCATCGCAGTCTGGCTCTCCTTTCAATGGGGGACAGACCTATCCCGCTATGTCACGCTATCGCCATTGTTCCTCCGGGGGTCGGACCATCATTCGGGGACTATAGTCCTCCCCTCCTTACCCCTCCTATCCGATTGTGCGATAACCCCGTTAGCCGACAACTCATGGAACAGTTGTTGCGTGCGACGGAATGGCTCCGCGCATGCCCTGGTAGATACCTCTTGCGCACAATCTACTTGCAGTCCGTCGGAACGTTTACGTCGTAAAGTAGGAAAAAGTGGCGGATCTGAGGTTGCTACGTTTGAGCATCTTGCGGTATAGCGGTTCCATGCCTAATCAAATCTTCTCCGTCTGGGCATGTAAGACCTAAGCCGGCATTTAATCGCATCTCCTCAGGCCCGAGTCCTATTCAACCGACCTGGCATTGACCGAGTCGCTTGGTATTTCGACTCTAATCACTTTCCGTCTTTGAAGCCATGTCGGCGCTGTCTCAATCATCTGATAGCTGTTCACCCAGACCGCAGTTGACAGGCAAGTTTAAAGGATGCAGGAAGAGTTCTTGATGCAATCGCGATACCCGAGCGAGATGTGGACTTTAGGGCGAAGGGTTAACTGTGCTCCTTTTGGCCAACATCCAGTTATTATGTTAACGTCCATTAATTGCTGCCTTGGGCTTATTGAAGAATTCCCAACTAGGAATGTCTTGGAGTGGGGGCAACTATACAGAGCTTGCCGATTATTCGTCGTGGGGGGGGGATAATTTTCGCTTTCCTCTGTGACAACAAGCATCACTCGTCTCAACTTCGTTTCATTTCGCTTGCCTTAGTTTGCTAGTCTGTTATGAACGGACTGCCCTTTCATTTGCCCGCTGTGATCTTCACCGCAGTCTTTTCGTCACCTTTTATCAGCCACTGCCCGACGAGGTCTCAGATGATTCGCCCGACACGACCGCAATCCCCATGAAGACTCAACACCTCGCTAGACAGCTGCGCTCCATTCTTCGCAATTTCGCCGATCAAAAGAAGCAACAGCAGCTGCAATCTCAGGAGGACATTTCGTGGCACCCAATCTACCGGAAGCATGGGGAGCAGCAGCACCAGCAGCAGCAGCTGGAGAACCCGCCGCCAGAAGAGAGCTGTCGTTCTGTCAGCTGTGCCACGCGCGACACCTTCCTTTTGGACGTTGATGACTGCGCTGATGCAGGAGTGGTTGAGGCGGGCCAGCAGCAGAAGGACTCAGGGGAACCAGAAGAGAAGAGGGAAGACCGAGCACTCCAGGCACGGTCCTCCTGGCGCACCTCCTGGGGTGCCCGACCGTCCGGTTACCAGATGATGCCCTCACTGGGCATCGAGGAGCAGCGGCCCATCACCAGACGTCGCCAACCCTCCTCCACGGCCTCGAAAGATAGCCTCTTCAGTCGCAGTGAGGAGGGCCACTTGTTCCGCCCACAAGGCAGGAGTCCACTCGGCTTGGAAGTACCAAGCGCTACCTCGAAGAGTGAACCATCTACCTCAACCTCCTCTGTTGCCATCTCCGCCCCCAGTCCCGCTGACGGTCGCATGCAGACCGAGCTTGCCAGGTGAGGACTGTCCACCGCCTAGTTAACTGCTACTGACCTTGGTTTAGTCAATTTTTTTGTCCCAGAGAACTGTCTATTTAACCTGCTAGCTGTGAATGGCTAGCGAAAATTTGTGGATCTGCGTTGGCCTGCGGGTTTAATTCATGCGTGTGTGGGAGGTGATAGTCTCTTTCAAGTATCGCACACGCCGGTCGTGATGAAGCATGTGCCCATGCCTGTGACCCCCTGATGATGGGTTAGAATGAGAATCCGAAACGCAAGGAGAATAAACGCCTTATTTTAGCGACCTCATCCCCTCAATTAACTAGAATCTTTACGTGTGGAAGAATGGCATTTAAATGAGACAGCAGCATTTGTTATAATAGGTCAAAATCCGTGGAAACATACTGATCTTCAACCACATCCGTAAATCAGGATACTTCAGCTGGCTACTCAAGTAGTGGGTTTTTTTTGAACCCGTTGTACTACCTTACTTTAAGTAACAAGTTTCAGGGAGCCACTGTGTGTTTGGCGAAGCGATTACGCTGCAGCTTTAAGGAAAGCGGGCGAAATTCGACATGCGAATGCAAGACAGGAAGGATACATTTAACCATCCAGATATCCCTTGCGTGTGAGCTGACAATAGCAGGAAAGAGAGAGAGAGGGGGGGGGAGGATGTTTGTTTCAATGAATATGCGAATTAAGACTGCATAGTGAGCTAGGGACGCAAACGCCCAGTGTAGCACACTGTTTTCTGACCGGGAATATCGTCGTGCTTCAAATTTCAGTTCCAAGTCAACCTCCTTCTGCACAGCATGGACGTAAGAAACTAACTTAGTGCCAACCTCCCCTGGTAAGGGAAATTTAACAGGACACTGTGTGCCCTCATTTGGTTGCCAGTTTGGTGGTCAGCCAACAAGGGGGGGGGGGAGGCTGGATGCTATCGCACGGCGTCGTCCGAATTAGTCGGAGATTAAAGTTGCTACTACCGTCGTACGTGTTCCGTGTCCGTGTTCTGCTCGGAGAGCGGTGCGTAAATATGCTTTTGCACACAAAGAAAACTTTGTCTAGGTTTTATTTTGACAGTTCGACCGTAGCAAACGATGGCGCCCGCCGCGGGAGCACATTGGCGCTTGAAGCATGTCATAGCGAGGCGGACTTGCGCAGCATCTACTCTCACTCACATTACTATTATGGTAGGATAATGCCAGCTTACTTGTACTTGATACGGCTGCGATCATGCCTGATCTAGCCGGCCTCGATGATGTCACGAACTGTACCTCTTCACGCGTGACGATTCGCGACAGCAGAGCTGGGCAGTTCAACCCATTCTCTTCGCCAACGACGTAGACCGAGTACCGAAGGTCCAAGAACCACCTCCATGTCTTGACGAACTGTGTCGAGCCAGGTTTTGAAATGACACCCTCTTCGACGCCTCCAGTGGGGCAATGGTGCCGGATCGAGGGCAGTAACACTAAGTCCCTTAGGTGAACGATGAAGAACATGTCCGAACCACCTCAGTCGTTTTTCTTGGATGGCCGGAGTTATCCTTGCGATGTTGTGGCAGCGAGCGCAGACTGCCTCATTTGAGACGAAGTCGGTGAGCTTCACTCGAAGGATCGTCCTCAAGCAGTGGTGGTCAAATACCTCCAGTTTTCGTTCGTCCTCCACGCGCAAAGCCCAGCATTCACAACCGTAGAGAAGGACAGACCGGACAGGAGCACGGTACACGCGAATCTTAGTGGCGATGGATAGGTCACGTCGGATCCATAGGCATTTCCGAAGGCCTGAGAAAACCCAGCGGGCAGCGTCGATTTGGGAGACAATGTCGTCCTTACTCTGTCCATTAGGCAGTAGCCTCACCCCGAGGTATTTAAAACTGTCTAATTCTTCAAGTTGACAGCCATCAATCCCGAGGGGTTGATAATGCCAAGACGACCAGAGGCGGGTCTGGACGCAATGGATGACAAAGCCTATCGTTTGGTCCCCACAGCGTCTACCAGGCCTTCTTAACGGCGGCTCGGATATCACATCGGCGAGATGGTTATAGACGCCCCATTACAAAAAAGTGTCATTGCAGTCTAACTCTTATTCCTGGGCTGGACGGAATTATCGCGTTAGTTGGCAGCGGTCTAACTCTCAACATGCCAGGACGTCCAGGATAGGTTCAAGCGCGCCATATTCATTAGAGTGGGTAGTGATGTGATTTAGCTGAGGTTTGGCTCTGCAGTCCCACTTGGCTGGTACCATATGTTTAGCTTACTAAAACAATATTGGTGTTGAGAGTGCCTATACTCCCAAAAACAAGAGCCAACCAGTCACTGGAGACCACGTGCGTCTGCTCTCTTTACAGCGCTGTCATCTTAATCGGACGCCTCTCCATTGGCTACTCCCCTCTTCCCGAAGGTCATTCGGTAGAATGCCGACCACTCACAGTAGGGTGTATAAACATGCGTCACCCTTCAGCCAGTCGTGACTTGCAGTTTTTTTCCGGTACACTTTTCGTGGCCGGCCGTGTTTTCTTTGTCTGCGGCTCTGGTCATGGGGACAAGGGTCGAGTGCGTATACGCTCAACGGGATTTGAGGTACAAGGCGGGTCATAAAAATCAGTTAACACACCTAACATAGCCACTCGTTGGATTAGGAAAGGAAGGACGGCGCAAGCAGAGCTCGAAGCACGTGTGAACCGATGCTTGGTGTAACTAAAGGTGGTGTGGACACGCTCTTCGCGCAACACAGCCGCTCTCTGTATTAGGTGGATAAGGAGGGTGTAGTCAGAAGTGGATGGCCACGGAGGGGACCATGCGTTAATTCACAGTGCATGGCCACTTTAGTGGAACCTACGGAGATCCATTACATCCGAACAATGCCATTAGCAAGCCCACGCTATTTGCAAGGTCAGCGTACTCGCACTTAGTAAAGTTGTTTTAGAAAGCTAGGCAAGATCTTATTTCGTAGCCGTACCTCTTAGGGGTTAGGCTGGGGCTTGTCTACTGTAGGCACGGCTACGAAATAAGATCCGACCAAAAGCTAACCGTAAAGTATCAATCAAGTGGGGCTGCAGAACAAAACCTCGTCCTGATTTGCCGTGGAGATGACTTCTACAAAGTCGTCGTCTCTCCGTTTTACCTCTCCACTATTCATCAATCGACTGTTCCAAGTCGACAACTTTCACTTACTCTCCTCCAAACGCCTTTGTAAATAATCTGTTCTTTTTTACTTTGCTTTCTTGCCACTGAAAGATCACGACAATCGTCTGGCCTGTCTCCGCACGCGCCTCCGGTGCCCTCCAGATTTACAGTCGCGACTGTGCCAGACACTTCCGTCACTCCAACACCTGTTATTAAATCCAAAAAGACGGGTAAGTCGACTTCACCGCGGGCAGTCGTTTTATCGGTCTTCCCTGCACACTGAGCTGCCGGCAGTGGGACTGTAGATAAGGTCCTTCGGGTCCTCTTCTAGGATTTACATGACCTCGTCTGTGTGCGCGCCCTCTCTCTCTCTCTTTTTTTTCGGTACCCTCGTCCCTGCCCAGATTGGCAAACTTGAGAGATCCAGGTTGATGAGTTGAAGAAAAATGCAGGGCTCACCGAAACAGGTTTATTTAGATGCTGACATTTCGGAAAGCTTGGTCGGTTCCCCATTGTCAAAGCGTAAAATGCACTTAAGCGACCAGTAATCCCAAGTGGCGTGTCGCATTGGTCGGCCTCATTCTGATCGATTTTTTTCTTCTTTCGCTGTCCCGTCCTCTCAGGGGATGATTGTCGGGTGTCTTATCTATGTGCTTTGCGAGTTACCGCTTCGTCGGGGGGGGGGGGAGGTGATTAAACCTTCGTCGGATGGTCGGTCTGGCGGTTCTTCTTCCTCGTCGAGTAGACTCGCCGTCGGCCTGTCTGTGTATGACCTCCTTAAATCCAGTGTGGTTACCTGGTCCTGAGCTCTACGGACATGATGACGTAGGACTTTGTAGGCTGCAGGAAGTTCCACATGCCTGTTGATGGAGTTGGCATCGGAGTACCAAACCTCGAGTGTTAGTCGTTTTGCTTTTTGTTGCCCGGCCGAAGATGGTAGCTCTCTGGAGATGGAAAGTACGCTCAGTTTCTTCAACGTGCGTTGCTAGTTAAGAGTTAGAGTCTAACCTCCGAGTGGTCGATTTGTACGCTTGTAGGCGGGTCTGCAATTTCCATCCTGTATTCCCAACATATTTGCAGTCGCGCTCATTGCAACTTATTTTGTAGACAACTCCTGAGATTTCAGCGAGTAAATTACAAAACACACAGATCAGACGCATAGAAGAGGACCCGAAGGTCCGACTGCGCATCTTCAAACCCCCGTTCGTGCCCAGTTTTCTCTTATTTCCTCAGCCCCGGTGACAACCGCCTGGATTCATTGACGACCTTCTGCCGAAAACACCCCGTCGCATGGTGGTGAGGTCAGGGGATTGCTGGTCAGCCCAGTAGTCTGGTTTTTCGTCAGGCCTGTGGGGGGTGAACATGGGCAGTTTCGTTGGCTGTCTCTCTCTCTCTCTCTCTCTCCCTCTTAGTTGCTTTTGCTCGTAGCTTGTCTGTCTGAGGCCTGGTGAGATAGCCTGGCCCACGGGCACGATGTCGTCTGGCAGTCTGGAAAAGGCGACGCTGACGCCAACAGTGGCAGGTTTCCCTTAAAGTTCACGCCTCCTTTGCTGTGGTCTGCTGTAGGCAGTAGATTCATCTGCGGGCGGTTTGTACCATAACCTCTCTGCCCTGCGGCATGGCCATATGCAGAGGAATGAGGCTAAACCAGCCGCTGGCCAATCGGATTAACCCTTTACTTGGGGGCGAGTTTTAAGAACGGAGGCAGGGCCTGTTCAGGAGCGCAAATTCGCTTACGAAGGCTGCCGCTCTCCTTAGCGCAGTCAATGATCACCCTCCGAATCAGAAGTCATATGACAGGGGGCGAAAGGATAGTCCGATTCTGGGCAGGCCGACAGTCAGGCGGTCAGATAGTCAAGTTCACTCAGGTAGTCTGCCTTCTATTATTATTATTCGATGTCTTTGTTTAATTCTCCTCAGTTTTCTGACATTTGTTTTGGCGTCCTGTGAGCACCTGTTCGGAAATAGGCTCTGTTCCAAGTCTGACCAAGGATGCGTGTCTTTTCGCAGAATGCTCAGAACGAGCCTTGTCCCTGGAGATATTCGGATCACAACCCAGCCCCGTGCACCGTTCCCTGACTCATAAACATTTGGAGGTCATGTCCGGCGCCGCGCAGCTCTTCATTACTATAATACGATTCTCATGTGTGTGTGGTAAAAGAGACGATTATAGGTGTTTTGGCAGATTTTGGTTAATGCATTTTGACCCAATTGCGGAAAATCCCTCCTGACTAAACAATTTTGCGACTAATTACTACACTAGAGCCAATAAATTGCAATGCTAGTGTGCCAGTTGCATGCGTTTGTCCTGCTGATTATGACAACTGTGAAGCGAAACTGACGTCTGCCTTCCATTTCCCCTTCCAGTTTGACCGCCCAGAAACGACGGAAGTGTCCTGCCTTTATTCTGCCGACTGTCTTGGATCCTGTTGTGCTCGTTGGGGATCGGAGCATTGAAGCTGCGCCCTGCGCTTCTGACCCTCCCACTAATATATCTTTGGCTGTGAACACTAGTTATTTTTCTCGTTCACTCTTCAGCAGCCCAAATCGCCAATAGCACCAAAGGGACCTAATTTTTTGATCCCAATTTGCTCAGAATTTCCATCTCGTCCCTCATTTTATCCACTACTTACTTGTCTCTCTTGAGTTTATTTTTTATTGCGAGATGTTTTCCCTCCTCCCCCGGTTACCCATCCCTCAAAGCTCCAAAACACAACATGCATATATATATATATGTGTGTGCGTGCGTGCGTGTGTGTGTTTATCGCGCCACGCTTTCGACTCTTCTCCACGCCTGATGCCTTTTCTTACTGTCAGTGCGATTGTCGCTTGCAATCGGCACTTGTCAGAAACTACGTTTATTTACTGATTTAATTCCTCTTTTAACCACTTGGTTAAATTACCTTGCATTTGAAATTCATTTGTACTAACTCGGTCATCCATCTCTCCTCGATCTCTCACTCCTCACTGGCACGTGCTGAACGAGGGCCAGCCTTGAACACTCCGAGGCTGGGACTTTTCATTGACGAAATAGCAACTTTTAGAACGTTTTGCAACACGCTCGGAAATCATTTTAAGGTCACGTGAACGGATGCTGTACTCCAGGCATTTGTCCGTTCCGTGGCATTCAAGGTGACGTTCAGGTCCGGTTTTCAAAAAAATTCCAGCCGCAACAACGCCAAAGTGGGTTTTCGCCTACTAGTTGTCAGACGAGGATTTTTTGAAGTGTTTGATTCTTGCCGCAAATGAAAGGCAAGGTTAGGGGGTTGGAATTGGTGCATTGCTGAGTACTTTTTTTCAACCTGTCTTTCTCCAACCGACGGCCTCGCGCCAAACAGGGAAGTTGGTGCGCGCCCAATGGCGGTTCTCTGTCCTGCCTGCTTCTGTCAATTCACTTCGTAAAATTTCAGCGCGTTCAGGGGCGTTCTAAGGCTATCCTTTTCGATTAGAAAGAGCCCGCGCTCCATGATTGTCACACTTCTCATTCCCCTCTACCCACTCCTACCCCCCTGGCGCTCCTGAAATGTTTGCAGAACTAAATTTCTTCAAAATCCAGATCCTGTCTGGTTTGGAATGTGCACTGGCAAGCGCGACATTCCGAAGTAGATTTTTCTTCACCTTGAAACGTCATTAGTTGCCAGCCTTCATTCAACCGACCATAGTCCTGATCACCAGCTGGGACCAGAAATACCAACGTGCTCTCGCAATCGCCGTTGTGTCAGAACCCTCCTCCAAGGTGGAATGCGGGATGCAGTACTAACGCGCTCTATCTGATCCGGAGTCCTTTGCACGCGAGCACCTCAAGAAACCCCACTTTGGGCAGTCCAGTGGAGGAACCGCGAATTTCTGGCCCAGTATTGCCATCAGGCGTTTTTAGCAGGACCACAACAGGCCTGCTCTGAAAATTCGACAAAAAGTTCCACAGCTTATAATTTAATTACTTTAGGAAGCATGATATTTGCCAGCCGGTGACAAGTATCAAGAACTTGCTTTGGTCGCCTTGCAATACTGGTAGCGTCATTCGGATGAAAATATACAGTAGATGTGCTAACACATTAAATGTCAACCAAAATTTCGAAATGCGTTCTCGTTTCGAAAAGATAAATTAAGTAGTGTTGTAAAAATAATCATGATGCAGCATAAATCTTAAATGATCCAGCTACCTCAGGGTGTCGGCTTTCGAAAGAACTTATTTTCGGCTGCATGCAAGATCTATACTCTGCAAAAAATGACTACTTAAGTAGCATGCAATTTTCTCATTGATTTGCGATGCCCATGAAAATTCAATTATATTTCATGGAAAACATGCATAGAAATATTCTTTCTTTTACTTATTCGGTAGAAAATCACGTTTTCTTTCAATTTCATACTCAAAAGAAGAGTATAATTCGGTTTTAAAAAAGTTTCTAATTGTGAGATTTTTTAATACCGTTAAATGGCCGTTCATGAAACGTCATGTATCTGCATTTAGGAATGTGGCTTGTAAAGTTAACAATATTGCTCAAATCCACTGCTTAATTTTATGAACCTCATATGGTATCCTCTTAACACCGTAGAGAAATTTATGGTTTTCCGTACACGGAAAATATACAGCTTGTAGTTTTGATACCCTGAATGCAAGTGTAGAAACAGGTCGATACCAAAATTATTCGGGAATTATAAAAGTTTTTTAAAACCGAATCATTCTCTTCTTTTAAGTATGAAATTGGAAGAAGACGTGATTTTCTACCGAATAAATAAAAGAATGAATACTTTTATGCATGTTTTCCATGAAATATAATTGAATTTTCAAGGGCATCGAAAATCAATGAAAAAATTGCATGCTACTTAAATTGTCATTTTTTTGCGGAGTATAGATCTTGCATGCAGCCTACTGCTTTTCGTGCAGGATGCACTGCAGAGGGGGGAGGATTTAATCGCTGTCATGCTGGTCGGTGCCTTCCTCTCATGGTCGGGGGAGCGCTGTAGGGATGGCAACGGGCCTTGACCTCGTCGGCATTGGTTGACATTTCATGATTTAGCACATCTACTGTATTTCTTCACGTCCGTGGATGAGGTCCTTCACTTTTACGCTTTGGCGTAGCCAACATCAGTCCTGGTGGCGGGTTGCTGGCTACGAAGGTGGCGCGGCGGTGTTTTTGTGACATCGATGATAGGGTTCCCGGTCTGGTTGCGGCTTCTGATGTTTGCGTTGTTTGCTTGGATAGGATTAAATATGTGCGCGGGGTAAGAGAATGCTAACTGCGGAAGTACGTTTGGGGGTGCAGAACAATGAACCAACGTGGACATTCCAGCAGCGCCGACTCCTCGGAGCGGTGCAGGTCAGCGAATGTCATTCTGCCGATGAAGAACCGACTAAAAGCCCTACGAAACAACACCTATTTTTAAAAATATTGTAGAATTATCCTCCATAGTTTTTCCCTACCCCGCGGATATACTTAACTCCTGCCGTTTGGTTTTCTGTGTCCGTCAAACTAGCTGCGCAGGCCACACGTTGGGCGTCCACCGGGTTGCGCTGAATCTGTCTGAGCCGCCACTAGCTATCGTCGTGTCTGCGGTAGGTGGGTACCTCACGTCACCTCCAGTTGGCTTGACTCGGAACGACATCGGGAGAGGGCAGACAGAATGCGTAGATCCTACTAAGCTTCACGATCCTGTTACCACCCCTTCAACCAACCAAACGATCTTTAAAGCTGTGGTCCTGACTTGAAAGGCTGCCAACTGACCAACTCGACTTGGCGTCAACCAGGATTGAGCGTTAGGCTGAAGTAACTGCTAAATTTGGCCTTTATGCTATGGGGTCCAAGAGGCTCTCATTTGAATCTGGTACCTCTGAAGTTAAGGGTGATTTTGTGTGGTAGGCGTAGGCGTAGCTCCAGTATTACTGCCCAGAGCACTCGCACCAATTTCTAGTCTTCCCAATTCCATCTTGCCATCGTAACGCCGTAGGTGTGGGGAGTCCTCATCATTATAAAACAGCAGTAATAGTAGCAGCAGCAATAGTAGAACTAGCAGCAGTAATAGTAGTAGTAGTAGTAGTAGTAGTAGTAGTAGTAGTAGTAGCAGAAGTGGTAGAAATAATGGTTATAGTAGCAGTATTAGTATCGGCATTGGTATTAGTAGTAGCAGCAGCGGTAGTAGGAGAAGTATTAGTAATGGTAGTAGTAGTAGTAGTAGTAGCAGAAGTGGTAGTGGTAGAAATAATGATTATAGTAGAAGTATTAGTATTGGCAGTGGTAGTAGTAGTAGTAGTAGTAGTAATAGCGGCAGTAGGAGAACTAGTAGTATTAGTAATAATAGTAGTAGTGGTAGCAGTAGTAATGGCAGTAGCAGTAGGAACAGTTGCGGTTGTAGCAGTATTAGCAGTGGTAGCAGTAGTGGGAGAAGTAGTGGTAATGGCAGTAGTAGTAGTGTTGCTAGTAGCAGTAGTAGTATTGTTAGTAGCAGCAGTAATGGTAGTAGTAATAGTAGTAATGTTAGTGGTAACAGTAGTAGTTGTAGCATTAGTAATGGTAGTAGCAGTAGGAGTAGTGACGGTAGTAGCAGTATTGGTAGTGGTAGCAGTAGTCGAGAAGTACAAGTAATGGTAGTAGTAGTAGCAGTAGTCGTAGTAGTATTAGTAGTTGTAGTATTGGTAGTAGTAGTAGTAGTAGTAGTAGTAGTAGTAGTAGTAATATTGGCAGTGGTAGCAGTAATAGGGGAATTAGTAGTAACTGTATTATCATTGGTGGTAATTGTTATAACAGAATTGATTATAGTAGAAATAGTGGTAGTATTAGCAGTACCAGTAGTGTCAGGGTAATGGTAGAAGTGGTAGTTGTAGCAGCAGTAGCAGCAGCAGAAGTGGTAGTAGTATAAATATTGGTAGTAGTATCAGTAGTAGTAGTAGTAGTAGTAGTAGTAGTAGTAGTAGTAGTAGTAGTAGTAGCCGCAGCCGTCTCCCCCTTTGCTGACGATGTCGCTCCTCAATGCGTACTTTTAGATGCAATCATGCGAAAGTGGCCCGGCCTTCTTATCTTCGGTCCATACTGGGCAAGGTTCAAGCGGCATTGTCTTATTTCGGCGTCACTCCATATGAACATTCGTGTTGTGCAAGCAAGTGCGAAGGTAAACAACCGCGAAAATGACTAAGGATGTGGTGAGTTAGTCGGCAAGGTGAGGGCGAGGTGAAGTGTGTGTGGTTCAATATTTGCCACTCTGTTGGACAAAGTATTTACGCTCACCGCCTGTCTCAGCACTTTGAGTGCACGTATGGCTGGCTGGGCAGCACACCCCGTTCAACTTCCATAAGGTTGTTTTAAGCCAATGAAGGCCAATTAACTTGAGCGTACATGATCAGGAATTAAAAGGATAGGAGGCGCATTCGATTTCCAAAGCTTGTGCTCAAAGTGAAATCCCCACACGACTAACGACGACAGTTATGGCAAGTTCATCCGGTTCATTTGACAGGTTTCGAGGAGGACGCTATTGTTAATTGACCTTATGAAACGAATTTCAGGAAGAACATTTGTCCACGTTGAGGGAAAGGCCTCATTTTCTGTCGAAGAAAGTTGATTAGATTGAGACATCCGGCCGGTGCTGGAGACTGGTTACACACAGTGATCGGTTAAACAGGTGGCTTAGATGGTAAAGTAACTATTCAGTTCCTCCTTATGCCCAGTGCACACGCCTGTATCGGTTTTGCCACTGGTCTCCAGCCATGGACCTGAGCTGCGTATTCCAACTTGGCTGAGTAGCGCTTGACATGTCCGGACAAGATCAAGGCGCCTGTTTTGGGCTGCAGTATATCGTACGTTCTTCTACTCTAGACTCGTTCGGTTAGCGACACGATGGCAAGATCCCGTGTGTGATTCCGCTCCAGACAACAAGGGTCCATGGGAGATTTGGGGGGCCCTAGGAGCGGTTATTTTGTTTATAGTGATTTTTGTTTATACATATGCATCTTAAAGAGAAATTGGATGAGGTGGAAACTCAAGCCCGGCAGTCGCATGGAAAATATGGTGCTACACCAACTACGCCACATGTTCGTTCACCTTGGCCTCCATAGCCGAAGGTCCAGCTGGCGCATAGGATACGGCAAATGAAAGGTAGCTACCTCATTCTTGGCGACTGATGACAATATTTATAGACCTATGTGCTGTGTCAAACTGCCAGAGCTGAATGGCTAGTTAACTAGTCAAAGGATTTACGTAGTTGTTTTTTGCATAAATCTGCTGACGAACCCGAGTCCGAGCTCATTTTAAAGGGCAGAAGTATTGGCAGTCCAGTAGTTATTATGTAGTTATCGAGGTGTTTTCTGATAATAAATCGGGAGAATGCGGCCTATGGCTTTCACGTGTGTCGTCGTATGTTTCGGAATAAAACTGAATGACACGTGCCCCTTTCTTTGTCAAAAACGACAGAGCGCGCAACATCATCGATGAGCATAGATATTAATAGCAGACCCCTCCGGCCAGTTAACTTCACTTACGCAGGGAAACTAATTGTTTCTATTCGCGGAACTACTTCATATAACTCCATTCCCCGTAGGCGGATGCTTCATTTTAAATTTTGAAATTTACAATATTAAACCGTAAGAAGGTAATTTACGTAATATTCGGCAGTGCATAAACGTCCATTTGAACTTTCTTACGCTTCACTAAACGGTGGTAAATGAGGTTATTTAAACAATTTCTGCCCTACCGAGGCGTTCTGACCGACGTATAAGGGATTGTGTCTGAAAGAAAGCGTAAGCCTAAACGACGCGCACAAAGTTATCACTTTTCTTTTGTCGAACCAAGGCATTGAGTTTAAACACCTAGAATATCTGTAGAGAGTTGCAGCAAAAGTAGATGAACTTGCATAAAAACCGCATTTCTAGGAAAAATCCGTGCAGCTGCTAAGTTGGGACGTTTTCAAGGTCAACGATTGGCCTTGACGAGTCTGTTTGTTTTCCAGCCAAAGTCGTTAGCTCATGACGAATGAAGTAATCTGAAATTCTGTGCCAGCATATCCGCAGTGCTTATCGGCGAAGGTGTGGCGGCCGACAACGTAGAGGTTGACAGACACACACAAACGCGGATAATGGGCACCCGCTGTCGATACCTGGTCCGCGAGAATTCTGAACAGGGTTGGTAGGCATCGCGCCGAGAAACACACGCCGAGGCCATCAGAAGAATTAGCGTAAACATAAGAAAACTAGCCTAGATCGCAGTTGGTAGCCAAGAGTGGGAAGCGGACGGCGACCATAACCCCAATCCTAACCTTAACCCTACCGGCAACCCTAACCCTAACCGAAATCGTAAACGTAACCGTAGCCCTTAGACATTGTCGTAACTGAAAAACCTAACCGTAATACTGAACCCTAATCGTACGTTCAAACCCTAACCGTAGCCCAAAAACCTAGGCCTAAATGCATAACCCTAACCTGAAAATCGGAAACTATTACCCGGTACCCTAATCCTAACCTCAACCGTAAAACCGAAGCCAAATTGGTCACATGTAATTATTGAGCCCCACAAAATAGCCCCAGTAGACAAAACCCCCTCCCCCGGCTGCCTGTTATACGGGGCCTGGCTACCAACTGCGATCTAGCCGAAAACTATTCTAAGATAATAATCGCGTAAACGTGTAACTCGGGTGCAACGCAATATAAAAAGGGGTGTTACAGTAGCTGTAGTCCCATCTGGATTGGGGGGTGTTTTGTTGTGTCCGTTAGACCGACGGTGGGGAGTGCAGAGCTGGTGGCAACTGCAGGGGGGATGCCGACTTTGAGCAAGAGATAAAAAGAGACGAGCCGAGACGACAACAACTGTAAATACGACTGTCAGTAACTGAAAATGGGAAGGGACACCGGCAGCTTCCATCACACCGTCCCCAACCTCGGCCCGCATCGAAGTGTCCTTCACTCCACTTAAAAAACCTGTTCAGGCCGTGGTGCGTTAAAAAAGCACTATTTTCTGTCTAAAAACAGAGTCATGACCTTGATTAGCACTTTTTGAACTCCAGCGCATAATCTGGTTTGAAAGGAAAGGATTGAGAAGGAGAGGAGGAAGAAGAAGATGTTAACTTTTTCAACTTCAACAGAAGGGAACACCCGTTTTCCACCGGTACAAATCGTAGGTCTTTTGGGAAAGTTAGCCCGATTCAAATGACACTTGACGTTGTTATTAGTGAGGGAAAGAGGAAGGGTTATAGGAGTAGGTCGTGCTCTTTTACTTTAATATAATAAGTTTTTTTGCGAAACTACCACTCAAACACCTGGATGAAGTAAACATATAATTGAAATTCCAATCTGAGCAGTGAAGCATAGACAGCAAAAAGGCGGATAACATTTTTGCTACTGTTTGACAAGGAGGAAATAATTATTACTCGTCTTTTGGAGCGGAACTAGTACCCAGTAGAACCAGTGCCCTCAAACACACCACGCGTTATGTGCACAGACAGGCGAATAGAGGAGGAATCCCTGCAACACGCTGACACAACTCAATGCAAAGAAAATTCAGTACTTGATCAGTAACACGGCTGAGCAGAACGCAGAGTAAGCCGTGTGCCGTTTGCTATTGTTGTTCGGTTTCGATTCCGGAAATACTCGAAGTGGGAGACCGTTAACGTCCTAGTACCTAAGACGGTCTCTTCACTTCAGCCTGATCCCATATGAACTAGCCCTCTGGTGATGGTGTGATCTAGGCATTTGTTTCGGACACATTGTCTAGCTCCTTCCCCCGCGGGGAGGGGGGATAAACCGTGCTGTTCCCGAGTAGGGCTACTTAGACGACCTAGACGGCTGCCGAACTCCACTCTGCATCACGGCCTGCCTAGCGGGGGAGCGCCCTGATTTGGTCTGAGCTGTCTGAGGCATTGCATATTGTCGTTTTTTAATTTCCTCAGAAATTGTCTACGAAGTTGGAGCAGAGCAGTTTATTCAATGTCTATAGGCACAGACCGATAATTTTATACAGGAATATTTGGGCCAAAGTCCATCAGCCACAGCGGGTAACCGTATAACATTCATTAACTGCCGACAGGCAGCTAGTAGTACACTTTAGGGTAGGGTGATACCATACTAACAGCACAGGTACTAGCCAAAAGCCCATACACGCGTGTTTCGCCGATGTTTTGCCGCTGCATGGCGCAGCTGCGAGGGGTGCGGCTCTTCAGTGGGTCCCCCAGCGACAATTTCTAAATTGGAGTATCTACCAGAAAACACACGGGGAATGCTAGGAGACCCACTGACGAGCCGAACCCCTCTCAGCTGCGCCATGCAGCGGCAAAACATCGGCGAAACCCCCGTGTATGGGCTTTTGGCTGGTACCTGTACTGTTGGTATGGTATCACCCTATCCTAAAGCATTGTATATTGTTCTCTGTGTGACTTTTTGAGGCGAATGAGGATAGGGGAGGAAAGGGATGGATGGAAATGGAGGGAAATTACAGGGTGTGAGGAAACACAACACCGGAGGGTCATATTTGAAAGTTTGGTGCCGGTTAAGGACCGTGCGGAGCAGTCATCACTTGAGCGATGCAACCTACACGATTTGCTTCCGAGCTATACACCCTTACCCCCTACAGACTGAAATATATTCATTTTGATGGAGACGGGGTACGAGTAATGAGCGCTTGCATACGCGACGCTCCTACAGTGACGCTATTATCGATGCTTGGTTACCAAGACGGTCATAAGTGTCCTTGCAAGGACAGCCTGAAGGAGTCGTTGAAACGGCCGAAATAGATCGGAAAGTCTTCTACATCCGCGTACGCGTATCCTCAAAATGTAGAATACACAGACCTTGGGATGCGAAAATGTTGATAAACATGTGGCAGATTGTAGAACATCATCCACATCACTTTCGCCGAAGTTACTTTAACCTGCAGGAGTGCTAGTCCAGCAGGATAGACGCAAAAATTTAATGGCCACTCTCCGAGAATATTTTAATTCAGCAGGTCTGCAGGCAACGATAGGCTGTAGGACCCACAAGTAGATGACAACTATATTAATATACCCTAAAGTTCAATGTGATTGTAAACATCACTTATTATTCACCGTTCCTATCGCTTGAAATTTCCTTCCCTTCCTGACTAAATGTAAACCTATCAGCGGCGTTTTATTCAAAGTCCGTTATTTTTTGAAAATTGCTTTTTGTTTATTTCTTAACTGTCGAGCTCACTTTCATTGCCAACTGACAGTGTACGATAAGACGTTTGGCAGAAATTCATCTGTGTCTTCTTGCTCGCCGCCCTCTGTGTTGCTCCCCCCCCCCTAAAACCCCCTCTACCACCATTCAACGTATAAGACGGTCCACAGGCTAGCTCAAGTTAGTTGTGGGTCCTACAACCTATCGTTGCCCACCAACGTCCTCTCTGTCTACCATTGGGGAGGGGGGGGAGGTTGGAGCATATCAGGTATTTATTAGCACAGGTGCACGCGAAGCCTTTTTGCAGAAGATTTATAAAAACAGGAATTCCAAGCAGAATTTTCAAATGGATCGAGAGTTTCCTGTCTTCCATAACACATTGAGTTGTTGTTTACACTTCTACCTAGGAATGGGCAAAGGTTGAAGGCCGTGTCTTACAGGGTTCTGTTCTAGTTCTACTACTCTTTCTGATTCATGTGAACGACTGCATCGGAGAACTAGATTGCGAAGCTGTCATGCTCGCCAATGATGCAAAAATATGAGAAGGGGAGAGAGAGAGGGGGGGGAAGGGCGCTTCATTTTTAATTTCATCAAATTTCCATCCAAATCGCATCGTCCATTAATGCCCCTTGTGAGGTAACAATGTAATCCACATATATTGCAAAATTTTGTGAGTCCTATAAAATATCTTGGCTAGGTCGCAGTTGGTAGCCCGGAATGGGAAGCGGACGGCGACCTTAACCCCAACCCTAACCCAATATCTTATAAATGGCATTGAGGAATATATGATTTTCCATATATGGAAAGTATACAGCTTGTTGACTATAAACTCTGAAAACAAATTCAACGGCGGATCGGACCCAAAACTATTTTGGAACTGGGAAACCTTTAAAAACCGAAAACTTTCATTTCTTTAAGTATGAATTTGAGGAGCGCATGATTCCCTACCATATGAGCACTCGAAAGCATGTTTTGAGCACGCTTTCTTTATTTGAATTGACAGGAATATCGAAAATAAATGGAAAAAATTCCAGGTAACGATAGGATGTAAGACCCACAAGTGGATGGCAGCTCCAAAAATATACCCCGAAATTCACTGTGACTGTGAAAATCATTTTTTATTCACCGTTCCCATTGTTTGAAATTTCCTCCCCTTCCTGACTAAATGTAAACCTACCAGCGGCGCTTTATTCAAAGTCCGTTGTTTTTTGAAAATTGCTTTTTGTTTATTTCTTAACTGTCGAGCTCACTTTCATTGCCAAATGACAGCGTACGCGAAGACCTTTGGCAGCAATTCATCTGTGTCTTCTTGCTCTCCGTCCGGTTTGTTGCCCCACCCGTCAAACCCCCTCAGCAGCATTCAATGTATGACACGTACCACGGGCTACCTCAAGTTAGTTGGGGGTCCTACACCCTATCATTGCCGGTTTGCAGAACAAGGCCGTAACCTCCTAGTGTCAGCGCAAATTGCGATAGACGCTGCCGGAGACGCAAAATGTCGGCTGGCTAGAAAGATACTAGGAAGTCTGAGATGTTGGAACAGCGACGCGCTTGAATCTATTGCTACGCGTTAACGGGCGTGGCTTGAAGGGTTACTGACAAAAGCTACCAAGATCAGGCAAGCGTAGATCGGCCGTTCAGCATGGTCAGCCACTGTGTCTAGACAGATAACCGGTCGCCTTAGACTTCCTTTTCTATCGGATCACGGTGATCGCGGCGAGAGTGAAGTGCGGAGGACCCAACCAAGGTCTGTTTCGCGCAGATCGGCACCATACCCACCTCGTGAGTCAGGGCTACTTCTTGTCACCATCAGTGTGGTTGAGCTAACTGCAAATTAAAGGTTAGTTTTCTTTTTTTAAACTGGGGCTACGAATAATTAAAAATTCACTGAAAACAACTGAAAAAGTCGGTCTATCCAGAGTCGTGCCGCAGAATGTCTGATACCTGTCCCATGCGGCAGCGTGACTTGTGGCAACTAAATGATCCTCCACAGAGGGCTTGCGCTGCAGATGCAGTGGGCCAAACCGGGCGTCGGATGGGCTAGGCCTGTGTGAGCATACTTCTACCGCCGTAAAACACGCCTCAGATGCAGACCCTCACGCTGCGTCAGTCACTGCGCCCCATCTAGTTGATTTCCAGGCTCTGGCGGTCCACTGACTCCAGATCAGAAGGCTGCGTGTTCAGATCACGTCGGGGTCACCAATTGTCGGTATTTGTGTGGTCGACAAGATAAAGATTCTCAATTAAAAGTCAGGGAAGACAGAATGAGTGGGACAACCTTTACTGCTTGGAAAGCGTGTACACCAAGGCTGTGTGGGCAGTCGCCGCAAGCCTGCTCTCCAGACCAGTTGTTGTCTGTGTCCGCCTTCGAGGTGTTGTTAGCGCGTGTGTGCGCCTTTCGTTGTCTCCACGTCGGCAGTCAATCAGAGGGGGGACAGCGTTGATTGGCTTCGAGCACTCGCGCGTCCCAGCAGCGTATCGACACGGAGTGTGAGGCGGACAGGACGGCAGCCTGACAAAGGCGGAGGGCAAGGCGACGCGAACTGCCACAACATAACGCGCAGGAATCTGTTACGCCGCACTAAAGGTAGTGGCTTGGAAGGTTGCCAACTGGCGGAGAACTCCATCCTTCTTCGGACTGAGAGTGAGATTGGTCTTCATAGCACCCCTACTGACGGGAAGCTGGAGGGGCGGTTCGTGTGTGGCACGCGTAGACGGGGCGCCTAGCCCTGTCAGCCACCGCGCCCTCCCGCTGACCTCCGGTCGTCTTAACATTGCCCTGTAACGGGGTCGACATGGGCAAGAAAAGGGCATACGGCCGATGCTTCGCAAGTCTATCTCCCCATAAACTAATCCACGCGCAAGTCAGTGCAGTCGCGCCCACTCCGTGGAGCAGGGGGTGGGCGTTGTCGCTCTCGACGTTCGGGTCGTTATTATCCAAAAATGGGAACTGGGTGTGGATGCGAAGGACACGATTGCCAATCCCAGACTCTGGATATCAGGACAAGACAGTAGTCATGAAAGAATTAATAATTACATGTCAAACGACGTGTTTGTCCAACACATGTCACGGGCGTCGCCTTGAGCCGAGTTTCTTCCATTCAGATAAACAAACAGTAAGTTCAGGACAGGTGCACAGGGAGGTAAATGCAAGATTGTCTGGCGCCTCGGCAAAAAATGACTTTGGTTAGCTGCAAATAACCCCGAAATCCTTCATGAGATGTTCAAGCATTCATCTATTTCAGCAACCTATGGCATGTGTTTCGCCTTTTCCCTGCCTCAAAAGTCTGAGTTGATATATTTGACAGTGAGACATTTTCGCTTCGACAGTCGTTTATGGATGTGGAGTACCCAATATCAATCCTCGTGAATACCAGCATACTGCGCCAGGGTTCACCCCGGTCAAGTAGGGACCTGCGTCCACCCTCTGATGCTTAAGAGATTACCGTGGTGGTAGTAGTAGTAGTAGTAGTAGTAGTAGTAGTAGTAGTAGAAGTAGTAGTAGTAGTAGTAATAATAATAATAATAATGATATTCGAGGCCGGAGTAATGGATGAAATACAAATGATATCATGTCGGTAATCTGTCAGGATAATCCTAAGGACGAAACTTAGTCCATTGCCATCTCTCTCCCCGCTACAGGATGCTTGCCTTGTTTTGCCCCACGATACTACCTAAACATGACCTGTAAGTACAGACGTCAATTTAACTGGTAAAATGAACCAGAATATTTTGTTTCACAGTCCTACATCACCAGTACTCTCGAACAGGTGGAGGGAAAAAACAGCTCTTCATACTACTACTACTACTACTACTACTACTACTACTACTACTACTACTACTACTACTACTACTACTACTACTACTACTACTACTACTACTACTACTACTACTACTAATACTACTACTACTACTACTACTACTACTACTACTACTACTACTACTACTACTACTACTACTACTGGTCCCTGGCGAAAAGAGGGATCGTACTAATCTGTCCGAAATCGTCAAAAGCAAAATCATCATGGCGGTCGCCCTAATTAGACTGTCCTCCCATCAGAGCAGGGCTGGTGGGGACAGGGAGTGTACAGCAGATGCTGTGCATCTCCGCCTCACTAAAACTAACTCATGGTCAAGTCACCGTCTCACGCCCAGGAGAGCATGCCTTAGTGGCAAACTTAGTGGAAATTAGTAATCTTTCTTTTGAAGCAAGTCAGCTTTACACTTTCAATTAAAAGTCGCACAATAAGAGTAAGGTGGCAGCTTGTTAGTGTCAAGGACATCCTACTGGGCATTTACAGGTTCCCGAGGGTGCACCTAGAACCCACACAGGAAACTTTCTATAAAATTTCAGATGTTTCGCGTGTATGGCCAATCACCGGAGCTGTTCACTAAAATTTTAATGATCCTTTCTTCAGATTTAATGAAGTGCTGAGCAGTTCGACGTCATCATTCAGGTCAGACATGCAGTGGACGAGCTGATATAACATCAAGCGTGTCCCATGTATAACTCATCCAATTATCTGCTTTGATCCGTAAAGACGCGGCTTCCATACTTGGTGATTTAGGTGGCAGTGTGCATGTTGTGTGCCTTTAACCGACTCTAGTGAGGGAAAAGGAAAGCCGTTGGAAGTCTGAATAATTGCCACAACAAATCGCTTGCGAGCGAAATGAGGGTCGTTTAACGCCCGCGTGGCTGTGACTGTCGCATCCGACGCAACTGCCGACCTGCACAGCCCATCATAGCAAGACAGTCTGCGCGCGAGCTTGCGCAGAACTTGGTCCTTGAAAGAAGGTAGACAGTCTGACGACCCGAATGTCAGACAAAATCTGCCCTCGCAATGCACCTACGAACTGTGGGTGCGTGCTTCAGCCCAAACTCCCAGAGCGGGGAAAAAGAAAAGAGTGCCGACATTTTGTTGAGAGGAGTGCGGTGATGGAGCAAAACCGTGCGCTCTGTTTGAAATCGGAGCTAGATATTTCGACGCTAAACTGCAAACTCCGCTTGGCTCCTTACCCCTCAGTAACTAGCGCAAGAGTGTCGCGGGCAGAAGGTTTGGTTAATATGCTGCTTCTGTTATATGGAAATAAGACTGTCGTGACCAACAATATCCACCGTGTGTCGCACAGCAGGGAGATAGCAGGCACGGCGACTTGCGCGTGATTTCTTTTATAATGATGGTGGACTTTCACTGCATCTACCTCACCCCCTCCTCCTCCCCACTTGGACCCGGTGTCAAGACATGGTCAAGAAGACCGTGGGTGGGAAAAGGCGCAGGTAGCTAGCACAGCCGAACCCGCAACTAGACGTACCACCACACCCTCTGGTCCGCAACATACAATAATCAGGGTTTTAGCCAACACTAACGTGACCGACGGCTGGCGCGGCCGAAGCCGCCCCTAGGCGTGTCGCCACACCCGGCCAGGATCAGACGTAGTGGGAGTGCCACGGAAGCCATATTAAGAAGGAGCCATTGCAGCCTGACTCTCAGTCTACCAGTCAGCCTCTCAACACACAACTGGGCTGACTACGAGGACTGAGCTGAAGCATCCGTTGACGAACTTCCAAGCCACAGCGCATGGTGCACTGTGGTAGTCTCAGGCTCGGATCACACATGCAGCAGAAGGAGCTGAGAAGCACACTTTCTACTTTCATGAGAGGTGCCGCTGTTGTGGGACTTTAAGAGTATAGTATGCTGGTGCATGGGTTAGTGGGGGAATGTGTGGTGATGTGGTCGTGTCTGCGGTGACTTACTGCAGGTTTTCATGAATGTGCATGCGGCCGAAAAAGCCCACGCGTTGTCTGAATGTGCGAGAGTAATGCGGACGGTTGAGGCGAGTGATTCTGGTGTGTGTTGATGCTTCAGGTACTGGTTCACCACGTATGGATTCGTAAGTTATCGACCAGGTCGGTGCGTGAGGTTAAGTGCGTTGACAGTGTTGGCAGGTTAGGCAGGGAGCTGGTGAGTCGGTTTCGGTGGTAGTAGTGATGGTGCTGCTGTTTTTAATGATGAGCGGTTGGAAAATGACTGGGAGCATGTCCAAGTGTGATAGGTGTATCGGTATTTCGGTGTACTCCGCTGTCATGGATACACATGTGACCGAATGCGTCCATGCGATAAATGAGTGTGCGCAAACAGTGAAGGGGGGTACGGCAAATGTATGTTGATGCTGCAGGCACTGGTTGGTTACTCTCTGTGCGCGGGATTCGCAAGTGGTCGACCAGGCCGACGTGTGAGTTGAATGTGGTGTCGCAGTGAGGACACGTGATTGTCGTGGCGTCAGGGGTGGTGGTGGTGGTGGTGGTGGTGGTGGTGGTGGTGGTAGAGGCTGTTCTGTTCGTCGTCGCCGCAGTAGCTGTGGCACAGGTAATGAAGATGGTAGTGGTCGACTTCAGTGCGGTAAGGGGACTCGGAGAAACTATGGTGAGGGTGGGTGCTGATGCGGTCGGCTTGGAGGGTGGAGCACGCGCAGATGTGGAGGCAGCAACTGCGGTCGTACAACGAGTCCGAAGACGACCGACGAGGCTGATTCGCGTGCGAAATATTCGTCAAAAGAGCGGGCACGTTGGGTGGAAGTGAGTGGCGAAGCGGAGGCGCCTGAGACTTGCGAGCATCACTTTTGACTTTGGCGGCGGTGATTCGATTTGCCTCGTAGATGACGGCGCCAGCCTTCATTTCTCTTCGCCATGCCACTCTGTTCTGGGCGAAGTCCTACCAGGTCTCGGGGTTGATCTGCAGCCATTTCAGGGAGTCCTACAAAGTGTCCTTGTAGCGCCGTTTTTGTCCTCCTTGTCGACGACCACCCCTAGCGAAATCACCAAAAAGGGTTGTTTAGGTATTTGTGTGTCTTTCCTCCTCACGAGATGGTTTCTCCAACATAGCTGCAGTTGACTCAACATGGCGTGAATGCTGAGGATACCGGTCCGTTCCAGGACTTTCGTGTGGGGGATCCCGTCTCTCCATCTCAGCTTTAGTATTCTGCGAAGGCATCTTAGATGGAAGAGGTTGAGTTTCTTGGCATAATTGGAGCAGACGGTTTAGGTCTCCGCTCCGTAGAGAAGTGTCGTCAGGACGCTGATCTTGTAAATCATCAGTTTTGTGTTCGGCTGAAGGTCGTGGCGAGCATGGCTTTCGTTTCGAAGCCCAGGGACGTTATAACCGTGGTCTTGAAACATCTAACTCATATCGCACTAAACTTTACATTTTCATCAACAGATAGTTACCGCTTCGTGTTCGTCTGTCAACACGATCCAGTGGTTTTTCATGTGTAACTCGCCATAATCACCTTATGGGACACGTGGGGAAAAGCGTGGTACATCAGAACTCGCGAGAGAAACACGGGGTCTCTTTCGTCTGAGAGGCCCTTTTCCTTCATGCCCTCCCCCTCCTCCTCCTCCTCCTCCTCCTCCTCATCATCATCATCATCATCATCATGCTAGTGTTACTAATACTGCTGCCACTGCTGCTGCTGCAGCTGCTACTACTACTACTACTACTACTACTACTACTACTACTACTACGACGAAGACGACGACGACAGCTCGACCCTCGTTGCCAGCAATGTCCACCATGCCACCCACAGCAGGTTGAGTGCAGGGACTATGACTTGCACATGCGTTAGTTTTGTAGCAGGCAGCCATCATGACCGGTCTGGCGTCATTGTTCAGGACCTCGCTGTCTCAAGGTCATTCACCCCTCTTGTAGTGAGCCGTTCCAAATGCGCTGACCCGAAGTCACACGACCAACAGCTCGGACATACCTGCGTCCGCGCAGTCGCAGCCGCTCATGCGGCCACTTGAACGCACCTCCCCCCTGCAACCACAACCTAAGCCACTAGGACACCATCCCTCGGCAAATGCAACACGCACGCTGACTGGACACCACTTGAGCTTATCCCACGAGCCTACAAGTGGCTGCCGCCACTGTCTCCAGGACTCTCAGGCCTGACTTGACGCAGTCAACACCAGCCCTGGCTTCGCCAGTGGCCACTGCCGCCTGAGAGGACAACCCCGGCTTCTGTGCACAATAAACCCCTCATTCTGGTGCCTTCTGTCTTCTCCTTCCAACAGGGGGTTTGACTTGATAATTTTAGCTAACAAAGTACACACATTCTCATTGCTGTGCCACTACAGTTTGTAGTGATGGTGGACTTTCACAGCACCTACCGCACTCGCTCCTCCTTTCCCATCTGGACCCACTGTCAAGACAGTCAACCTCAGTTAGCAACGGAGGCTAGCAGCCGCACGAAGACCTGGCTGGCTTTGGAGAACCGACGGGTAACCTCGTGGACGTTTTCCCTGCACAAGAGTGTGCTTCTATCGCAGATAGGCTAGGCCGCGATTTGATACCCTGGCTACCACGACCGTCAGGCCCAGTATCAAATGGGAAGAGAAGGCGGACGCCAATGTGGGGGGGGGGACGATAATACATTCTGTAGTGAATAACTGGAGGAGTTGGAGAGAGTTGGCGGCCGGACGAGGGCACGTCCGGCGGCAGGTGAGCGGCGTCCCCAGTGTTCTCGGGGAATGCATCAAAGCATCTCACTCGACCTTGAATCTGATTGGCCGGTTGGAAAGCCGAGTGGCCGAAGGCCAGACAGCCCCATGTGCGCACGTGCAGGCATTCGCGAGGGGCCGAACGTTGAGACAGGCGCCCGGAGTAGGGTCACTACACTTCCTAGATAGGCGAAGCTGTCCATGGTTTTGAGTTAGTTGCCTTTGACACTGATTCGTGGGGGAAGTAAAGGAAGTGGTGTGGTCGACAGACAAAGGTTCCCATATCAGAAGTCAGGGAAGACGGACTGGGTTGGACAACCTTTACTGCTGAGGAAGTGCGGGCATGAAGGCTCTGTAGGCAGTCGCCGCGAGCGCGCTCTCCAGGCCGGTTGTGTTGTCTGTGTCCGCCTTCGCGATGCTCAGTGCGCCTTTCGTTGTCTCAGCGTCCGCCAGCCAATTAGAGGAGGGACAGTGTTGGTTGGCTTCGAGCACTCCCGAGGCTAGTGACAAGCCTCGCACCTCCCAGCGGCGGAGCGACAAGGAGTGTGAGACGGACAGGACGGCAGCGTGATAAAGGCGGCGGACAAGGAGACTCGAACAGTCACAGAGGTTGATGCATGACCACCGTTTTGTCCGTATAATGAGGGTGATAACCATACAATTCATTTTGTGTTATTTATGTATACACAACAAAATGCATTATTACTGCAATTATCGTCTGACGTTCATATATCAGAAACCGCATAGGGGATGCTGTGGAACCCACTGAAGAGTCGAACTCATCGAAGCTGCGTCATGCAACAACAGAAACATCGGCGATATGTGTGTCTGGACTTTTAGCTAGTACCTATGTCCGGAGTACGGTATTACCAAATGATATATTAATGCATGTAAGTGAGGTGATACCGACAAAGACAAGGGAGACCGGAATGGCCATTTCTGTCATATTGGCCGTCATCAGCCAGTCGCACCCAACCCCAAGTGTGGATCACCTGAGATTCGAACCCGGAATCTTTCGTTATGGAGTTTGACGCTCTACCATTGAGCCAGGGGTCCGTTGTCCTGTCGGTTGCGATTGGGACTATCAGTTATGACAGATAAGCGCTCACCGATGAGGTTACAGAACGTGCTTGTTCCGTTGTGCTTTGGTCCTCATACTGTAACCCTCGCGGGCAGTCGACATCCTCTTATGTACATGTACTACTAGTCGCTGTGCGACCGCCTGCGGGGGTTCTAATATGAGCCCCAAGACGCAACGGAACGAGCACGTTCCGTAAGCTGATCGATGAGCTGCTGCGCGGCTGCTGGTTGGACTCGAGAGAGAGCCCTTCAGGCACAACGGAACGAGTGAGTTCCGTATGAACGATCGGTGAGCGCCCCCTAACATTATATATATATATATATATATATGTATGAATATTTGATAACAGACGTGGGGTTCATTCCGAGGTGATATAATGAACAAAGAGAAGGCTCTTCGGAAAATCCAGGTGCACTCGGGAATTCTTCAAGTTGATGACACCAACCCGTCGTCAGACGAAATGAGGATAGGGGAAAGTGAGCTCAGCAGTCTAGATCGGTTGGTGAGACAGGACAGACAAAGGCAGACAGACAGTTGGTTCATGAGAAGGGTGGGCATCGAGTTATGATAAGCTTCGGTGTCCACCCCTCTCACGCACCAGCTGTCTGCCTGTCGTTGTCTGTCCTGTAGCGTTAACCGATCTAGTCTGCCGATTTCACTTTCCCCTCTCTTCATTCGTCTGACGAACGGTTGGTGTCACCAACTTGAAGAATTCCCGAATGCACCTGGATTTTCCGAAGAGCCTTCTCTTTTTTTATATATGCATATATATAGCGTATTTGACGTCGATTTCTGTGATTAATCAGAAATAAGAGCGTTTATGGCGAGCTTTCTCGCATCGACAAAAAATGAGCAGACGACATAGTCCCGAGTCAACCCGAGATCGTTCTCGAGATGTCGGCAATGATAATGTTGAGTGGGCGCACATGGCCCCCTGGCCTCCCGGAGCGAACGAGCTCCGAGCGAGTGACAAAGGTCAAGAACAGTTAGCCAAGCGCCTATGACCCATCTGATGGACACCGTGTGTGCGCTGTGCGCCTGCGCCTGCCTGCACTTCAGGTCCCAGGTGTTGCTGGTCAGAGTTAGGATTGAATGAAGGCAGAAAAACCCTGAAACATTGCTGTATTAAGCAACTCTACAGTTCGACCGTCATTGCCGACGTGTAGGCTCCACTGCAAGGTGAGAGCAGGGACGGTGACTTGAGTGTGATTTAGTTTATATTGATAGTAGACTTGCACAGCATCTATCACAAACTCTCCTCCTCCTCCTCCATCTGGACCCGCTATAAAGCCAGAGTTAAGAAGACCGGGGGCGGGGGATGACGCAGTAGGATGGCATGGTTGAGTCCGCCCTTCGGCGCTTCACTGCACAGCCCCTGGTTCACACAGCAAATAGCCAAGTTTTTGACCAATAACAACAATGGGGGGGGGGGGCGACGGCGGTTGGGGTCCCCACTGTGCGCGACGTCTGCCGGCAACCGGGTCCGCCACCCCACCCCGGAATGTTCACATTTGTTATGATGTCCGCCAGAATCCGGGTTGGCCCCGTGTTGGTCCAGCGCATCTTTCATGTGGCCCGTTTGGGGGCAAATTAAGCAACTCAAATCCCTGTTGTCACCCCTTTTGCCATTTTGGAATGTGTTACAGCGGCCTAAAGTAGGAAAACTTAAGGTTCAATTATTATAGGGTCAGGCTGACCATACTAGCGAGCATCGGCGGTTGGCTATCAATGCAATCGTTTGCAAAGGAGGACTATCCTCATGCCTTCACAAACCGTTGCCTAAATACGCACCCAACGAGGAAGACGTACGACGAGATAGTGACAGTCTGTTCCACTCGCCTGCAAGCATTCCAGGACCACTAAATGCATTGCCATTGGAGTAACTCCTGATCTGGTTCATCGGCCAGAACTTTCGTGCGCAGGGGAACGACGCAGCTCAAATACCAGTTAGACACAGACGGCGCCAATCTGATATTATTTATCTTACCCCAGCTTCCAATCGCTCCTTCGATTTTGTGCGCCAGGTCGCAGGATAATCCTGTGCGCCTATGCTCGAACACAACCCGGCGGTGTGAAGGAGAGACGTTCCGTTCCAAGTGTCTGGCCACGCCCTGGAGGCAGGCCAAGAAGTCTGTCCCTTGGACACGAAATTGCATCGAAACGGCCTGAGAGTTAGTGGAGCAAAATGTTTTAAGCTGGTGCATGCAGTCGACCCTTCCCCGCTCCCTAACATACCTGACGTCGCGTCACTGTGACCGCCTTTTGACAGGTTCATTTGTGGCTGACGTGTCGTGAGATGTTATGCACGCCGCTTACTCATAGTTGCTTTCCCCGTGTCAGGAGATTAACCATTGTGGGGGTCAAAAGTTCAGACTAGTACAACGATGATTCTATCATGTATGTCAAGGTCGCCCTACTCAAGTTAAACCGGTCGCTTTTGAGACGACGACGACGGCCCCTAGCGCTGACATCGACGTTCGGCTTCTCACCCCGTGTTAGCGTATTTTTGGAACTAACAGCTCATAAATCTGGGTTGGACACGGAGATAAGAACCCCCCCCCCCAAATTACAGGTGTCTGTGCGCTACATTCCAGGGGAGGTGGTACTTATGTTCGTGCCCAGACTAGTTTTGATCCTAAAACTAACCATTTCGACCCTAATCCTAACACTAGCTCTCATAAACCCAACCTTAGTCCTTACTCCCTTGGCCTTCACTCCTGGAACTTGGTGCAAGGCCGTAGTGGCTATACTCCGAGCGCCTGTCGCAACGCTGGGCCTCTCGCGCGTGTCTGCACGTGCGCAGCAGGGCTGTCTGGCGTTCGCCCGCTCGATTTTCCAACTGGCCAATCGTATTCAAGGCCGAGTCAGACGTGGCCTGGCTTAAGGTGCTTTGACGCATTCCCCTGGAGGACGTAGGGGAAGCCGCCCTCTCGGCGCTGGACATGCCCTCGTTCGGCTGCTAACTCTCTCTCTAACCCTTTCTACAGTTATTCTGTACAGAATAAACAATCCTCCCAACTGGCCTCCACCTCTTTCCAGCCGGGGCCTGGCCTGAAGGTCGTGGCAGCCAGGGTCCCTCTTGGCTAAAGCTTCTGCAATAAGGCCACCGTAATACGGGAGAGTCTACATTACCGTGCCCTACCAAAAGCTCTTCCCGCCCTTTTGGTATTTCTGGGTTTTGGGTGGCGGGCTCACTCACTAGAGTGTTGTAGCGAAAATATTGAAAAGTAGTGAACTGTTTTAGATATTCGCCCACGTAAGAATTGCTCGGGAAGGGTTTTGTTACCGGTAAGTGTCGGGAAGCACCTTGAAGAGGCGTACGATGAGACTCAGAATGCCCTCAAAATTGAACACCTCATGAGGCTGTTTGAATTCTGCCAACAAACTTTCTTCACTTTTGCGGGAGAGACCTATGAACAAATCAAGGGAACCCCAATGGGCTCACCGGTCTCCGGTTTGGTGGCAGAACTGGTCCTACAGGAGTTGGAAAAGATTGCCTTCCTCCAACATGAACCGGTGTTCTGGCGACGTTACGTTGACGACACGTTCGTCATCGTAAAGAAGGACATGCTGCAACATTTTCCCAGCCTGCTTAACGCAGTCTTCCCGGATATAAAATTCACGAGAGAAGAAGAACAGGAGCAGCAGTTGCCCTTCCTGGATGTGCTCGTCAGACGAAACCTTAACGGTGAACTTGAAAGGACGGTTTATAGGAAGGCAACGAACACCACACAGCTTCTCAGTTTTCACAGTAACCATCCGGTAGCTCACAAACGAAGCTGTGTGAAGACGCTCTTCAAACGGATCCAAACTCATTGCAGCAAACTGGAAGATAGAGCGCGTGAGGCCCGTTATCTCCGCGACCAGTTTGTGCAAAATGGCTATCCGAGGGCATTCATAAGTCGCTGCCTACGCGGTCGCCACCAGAGAACTCAAACATCAACGCCACCGACGATATGGCATTCTCTGCCATACATCAAGGGTGTTTCAGAAGCGACCGAGCGCATTGCTGCGGAGCTAGGGGTTGGAATCGCACACCGCCCCAAAGCCACCATGCGCAACAGGGTCATGAAGATCAAAGACCAGTTAAAACCCGAAGAGCAATCTGGAGTAGTGTATCGCATTCCGTGTCAAAATTGTCCGTGTAATTACACAGGACAGACTGGACGCATGCTCGGATCCCGCATACATGAACATAAGCTGGCTGTGCGGCGAGGCGACGCATTGTCACAAGTGGCCGCCCACACCTACGAAATGGGTCACGAGTTTGACTTCGCAGCCACCAAAATAGTTGCCCACGCCGGAAACAAAACAGGCCGAGAATTGATTGAAGCCTGGGCCTCGGATGAGAACTCGGTCAATCGATTTATCGATCTGGCGCCGGCGTACAGAGCCCTTCGTAGTCACCTCCAGTCGTGCGACGTCGGTCGATGATTGGGTCTACGTGCCTTATAACTGCCGCTTGTCCCGTTTCTGCCACTACCTCTGACGATGAACTCCTGTACGAGTCTGAAAGCTCAGGATAATAAACGAATTGTTCCGGTGCTCGATTCTTCTTCTTCTTCTTCTTCTTCAAATATGTATACACCTGGAACTCGAAATTTCGCCTTCATTCGTGAAGCACCTTAGGCCTGTTTCAACATCTTGGCGTGGAATAAAAACTTAGTTTGTAAAATTTTCCACAATGACTTTCGGTGTCTAAGTGGGCTTGATACTTTGTCTAGAAACTGCCCATGGAAGACTCATTTTATGTACCTTTTACGAGAAGCAATTTCTTCCCAAAATTACTCACTGTGAAGTAAAAAATTTCCTATAATACATAAGAAGCTCACTAGGAGTGCAACGGGCCAGGCGAGGACAGCCGTTTCACGGTCGTTGCCCATCATCGGTACGATTCGATGATTACATATCCCGCTTCATATGGCCTATGATATACTGATGATCGGTAACGGCAGTGAAACAGCTGTCTGCGTCTGGCCTGTTGCACTCCTAGTGAACTGCTTGTGTATTATATGTGGTATGTGTCCTATGGCACGACATCCGTTGTCGTCAATAGCAGGCCGGCGGGCGGACAGAATGGGACCGAGTGAGGGTCAAACGCTTACTTGACATAACTATTTCCCTCATAAAAAGTCAAACGGATGAACAAAGAAGACTAGTCGATTACCGAAGCCATTTGTCTACTCCTCTTATCTTCCGAACTCGTGCGGGAGTCCACAGTCAGAGATAACAAGCAGTTATCAGGGGATGAGCAAATCAACGTCCATTGCTGCGGGTCTAGATGCTCAGGGCTCCGTATACTGGCGTCGGACCGATAAATCAATTGAATGAAACTCCGTCCCAGGTTCTCGCTTTAATCACCTCTCGTCTTTTCTTGGTTCTGGCGTGGATAATTATCATGGTGGCTACAAAGCTGAACTCGTGACCTGTTTTGAAGGTGTGGCTAGCCACTCGGGTCAATTCGCCGCCCCCCCGCTCTGTTCGCGTTTACGCGTTCTGAAAGTTCGTCCAGTCTGGCATGTGTAATTACAGGGTCAGTTTACCCACGGCGGCATCAGGAAAGGCGAGAATTGATTGAAGCCTGGACCTCGGATGATAACTCGGTCGGTCCACGTATCGATCTGGTTCCGGCATACAAGAAACTTGCGACATTGGTCTTTGATTGACCAATAGTCCCTCTGATTATCGCTTGCACTGTTGCCGCTGTCGCCTCTGTCAATGAATTCTCGCGCGATATCGACGGCGCAAAAAAACAAACAAATTGTCCCGCTGCTCGACCAGTCTTCATTTATCTGCGTTCAACTGGAACTCGACCATCCACCTCCAGTCAAACGAATCAGTATTTTGCACATACGAACGGTTTTTTGCGCTTTCTTCGGGCTTCGCAACTATTTAAATAAATGTTGTCTGTAGTGGGTCTCCCAGTCCACTTATATCAGAGACAGCTTTGGCAGAAAGGCACTTTTTTATAAAAAAGACTCAATATATAAGCCTTTTAACCAGAGTTTGTAGGCGTACTTGCAAATTTCACAGGAGACGCCCGATTTCATTGGTAATATTTGCGCTTGTGACCAATGCATCCGGATGAGATGATAACTGGCCGAAAACCTCCATGTAGAAGCCGATACGTGACTAGGTTCTTGATTACCAGAAAGCGATGTTTTGGGGATTCTTTGATTTGGTACCCTCAGCACTGACTAAGCAGTAGGTGCGCAGGGTCAAAACAGGGCCAGACTGGTTAGTGGTGTGTATCTGCCGGGCTGTGCTTGGTCCGTGCATGCGTGTGACACGTCTTGGACGTAGGCTTCATCGTGAATGAAGCCCGGTACGTGTGGGGAGGACACCGGGTCGTGTGTGGCCCGCGAAGACGGACTATTTGACTTTTTCGGCCACAACCCCCCGACTTGGCTCTGGTGTGGCGAGGTACCAGACTAATTCACTTTTGACAATCTAGTCCCGTATTCTTTTACCAAACTGCTTGTTTTAACTTGACGAAAACAACTCGGCTGGACAGCCCCACTTCGCTAGCATGCTGCGTTGTCGTGCTCTGTCGTGAGGTCATTTTACGTTCTGAATATCAGTATTATTAACCAGTCGGTTTTACTTACTGCCCTTAATATTTAGGGCTCGTGAGATATCGTTCCTTAGTTCGTGGGAACACCATCATTTACGTCACAGGTTGTCTTAGCAACGGAGCACGGTAGACGTAAGAAGAGGGAGTGGGGTAGATGCATAGCAAGCCTAGTTCGCAATGACAGTGTTCACGAGAAAGTCACCTTCTAGGCCACCGGTGGGCTTTATCGTTTGCGAGATGGGAATTGTCGTGAAAGTGTTTTGTCAAAGCTGTATGTAGGTATGCAAAAAAGGATTTTAAGTCTTCCTCGACTTCTGGTGTTGTGTTCCCCAGGTCTGCTAAAGTACTAACGTAAATAACGACAATAATAACGTTCTCATGAACTAACAAACGACGTTTTACGAACTCGATGTAAGAGGAGCGGTAAGGAAAATCAGTTGGTGAACAAAGTTAACATTCAAAACGTCAAACGACCTGACAGTGGAGTACATCACATGCAGCGCCGTGTCCGACACATTAAAACAAGGGATACAGTAAAGGTAATGTGGCGAGATTGCCAGAGGTCAATTACTCAGGTACCTCGACACTGTACTTATCGATTAGAGCCTTCTATGAAACGACCGCTTTGGACTGAGGAACGGAACACGCCTCCAGACGTATGCATGCACGTACTGAACAGTGTCTGCTTTCTAATCATTTTGGCCGCCCAGGCGTTCTAGCAGGGAGGAAACACTAGAAGTCACGAGGCAACGGCGGAAGTAGCAGTCGCAGTTGTTGAGCGGTGGCGATAGTAACAGTATCTGCAGAAGTAGTATTAGTAGTAGTAGTAGTAGTAGTAGTAGTATCAGTAGCAGTAGTAGTAGTAGTAACAGCAGTAGTAATGGTAGTAGTAGTAATGGTAGGAGTAACGGTAGTTGTAATAGTAGTAGTGGTATCAGTAATAGTAGTAGTGGTAGTAGTAGTAGTAGTAGTAGCGGTAGTAGTAGTAGTAGTAGTAGAAGTAGAAGTAATAGTAGTAGTAGTAGTAGTAGTAGTAGTAATAGCAGTAGTAATAGTAGTAGTAGTAGTAGCAGTAGTAATAGTAATAGCATTGGCAGTATTAGCAGTAGTGGTAGTAATAGTAGTAGTAGTAATAGTAGTAGTAGGCGTAGTAGTAGCAGCAGTAGTAGTAGTATCAGCAGTATTAGTAGTAGTAGTAGTAATAATAGTAGTATTGCTAGTAATGGTAGTAGTAGTAGTAGTAGTAGTACAAGTAGAAGTAATAGTAGTAGTAGTAATAGCAGTAGTAGTGGTAGTAGTAATAGCAGTAGTAATAGTAGTAGTAGCAGTAGTAATAGTAATAGCATTGGCAGTAGTAGTAGTAGTAGTAGTAGTAGAAGTAGTAGTAGTGGTAGTAGTAGCAGCAGTAATAGTAATAGTAGTAATAGTAGTAGTAGTAGTAGTAGTAGTAGCGGTAGTAGCAGTAGTAGTAGTGGTAGTAGTAGTAGCAGCAGCAGTAGTAGTAGTAGTGGCAGCAGTATTAGTAGTAGTAGTAGTAGTAGTAGTAGTAGTAGTAGTAGTAGTAGTAGTAGTAGTAGTAGTAGTAGTAGTAGTAGTAGTAGTAGTAGTGACCGACGATGTCCGCCGTGTGCCCCACAGGAGGCTGAGGGCAGGGAAGTTGACTGATGCGTGAATTAGTTCATAGTGGTAATGGACTTGCGCTTCAGTTACCGTAATCTCTTCTCTCTCATCCGGTGTCAAGACAGAGTCAAGAAGACCGGAAGCTGGGAAGGGCACAGATGGTCGGCACGGCGCAAATACGCACCTGAGCATACTACCACCACACCCCTGGTGCACAACGTACGGTGATCAGGATTTTATGCCATAACACTGGGAGGGGGCAGCACGGATCCCAGCTGGCGCGGCGCGTGCCTGCAACTGAATGCGCCACCACATCCCAAAGTTGGGATTTGCTATGGGTGCGCATCCCCAAAAACGCCTGTCGGACTCCGTAGTCCAGCGCATCTACTGCTTGGTCCGTTTTACGGAGCAAGAGGTGCTCCAAGCAGGCACTTGGTGTCTTTTTACGTCAGTGTCGCAGTCGTTGTTTGTCCCGTCAACGAGTCTGTGACTCAGACGACGATGACTCAGACTGCGCCCACGGCTAACCGGGTAAGGGGAAGACAGGTGACGGACTGCACCACTTTTTAATCATTTATTTGATGACTGTTTGTCCTGGTGGTCCAGCCATACCTAGCGCTGCGCCATGGTTGACTCTGTGCAGCGTAGAATGCTATTACGGACAAAGACGAGGGAGACTGGAATGGCCATTTCTGGCTGATCGAAACCGACGGGGAAATGGGGTCGTGGCCCAGCGGTTAGAGGCGTGGAATTCTAACTAACAGGCCGCGAGTTCGAGCCTCGGGTGTTCCACACTTCGGGGTTGGGTATGACTGGCTGCCGACGGCTAATAAGCCAGAAACGGTTATTCCAATGCTTCTTTTTCTCACTGGTAAAAGTATTCTGCCTATATTACGCGCCAATTTGCAGCTGCTGGTTGAGTTCGAGAAAGGGAAGACACAACGGGAGGGGGAGTTCCAAAGAAATTATCGCTGAGCGCCCCTCTACCATCTGTGTTTCATTTATTTCATTGTAGAAAACTTTCAAAGTCAACTTCGTGAGAGGGCTGACTGGCTCCCACACGGTTCGCAGAAATCTGCGCGCAAGTGTATGTCCAACCAGGTCTAACTTCGGCCTGGGGCTCTACCTATTATCCGGAGGAGAGGTATAGTTGGTTCCTTAGCGCAGTTCGCCTTCAGAGGCCACTGCGCTTGCTTAACGTCAGGTTTATGACCGACGGCAAGGCTCTTTGTGGACCATCATCTGATTGGAGAAACGTCTTCACAGAATGGAAACAGGTTAATAAAGGCAAGTATTCGAGTCTCAGAGAGAGATCGGGACAGTTGTACCGAGGCTCCACTAGTCTCCTTTCCTGCTCGAGGAGGAGGATGGTGCCGTCGATAAGACAAAGGTCCCCAAATCAAAAGTCGGGTAAGACGGGTTGGGTTGGACAACCTTTACTGCTGAGGAAGTGAGTACAGAAAGCTCCGCAAGCAGCCTCCGCGAGCGCGCTCTCCAGGCAAGTTGTGTTGCCTGTGTTCGCCCTCGAGGCGCTCAGACCCAGCGCGTGTGTGCGCTTTTCGTTGTCTCAGCGTCCGCCAGCCAATCAGAGGAGGGACAGCGTTGATTGACTTCGAGCACTCGCGAGGCTAGCGAGAAGCCTCGCACCTCCCAACGGCGGATCATCAGGGAGTGTACGGCGGACAGGAAGGCAGCGGGACAAAGCGACAGAGACCAAGGAGGCGCGAACTGCCACAGATGAAATTGTGCAGAAGGCATACAACAGACGATAACGAAGCCACTGAGTGATACTGGAATAGAATGACTTAGCGTCGCCAACCGTGAACTTGCTCGTCAGTAATATTAACACTAGACAGCCTTACTCGCAGTCATAACCGTAACTCATGCCGAAATCTTAACCCTAATCTTAAGCCGTAACCGCACAGTCTCAATCCTAGACGGGAAACGATGATCTAGAGGATTAGAGGTGAACTAATGAGGCTGCTGGTGTTGGATTAAAAGATGACCGGATGTGTTATACGCCGTCGCAACGGTGGTGGTAGCAGTCGCAGTTGTTGCGTCAGTAGTAGTAGTAGTAGTAGTAGTAGTAGTAGCAGTAGTAGTAGTAGTAGCAGTAGTAGTAGTAGTAGTAGCAGCAGCAGCAGCAGCAGTAAGAGCAGCAATAAAATAGTCCAGGTCTGCTAATAGTAGGACTATGGACAACAATACTTTCCCTGATGACATTACTGTTTTATATATTTCATCAGTGCTGCTACCGCTGCTATCAGAACCAGTGATTCACTGCTACTGCTATTACTACTAATTCTACCACTACTACTACCACTACTACTACTACTACTACTACTACTACTACTACTGTTACTGCCACTACTACTACTACTACTACTACTACTTCTACTATTACTATCACTACTACTACTACTACTACTACTACAACTACTACTACTTCTACAACTACTACTACTACTACTACTACTACTACTACTACTTCTA
>CACRXP010000473.1:72941-85162 GCA_902702965.1 Spirometra erinaceieuropaei | reverse complement strand
TACTACTACTTCTACTACTACTACTACTACTACTACTACTACTTCTACTACTACTATCACTACTACTACTTCTACTGCTACTATCACTACTACTACTACTACTACTACTAGTAATAATAATACTACTACTACTACTGTTACTGCCACTAATACTACTACTACTACTTCTACTATTACTATCACTACTACTACTACTACTACTATCGCTACTACTACTACTACCACTACTACTATTACTACTACTACTAATACTACTACTACTACTACTACTACTACTACTTCTACTACCACTACTACTACTACTTCTACTACTACTATCACTACTACTACTTCTACTACTACTATTATCACTACTACTACTACTACTACTACTACTACTAGTAATAATAATACTACTACTACTGTTACTGCCAATATTACTTCTACTACTACTAATACTGAGTGTATTACTGCTGCTACTACCACTAATAATAATGATACTATGCGCGTACTGCCACAAATTTTCGATATGCCGGTACCACACCATGTGTCACGTAACGTTATCGGCTCATCATAGAATTATTTCGAGCCACTTTTGTCATGCGTACAGGCAGCATGACTTCAACGTAAAATGGTGTCGATTATTGACGCAGCTATGTCACTCACGCTATCAGTAGACTAATTTGTGAACTCAGGGCCGCGTACTGCAGGATTTTGGTAGTTTGCTTCATTATGGCAAACAGTAGGGCGTATGCGAACACTGTTGGACCCACATGGCCGAACGCCAGTTGAGCTGCTCGTTACAGTGAAGAATTCGGAAAAATGAAGGACAGATCTCGAAAATCAGGGACGCAGCAATAGGCGCACACCTACATGCAAAATCCTTTATATTCTATCCAATCCGTCTGACATAATACAGGCAATTATATGCTTTTGGGTGTAATGTGACGTTAGTTTTATCTCACCAAACAATGAGGACGAAGATTCGGAGATATCAGCGTATACAGTACAAAACCGAGTCCGTTCACTCAAGCAAACCAAGTCTTTTTTATTAAAATAATTATTAACCTGCTAGAGTAATCCCCTCTGCTACGCATTACCCAACCCTCTTCTCCTACAGCTTTTTCTAAGTCAACGCTGAAAACACATCCGCTTCATTTGCGCCAAAATACCGGCAGTCAAGGTTGTTGGGAAATTCTTCTCGCCTTCGCCTATTCCCCCTTCTGGCGTCGATAAAATCCAGGTGCTGTCTGGCGCGTCAGTCAAATGCGGCCCAAGATGACTACTTCGGCGTAGGATCAGGCCATCGGTACGCCCTCGCACGCTAAAAGTTTCCTATGATGGCGCTAGTAGCGCCTCTATGCCTTTGCGAGGGTTGTTCTTCACAACCTGCTTGAGAGGAATTTCTGCATTTCCGTGCAACGACCTCTGAAACACAAGATGTTGCATTCATGCACTCGTCTCACAAAGGAGATGTGAATCGCGTTACAGATTCGCACTACTTAATAATTCAGTCGTCAACCGCGAACAACGGATTAATGGCCTGTTTTGACAGAAACTAGACGACTATGCATACGAGTGCAGAATGGAGACGGAATAAATGATGTGAGTCCGCTTCCATCAGAGATGTAAGGCAATTTGGCTACAAAAATAAACTCATTTTCGACGCACGACTGATCACTAACTGGATACATATTCCTTTTGTTTCGAACATCATTTGGAAAAAACCTAGATAATAAAACACAACTGAAGCCCAGTTTGGCAAGTTTCGTTTAAAGCAACACCTCAGACTAGAATAGTAGGCAGTCTGAGTAATGTTCGCCCCAGTGAACATACTTCCTTCCGATTATTGAATTTGCAACATTAAAATGATTTTTCGACATCAGGTTCACCGAAACAGCCGAATTCAAGCGGTCTTCTGTCGTCGAAATATGGAACTAACTGCTGTACTCGGTTACATTTATTGCTTGTCTTCCAAATCATTCTACACGGATGCGTAGGGATTTGAAATTTCCAGCAATCGAATCGCATGAATAAAAGTCGTAACCTCTTAGATATGACGTTAAAATCATGATTACTACTTTGTCTCATTCAAGCAAAACCACATATATAGTCGTTCCCTTTTCTTGCTCTCAACAAGTCTGCTATCATCTATCATTTTTCGGTTGTCTATAAATGCGAATGAAGTATCCACTTCGCCTGCGTTACAACCAATGTAATTAGGCAGTAGGACAACTCTTTACTCCTCTTGTCATTCCTCTCCCGACGCCCAAGAGAGTCGATAAAATCCAGAGGGCTGTCTGGAGCGACTATAAGGTTTGGTTTAAAAAAGTGTGGCAGATATAATTACTCTTACTGATCCTCACGACTTGACGTTCCCCGGCTAAAGACCAGTTTTGACAATACAGTTAAATGTGGCCCAAGATGACTACTTCGCATGGGATCAGGCCATCGATCAGTCGTCGCACGCTAAAAGATTCATATGAGGCTGCTGCTGCTGCTGCTGCTGCTGCTGCTGCTGCTGCTGCTGCTGCTGCTGCTGCTGCTGCTGCTGCTGCTGCTGTTGATGGCGCCTCTAGGCTTATGCGGAGGTTGCACTTCACAACCTATTTGAGAGGGATTTCTGCATTTCCATGCAACGGCGTCTGGAACACAAGATGCTGCATTCATGGCCTTGTTTCAGAAAGGAGAAACATGGGAATATGTGAACTGCGTTACAAATTTACACGACTTTACATTCCTGCCTTCATCCGCGGACAGTAGCGTCTAGGCGAATTTTGAGGGAAATTAGACTTCTACGCATACGAGTGGAGAATGACGACTGAATAACTGATGTGAGTCCTCCTGTAACAGGTGACTCTCGCAGATGCGGAGCAGTTTGTCTCCCAAACATAAATTCGATTTGTACGCACAGATGATCATTAACTGGAAGCATATTTCTTTTGGTTAGGGCATCATTTGGACAGCAGTATGATGAAAGAGAACGGTTGAAGCCCATTTTAGCAAAGTGCGTTTAAAGCAACACAACCCGATAAATGCAGGCATTTAGGGTAGTGCTTGACCGAGTGAACATACTTCATTCCGATTATCGAACTGGCAACGGTAAAGTGACTTTGTGACTCCGAGTCCGCCGAAACAGCCGTATCCATGCGCTCTTCTGTCTAAAATACCGTCAGCATAGTTCCCTGAATACCGAACTGATTGCTGTACTCGATCACATCTACTGCTTTCCTCCAAAATCATTCTACACGGATGAGTAGAGACATGAGATTACCGACGACCCATTCGTGTGAGCAGAAGTCAACTGTCTCTAAAATAAAGCCATATGATGTTGAGCTTATGATGAGCACTTTGTTTTATTCAAGCACAATCGCCAAGCCTGTTCTCACTTATTTTCCCTTATGTCGTTGACTATTAATGTCTATGAGGCGTCCACTTTGCCTGCGCTAAAAAAAACATATAATTAGGCAATGAGGAAATCTTTCTCTCCTCTTGTCTTTCCTCTACCCCCCGGCTCGCCCACTCTCTGATCCCCAAGGAAGCCGGAGGGCTGACTGACGCGGCAGTCAGTTTTGGTCTGAGGTGACTTCACGTCTGACAGGGCTAGCCTTGTAAACGACAAATCTTACAGATGAGAGGCAGTTTGTTTGCAACATGGTAACTTCGGTTTGGGGGCAAAACTGAGCAAAGTCTGCTGTCTGTGGTTTGCAGCTTCAAGCGGAAATCGCGGTTATATTCGAAAGTAGTAAAAGCAGACCTCCTTGCTTGAAGCTTCAGCCACTTTCAGTTAATGTCACCAGATGACATGCGTAGGGGTTTCGCCTTGGTCTGCCAGTACCCTCATGACTTTCATGGAACTCTCACGAACGTGAGATCTGAACCACCCCTACAGAGACTCAATACATGCAGTAAGGACCCTGTCGCGTAGACGGGCCGCTGAGCTCTACTAGTCATTTGCGCCCAATTCCAGCAACAGGCGACTGACTTGCTCGTACGTTGGACAGGTGCGTGAAAGAGGAAAGGGAGTGGGGTCGACTCGAATTTCATGGTATTACAGCGCCCTCCGCACTACGATAAGTCTGGCGCGCATTGAATATATCGACAAGTAGTGAATTGGAAGGCCGCCGACTGACGGGATAACTCTTTCCTCGTAGTCGGGACTGAGTGTGAGTTGTGGAGTGACTGGTTCGAGGGGCTGAGAGACAGACTCAATAGCTCCTTCCGAAAGTGGCCTCTGCGGAACTCCCGCGCATATGAGATCTAGGGTCACCCCCGCATTAGCCAGGCGAACGCGGTGGGACGCAGGTCGTGTGTGGCACGTGTAGATGTGATGTTTGGCTTTGCCAGCCGTCGTGGCAGTGGGGAAATCTTTCTCTCCTCTTGTCTTTCCTCTCCCCGCCTCCCCCAAGGAAGTCGGAGGGGCTGTCTGGCGCGGCAGTAAATGTTGGCCTAAGGTGACTTCACGCCAGACAAAGGTAGTCCTGTATGCGATAAATCTTACAGATGACAGGCAATTTGTCTGCAGAATATTTACTTCGGTGTGAGGGCATAACTGGTCTTCTGTCCATAAATGTTGTCTGTATTGGTCCCTGAATAAAGAACTAATTGCTGTACTCGGTTACATCTACTGCTTGTCTCCTAAATCATTCCACTCGGATGGGTGAGGGCTTGAAATTTCCAACAATCCAGTCGCATGAGTAGAAATCGATTACTTCTAAAATATGAAATTAAACTGATGACGACTACTTTGATCTATTCAAGCAAAACCTCGTATACAGGCATTCATTTTTCTTGGACTAAATAAGTCTGTTCTCACTAATCTTACCTTATGTCGTTGAATGTTAAACCGGATTAATTATGCACTTCGCCTGCGTTCACATAAATGAGATTAGGCCGTAGGGAAGCCCCTCACTCCTCTTGTCGTCCCCCCGGACCCCCAAGGAGGGCTAGCCTTGTAAACGACAAATCTTACAGATGAGAGGCAGTTTGTTTGCAAATGAGAGAAGTCCGGTTTGAGGGCAAAATCGAGCCAACATCTGTAGTATGTGGTTTGTAGATTCAAGCAGAAATCGCGGTAATATTCGGAAGTAGTAAAAGCGGCTCTCCTTGCATGAAGCTTCAGCCACATTCAGTTAATGTCAACACATGACATGTGTAGGGGTTTCGCATTGTACCAAGTTTCGCCTTCGTCTGCCAGTACCCTCATGACTTTCACGCACGTGAGATCTGAACCGCCCCTACAGAGACTCACTACATGCCGTAAGGACCATGTCGCGTACGCCAAGCCTAGGTGGGCTGCTAAGCTCTACTAGTCATTTGCGCTCAATTACAGCAACAGGCGACTGACTTGCTCGTACGTTGGACAGGTGTGTGGAAGAGGAAAGGTCTGTGGTTTGTAGATTCAAGCAGAAATCGCGGTTATATTAGGAAGTAGTAAGTAGTAGGAGAAAGTTTAGCCATTTACAATTAATGTCACCAGATGACACGCGTAGGGGTTTCGCCTTGCACCAGGTTTCGCCTTGCACCAGGTTTCGCCTTGATCTGCCAGTACCTTCATGACTCTCATAGAACTCTCACGCACGTGAGATCTGAACCGCCCCTACGAAGACTCAATACATGCAGTAGGGACCATGTTGCGTAGACGGGCTGCAGAGCTCTACTAGTCATTTGCGCTCAATTCCAGCAACAGGCGACTGACTTGCTCGTACGTTGGACAGGTGCGTGAAAGAGGAAAGGGAGTGTGGGGTTGGTTCCAATTTCATGGTATTACAGCGCATTCCCCACTGCGGTAAAACTGACGCGCACGGAATATATCATGATGTGCTAAATGTCGTGAATTGGAAGCCCGCCGACTGACGGGATAATTCCTTCCTCGCGGTCAGTACCGAGTGTGAAGTGTTGAGTGACTGGTTCGAGCGACTGAGAGACAGACTCCGTACCTCCCTCCGAATGTGGCCTCTGCGAGACTCCTGCGCACATGAAATCAGGATCACCCTTGCATTAGCCTGGCGGATGCGGTGGGGCACGGGTCGTGTGTGGCACGCGTAGATGGACCGGACCGCTATCTAGTCCGATTTGTCACCTGGTCGCCCTCGGTGCCAGATGGTCATGACTTGTGCTTAGCTGTCAGTTTCACTCAAATAATATTTTCGACCCAGCGGAAGCCGACTAAATCCGACAAGTTAGCGTTCAGAGTAAAATAAAACACATAAAGGCTTATAGCGACTGCACTTCAGAGCTTCAAATTTAAGCAGGGTTTTTAAATCGTCTCCTCTTCTACTCACTATTCAACACTGTTATCCCACATCTTTCTTAAATTATGTGTTTAATAACTTTGACAACGCATCCGCTTCATTCGCACCAAAACACTGGCAGTCAGGCCGTTGGGAAATTCTTCTCGCCTTCTCCCTTTTCCCCTTCGGACGTCGATAAAATCCAGGGGCTGTCTGGCGCGCCTGATAAATCTGGCCCAAGATGGCTACCTTGGCGTGGGGTCGGGCTATCAGTCGGTCCTCGCACGCTAACAGCTTCATATGCTGCTGCTGGTAGCGCCTCTACACCGTTCCGGAGGTTGCCATTCGGCACGTGGTGCTTTGAATAAGGGTGGGTATTCTGACACATACTGCGCCGATTATCTGCAGATAACGCAATCCACCTCCAACTGTCCACTGGACAATAACTTCTGTACTCAGATGAGTTGTGTCCGATTTAATCAGCGAACATGGAAGTCCCAAAGATCATCTTAAATGAACGGAAGTCTATTACATCTGGCAAATCAGCGTCGGAGTAAAAACCAAACAATGTTTAGTTTGCCATGACTGTCTTTTTTCATAACATATTTAAGCACAGCCTGTTAGAGTAATCTCCTCTGCTACGCATTCCCCAACCCTCTTCTCCTACAGCTTTATTTAAGTCAACGTTTACGAACCTTGAAAACGCATCCGCTTCATTCTCACCAAAACACTGGCAGTCAGGCGGTTGGGAAATTCTTCTCGCCTTCTGCCTTTTCTCCCTTCAGACGTCGATAAAATCCAGGGGCTGTCTGGCGTGCCTGTTAAATCTGGCCCGAGGTGACTACCTCGGCGTGCAATCAGGTCATCGGTCGGTCCTCGCACGCTAAAATCTTCACATGCTGCTGCTGGTAGCGCCTCTATGGCTTTCCAGAGCTTGCTCTTCACAACCTATTTGAGAGGAATGTCTGCATTTCCATGCAACGACTTTTTGAAACCCAAGATGTTCCATCAATGTATTTGTTCTACAAACAAGAAATATGGGAAGATGTGAATTGCGTTACAGATTCGTACTACTTAATAATTCAGTCGTCAACCACGAGCAATGGATTAAAGGCCAGTTTGGGCAGAAATTAAACGACTATGCATAGGAGTGGAGAATGACAGCGGTATAACTGATGTGAGTCTTCTTGTAACAGATAACTCACACAGATGGGCTTGATGTTCCAGTCGTCATCTGCGGACAACAGAGTAAAGGCTGATTTTGAAGGAGAATGGAAACGGAATATTTGAAGCGATTTTTATGAGACTGTGGAATGCGAATGCAGTTGGCCTTGCGTTAAATCCCAGATTGTTTACCTCTGTTGCACCTAGGGGGGGGGCGTTATTACCACGGCGAAGTCCGCATTTAGACGAGGGGGTGTGTTCTGCAGAGGAGCCTAGTAGCTGTCAGACTCCCCGACGAGCAGCTGGTTGAGGACCCGCGTGCGTCTGTGCGCCAGGGTGACGTGGGCGTGAGTGAGTAAGCATCACGTGAGGGTCAGTCAATGTCGGCTTGGTCAGATAATTGGCTGATAGTAGAATTCAAAAGACAATTTGGCGAGCATATGTAAGCTTTCGATAAATCCTAATCACGCCTATACATTTATATTGCTGCCGAAGTGATTAAAGAGAAAATGCGGGCAAGCAAAAGTTTTTCTGTAGCTGGGGTTTGTGGGGGGAGGGTCTGGGTGGGTGAGGTGACAAACAAAATTACCGTCAGTGTCAGGGGGACGAAGGGGATGGCGGGCACTGGGACGGGTAATTATACGCAGGTGGATGGCATGGTGGCTTTGGCCCATGGTAACTGTGGGGGCCTGTGCGAAGTTCTTTTGTGCTCATAGAACTGATTTGTATAGCCTGACTGCAGCCGCCTCTGCAGTTACCAACAAACGCTGTCCAAGTGATTTTGGATAGCTTGACGGGACCTTGTAAATCACTCGGAATGCCTGTCCGGTACCTACACAGTGACCAGTGAGCTTACTCGCCAGATCAATGGTCTGAGATATTATGGACACTAAGTGGATGATATATTCGCGATTGCACCTGAAAAAACGATGTTCCAGTTCAACTGGATGATGTCAGTCAGGCGCACCCATCAATAAAATTTACTCTGGAAGAAGCGAAATCCTGATCGCTCCCTTTTCTGGATGTACTTTTGAGTAGAAGGCCTGACGGTAGTATTCGACGTAGCGTCTATCGTAAGAAGCCGTGGTCCGGGCAATACACCAATTTTGGGAGTTTCGTACCGCTAAACATGAAGCGCAATTTAGTCCGTTGTCTAACACAAAAAGTAAGGAGTATCCGCTCTGCTGATAGCATGGAGGATGAACTTAAGATTATCGAAAATCTCTTTCGCTAGAACGGGTACCCAGATCGGTTCATTGCCAAGTACATGAGCGAAGAACCACCAAAACTCCCGACGCTGACGGCAGCAAAGAAGAAACCTTTCATCAGGGTCCCATTTCAAGGGGACGCGCCAAGCAAACTTCTAAGAAGGCGCCTAACTCAAGCTGTATCACACACCTTTCCAGCATCTGACGCCCGTGTACTCTTCTCCCATCCTACGCGAAGAGGGCAAGGGCAAACTGCCAATCCAGACCACTTCTATGTGTATTTACTCCTTCATCTGCTCCTGTGGGGCAGAATATATTGGTCGCACGAGCCGGCGTTTGTCCAAAAGAATAGGAGAACACTTTCCAGCATGGTTAGGAAAGAGTGATTTACGAGGTCCCGTCAAGCTATCCTAAATGAATTGGACAGCGTCTGTTGGCAACAGCAGAGGCGGCTGCAATCAGGCTATACAAATCAGTTCTATGAGCACAAAAGAACTTCGTACCGGCCCCACAGTTACCATGCTCCAAAGCCACCATGCTAGCCACCTGCGTATAATTACTCGTCCCAGTGCCCGCCATCCCCTTCTTCCCCCTGACACTGACGGTAATTTTGTTTTTCACCTCATCCACCCAGCCCCTCCCCCTCAAACTCTAGCTACAGAAAAACTTTTGCTTGCCCACATTTTCTTTTTACTCACTTCGATAGCAATAGAAATGTATAGGCCTGATGAACATTTATCGAAAGCTTACATATGCTCGCCAAATTTTCTCGGGAATTCTTCAATGGGAATTTTCGCAACTGTAAAACATAGTGGAATTCGTGGGCGCCTGTGATTGGCTATTCTCGGGGCTGAATGTGGTCATGCTCTGGGGCTTGAGAGCCGTGATCGCATGATCCCTGGCGCAGCGTGGGTGCCCGAGCCAGAAGGCCTGGTCTCGTTTGAGGCGCTGCACCTATACCCGTGCCCTTACCGTAAATCATACCCTAACCTTAACCCTTCTCCTAATGCTAATCTACCTGTAAGTTTGCGCAAGATCACCATTTTTACAGAATTATTCCATTCCCCCGTGCTTTTACCATGAATTATTTTACAACGAGCAACAATAGATCTTAACTTTAATGTAGAGTGCGTGACCGATATCATGAAACGTTGGCCGAAATTCTGAAATGCGTTTTCCACTAGGAGGGATTAGTAAGGTGGCGTTTTAATATTATCATGTAGCATAATTCTATAGTATTTCGGACTCGGCAGGATGCGGTTTCTGAATGCACTTCTTTCTGACCTCCCGCAGAATCCGTACTCGGTAGAAAATGACTACTTAATTAGCATGCATTTTCACATTGATTTTCGATGGACTTATAAATTCAAATATATTTTATAGAAAACATGCACAAAATATGCTTTCATTTACTTGTTTGGCAGAAAACCACACTGTCCTTATATTTTATGCCTTAAGGAAGGTTATCTTTCGGTTTTGAAAATGTTTCCAATTATGAGGTTTTCAAGACCGTGCGATGTCCATATACACAGCATCGCACGTGTCTGTTTACCAATGTTCCGCGTGAAATGTACAACACAGCCCGTATCCATTGCAAAATTTTATGAACTCAATATAGTATCGTCTTAAAGGCATAGGGGAATATGTTATTTTCCATACGCTGAACGCGTGCAGCTTGCAGACTGGACTCGGTAAGCACTAATGCAACTGCCGATCAGGCCCAAGATTATTCGGAAACTGGAAAACATTTTCAAAACCGAAAGACAACCTGCCTTAGGGCATAAAATATAAAGATAATGTGGTTTTCTATCAAGCAATTAAAAGAAAGCATATTTTGTGCATTTTTTCTATAAAATATAATTGAATTTATAAGACCATCGAAAATCGATGTGGGAAATGCGTACTACTTTAGTAGTAATTTCCTATCAAGTATGGTTTCTGCAAGAGGGCGACCAGAAGCGCATTCAAAAACCGACATCCTGGCGAGTCTGAAATACTATAGAATTATGCTACATGTTAGTTAATACTATAACGCCACTTTATTAATCCCTCCTAGTCGAAAACGCGTTTCAGAATTTCGGCCAACATTTCATGAGATCGGCAACACACTGTAAACCTGAACATAATTCGTATGCGGTGGCAAGGGAATTCAGGGTAAAAACAGTATGAACAGGCGCTCAGTGCTGGGTTTGGCTTGTTTTCGATGACCAGCGCAGTGTGTGGGAAATATTACTCAATAGTCTGCCATGGCTCCCTAAACAGGACATAAAGGTGGACCTGCGCGTAATTCCGGAAAGGACAAAATATTCCCGTCTCCTAACTCCAACAATAAGCCTGATATAGAACTAAACCGTTGCTTTAATATCGACCGTAGCCCCACACTAAACCTTAACTCTGCAGTCAACACCAGCCCATACCTTAAGCTGAAAGTTTATCCTGACTTACCGTTAACTTTAAAGCTAGCCTTAAAACCATTCCTTAACCTAATCCTAACCCCTTACCTTAAACCTGACCATAATTTCACTCTAAGTTTGCCTAAAGCCGCCCCGTATTGTAGGGGGATCTTTTTCTCATGCCCTATTAAGGGGAACATATAAGACAGTCCTACCGCCGCTACACTTAGTCGTGGAATTTCACTGCGCCCTGCCAGTATTAAAAGGTGACTTGCCAACCGACTGTTTCCCAAGATGAGACTGACGAAGTACTTGCACTGGCGTTGTTGTTGTTGTTGTTGTTGTTGCTGCTGCTGCTGCTGCTGCTGCTGCTGCTGCTGCTGCTGCTGCTGCTGCTGCTGTTTTCATCATCGCACCAAGTGTACGCGGCCGGACAGTCCCCCCTTGCTTTGTCGGTCTCAACTTCTTCACAGCCGTTTGGCGTCTCCCAGACTTGTGAGATCTCAGTTGGTGTGATCTTGACACGAGCATGTGTACCTAGACTGCCGTACTTCAGGGCACTTGTGGCCGGCAGCCGGGTTGAGTTCCATCCGACAGGACTACGAGCCCCTGGCTCAATGGTTAGAGGCAGCGGGATCCAGCCCTGGTTTTGCGCACCTCGAGATTGGGTATGACTGACTGGCTGACGGCGGTTAATGAGCCAGGAATGTTATTCTACCTATAATGCGCGCCGCTGTGCGACTGCTGGCGGGGTTCGAGAGGGAGAGAGAATGAGTTCTGTAGCACGATCGACGAGCTCCTCTCTACCATACAAGCTCTCTTCTTATCCTTAGCTTCCTGCATTCATGCTTTGACCTTGTCACCCGGTTAAGCGTAATGATGGTTTTGGTTCGCGAAGTAGGCGCGGAATATAAATACTATCCAACCATGCTCTCCAAAAGATGATCCGAATAAACAAACATCTCAGCAAACCCATGGCTCAGGTAAACGTAATGTGCTCTAGTGAGAATTTAAAGATTAAGCGGGGTCTATGCTATGCAGGATTTTTGACTGCACTCCAGTGGATCCACAAGCCACAAATTCTCCCCACATGATGTTGCTAATCGTTGAATACGGTGGACGAACGAAAACAACGCGGAAGAATTCGGCCACAGGTGTAAGCAATCTTTTCATATATGACCTGCCTCTGCTGCTGGTGTTTCCTATCATATTTTAGTTGATATCATCGTGCAGCGACACCTCAA
>CACRXP010000473.1:38889-71389 GCA_902702965.1 Spirometra erinaceieuropaei | reverse complement strand
CTAATCGTTGAATACGGTGAACGAACGAAAACAACGCGGAAGAATTCGGCCACAGGTGGAAGCAATCTTTTCATATATGACCTGCCAATTAAAAAGGGACTGAAGTTTTGGTGCATTCTAATCAGCGCTTTTGACACAGTTACGTAACCCAGATAAGGGACACCCCGACCTAGTAACAAAATGGGTACTAGGGCCCATCAAGACGGCCGTCCACATCACGTCCACATCCAAACCCCGTCTCCTTCCCTTCCGCGCGCTGGCCTCGTGCACCAAGCCCTCAACTTTGTTCATTTTTTTTTCGGGAAGAAGAAGAAGCCAGCTTCATCATCCAAAACTTATATATTTACGCCTGTCTGTCGTCTGACAACGGTTCTCTTTTGCACCGTTTATAGAACCGAATGCCCTGATAACAGACAGTGCGAGTTTCCTGCTGTGGAAATTTGTTCCCAGTCTCCAATGTGCATACCACCATCCCTCAGCGCTAGCTAATGTTCGTGTACGCGGGTGGAGGAGTATTTCTGATATTTACCATATCAAACAGCGTCAAAACTGCTAACTAAGATTTCGTAGACAACGTGCTTTCTGTTTAAGCAGGCAAATGGGCCAAAAGTTCAGATTTTTCGTAATATTATCTTGAACAATGGTGAAATACATGGATAGTAGTCAGTAAAATAACCTAGTAAAGTAGCTTTAAAAGAGAACGTTCATTGAAGAAGGTTCTTTAGTTGATCAAGGTCATATTCATCGCAGGCCTTCTTTGTAGGCGTTCATTTTCCTCGAAGCTTAATTTTCACGTTTTTCGAGTCCACAAATATGACCCACACCGTCAGCTGCATTAAGAAGGGCGCTCGAAAATTCACTACTTTTTAACTGCTTTCAAAAACACTTTTTGTGCCGAAGATTTATGTGCATATGACATACTGGGCCAATCTTTTTGGACAATCGATTGAGAGGACTGAAAATTTTAAAGTGTTCGCTGGCATTTCAAGTCGCGGCAATTTTACGGAAGAAAGTGGAATGATTGTGATTGCTGCTGCCAAGTATAGCACACTTTCCTAATCAGTGACTGACCTTCCGGTAGGTAGCCGTATGAAAATCTTTACTCCCATGAATTCCCGTTTGCGAAATCGAACGAAATCCACATTCCCCAGTCAACTTCATCGCGAACAATGCCAAAATAGAAAAATCACATCGATTTCCCGTGGCATTATTTTGGAACGCATGCTCTAGTACCAGGCAGTCGCCATTCTGCATATTAGACTAATTTTTAGGGTGCTCGCCTGAAAATTACCCAAGGATGGTTTTACAAAGGTTTTTATGCGTTTATATTGTTTCATTTATCCGTTTGTTTGCATGGGCAACTTTTATATACTTCCACATAGCGAGTCCACATGTGTGACACGAATGTTTGAGCTATCGGCGTTCCCACCGCACTCAGGGGATTTGTCCCTACTAATTAACACAAAATTAACTTCTCTACTTCTTTGGTGTTTTCATAAAATTGAGGGTTCTTTTCTTGTTAATTGAGGGTTCCGGTCGATGCATTTGTCTTGCTCACCGATGGGTAGAGATTCTTCAAAAACCCTGCTTACTTCGCCCACTGTAAGCATACAGCTCGTTGGAAAGTAACTCGTAGGCAACATGTTAGCCGTCACATTCAGCGAGGCCCATCGTATGGCCCACCTGGGTGGTGAGCGCAGGACGGTAACCCACACGTTAATCAGTCTATAGTAATAGCAGTCTTGCGTGGCATCTGTCACAAACTCTTCCCTCACCCACTAGGACTCGGTAAAAAGACAATGTCAAGACGGTCAGAAGAGGGATCGGGCGCGACGGCTGGCAAAGCCAAACATCACATCTACACGTGCCACACACGACCTGCGTCCCACCGCGCTCGCCTGGCTAATGCGGGGGTGACTCTAGATCTCATATGCGCGGGAGTTCCGCAGAGGCCACTTTCGGAAGGAGCTATGGAGTCTGTCTCTCAGCCCCTCGAACCAGTCACTCAACACTTCACACTCAGTCCCGACTACGAGGAAAGAGTTATCCCGTCAGTCGGCGGCCTTCCAGTTCACTACTTGTCGATATATTCAATGCGCGCCAGACTTATCGTAGTGCTGAGGGCGCTGTAATACCATGAAATTTGAGTCGACCCCACTCCCTTTCCTCTTTCACGCACCTGTCCAACGTACGAGCAAGTCAGTCGCCTGTTGCTGAAATTGGGCGCAAATGACTAGTAGAGCTCAGCGGCCCGTCTACGCGACAGGGTCCTTACTGCATTTATTGAGTCTCTGTAGGGGCGGTTCAGATCTCACGTTCGTGAGAGTTCCATGAAAGTCATGAGGGTATTGACAGACCAAGGCTAAACTTGGTGCAAGGCGAAACCCCTACGCATGTCATCTGGTGACATTAACTGAATGTGGCTGAACCTTCAGGCATGGAGTGCGGCTTTTACTACTTTCTAATATAACCGCGATTTCTGCTTAAATCTCTAAGCCACAGACCACAGATTTTGCTCAGTTTTGCGATCAAACCGAAGAAACTATTTTGCGAACAATTTGCCTCTCATCCGTATGATCTATCGTTTACAAGGCTAGCCCTGTCTGACGTGAAGACCCCTTAGATTGACATGAGTAAATGCTGAAATGCGAAAAAATAGACAGTTAGTAACTCAGAAAAGGCGTGAGAGGCCCATTTCAAGTCTCTCTGTCCCCAGAAATCTTAGGCTGGTTAGCTGGCATCCGCTCATGTAGGATGTATTTCTATGTGCCGGTACTCAAAGTTTTCTAGTGAAATGTCTTTGGACATTTTCTATCTTAGAAAGGCTACGCTCATTCATTAGCCGAAGGAGAGGCAAACATAATTAGGAATAGGAAAGGCAATCATACGATAAAGCAGCGATTTCTGCCTGAATCTGCAAACCACAGACCACAGATTTTGCTCAGTTGTACGCTCAAATCAAACTTACTTTTATGACAGTGGGCGCTCGCCGATCAGGTTACGGAACATGCTCGTTCCGTTGTGCTTTGGGGCTCATACTAGAACCCTCGCAGGCGGTGGCACAGCGACTAGTAGTAGACATAGATGAGATGGGGCCGACAAAGACAAGGGAGACCGGAATGGCCATTTCTGGCTTATTATCCTGATCGGCGAGCGCCCACTGTCATAATTGATATTCCCGATCACAACCGACGGGACAACGGGCCCGTGGCTCAATGGTAGAGCGTCAAACTCCATGACCAAAGATCCCGGGTTCGAATCTCAAGTGATCCACACTTGGGGTTGGGTATGACTGGCTGATGACGGCTAATAAGCCAGAAATGGCCATTCCGGTCTCCCTTGTCTTTGTCGACCCCATCTCATCTATACAAACTTACTTTATTTGTAAACGAACAACCTCTCATCGCCTAGAAAAGGACTCACATCAGCAAAGACGGCTTCATTCTCTACACTTTCGCGTAAACATCTAATTACTGCCAAAACTGGCCTTCAACCTCCTGCTCAGGAAACGTCAAGTCGTAAGGATCAGTAAGAGAATGTATGTCTGCCACGCTTCTTTTTAAACCAAACCTGACCGTCGCTCCAGGCAGCCCCTCGATTTTATCGGCTGCCCTGGGCGTCAGGGGAGGAAAGACCAGAGGAGTGATGGGTTTTCCTACTGCCTAATTACGTTTGTTTTAAGGCAGATGAAGTGGATACTTCATTCGCATTAATAGTCAACGACATAAAGATAAATGAGAATAGACTTGTTAAGTACAAGAAAAGGGAACGACTATATATGTGGTATTGCTTGAATGAGACAAAGTAGTAATCATGATTTTAACGTCATATCTTAGAGATTACGACTTCTACTAATGCGATTCTATTGCTGGAAATTTAAAGTCCCCCACCCATCGGAGTAGAATGATTTGGGAGACAAGCAATAGATGTAAACGAGTACAGCAGTTTGTTCCATACTCGGACGACAGAAGACCGTTTGAATTCCGCTGCTTTTGTGAACCTGATGTAGCAAACTCATTTTAACGTTGCATGTCCAATAATCGGAATGAAGTATGTTCCCTCGGGCGAACGTTACTCAGTCTGCCTACTATTCTAGTCTGAGGTGTTGCTTTAAACGAAACTTGCCAAACTGGGCTTCAGTTGTTTTCTATTATCTAGGTTTTGTCCAAATGATGTTCGAAACAAAAGGAATATGTATCCGGTTAGTGATCAGTCGTGCGTCGAAAATGAGTTTATTTTTGTAGCCAAATTGCTCTACATCTGTGATGGAAGCGGACTCACATCATTTATTCCGTCTCCATTCTGCACTCGTATACATAGTCGTCTAGTTTCTGCCAAAATTGGCCATTAATCTGTTGTTCGCGGTTGACGACTGAATTATTACGTAGTGCGAATTTGTAACGCAATGCACATCTTCCCATGTCTCTCCTTTGTGAAACAAGTGCATGAATCCAACTTCTTGTGTTTCAGAGGCCCTTGCAGGGAAGTTCAGAAGTTCCTCTCAAACAGGTTGTGAATAGCAACCCTCGGAAAAGCGTGGAGGGGCTTTCAGATGCAGCATATGAAACTTTTAGCGTGCGAGGGCCTACCGATAGCTTAATCCCACGCCGAAGTAGTCATCTTGGGCCGCATTTGACTGGCGCGTCAGACAGCCCCTGGATTTTATCGACGCCAGGAGGGGGAATAGGCGAAGGCGAGAAGAATTTCCCAACTGCCTTGACTGCCGGTATTTTGGCGCCAATGAAGCGGATGTGTTTTCAAGGTTAGTAAACGTGGACTTAAACAAAACTGCAGGAAAAGAGGGTTGGGGAATGCGTAGCAGAGGGGATTACTCTAGCGGGTTAATAATTATTTTAATAAAAAGGACTTGTTTTGCTTGAGTGAACGGAACCGGTTTTGTACTGTATACGCTGGCATCTCCGAATCTTCGTCCTCAGTGGTTGGTGAGGTAAAACTAATGCCACATTACACCCAAAAGCATATAATTACCTGTCTTATGTCAGACGGATTGGATAGAATATGAAGGATTTTGCATGTAGGTGTGCGCCTATTGCTGCGTCCCTGATTTTTGAGATCTGTCCTCTTATTTTTCCGAATTCTTCACTGCAACGAGCAGCTCAACTGGCGTTCGGCCATGTGGGTCCAACAGTGTTCGCATACGCCCTACTGTTTGCTATAGTGAAGCAAACTACCAAAATCCTGAAGTACGCGGCCCTGAGTTCACAAATTAGTCTACTGATAGCGTGAGTGACATAGCTGCCTCCATGTTTGGCACCATTTTACGTGGAAGCCCTGCTGCCTGCACGCATGGCAAAAGTGGCATGGAAAAGAGGTTTGGGGAATGCGTAGCAGAGGGGATTACTCTAACAGGTTGTTCTTAAATATGTTATGAAACAAAACAGTCATAACAAACTTAACATTGGTTGGTTTTTATTCCGACGCTGATTTGTCAGACGTAATAGACTTCCGCTCATTTAAGATGATCTTTGGGACTTCCATGTTCGTTAATTAAATTGGACACAACTCAGCTGAGTACAGAATTTATTGTCCAGTGGACAGTTGGAGGGGGATTGTGTTATCCGCAGATAATCGGCGCAGTATGTGTCAGAATACCCACCCGAATTCAAAGCATTACATGCCGAATTGCAGCCTTGGCTTTGAGTAAGAGCGGATTGCGCAGCATCCGTCAGCTTCCGTTGACATCCTTTTGCACATAGAAATTCCCTAAAAACCGAATTACACGATTTTATCTGTACGTGTACCTTCTTGAATGCTATTGTAACACCGCTCCATTCTGCCTGGCCAGGTAATAGCAGGCTAAAGTCCAGTTTTCCAGGAGCTACAGGTATCATTGAGGTTTTCCATCTTCTGTTTGGATATGCAAACATCTGTTAACATGATTGCAGCAATGGAATAAATCCTTAGTCAGACGGAGGCAACGGAGGAGACCAAGAGCCTCATCCGACACCAAGTGTCGTCTCTCCTGATGGCCCACAGGCCGCGGGAAGTGCTTTCCAAGGTCGAACGTGATGCGCTGAGAGAACTCAAGGCCGACAAAGACCTGGTCATCGTGCCAGCCGACAAAGGACGCGCCGCAGTTGTACTGGACAGGACAGACTACCTTCAAAAAGTCAAATGTTTACTGGAGGACCGACAGTTCTATGTCCCATGTGCAACGAGCCCTTTAAAGACGCTGACACGCGAAATTAATGCTACGTTGTTGGCCTTGGAGAACTCAGGCGCAATAACACCGACCGACAGACGCATGGCGAGACCCCAAGATACGGCTTTGGCCCGATTCTATGGCCTCCCTAAGGTGCACAAAGACGGCGCTCCTCTCCGACACATCGTGTCGCTCAAAGAGACTCCAACGTACGGACTGGCTAAGTGGCTGTTCTGGCGCTTCAAGTTCCTGACCGCTGAGTCAGACACCACGGTCTCTTCGTCAGCACAATTCCCGGAGAATCTCTAAGGGGTAAGCCTCCATCCAAATGAAGTCATGGTATCTTTTGATGTTACATCCCTTTTTAGTTCTATTCCCCAGGATCTGGCGATCGAGACAATTGAGCTGCTACTACGGAGCAAATACGATGAAACGGAGAACCGTCATAGATACGCCCAAGTCCTTCAGCTCCTGAAGCTCTGTCTCAGGACCTACTTCACGCTCGACGGGACAATCTTCGAACAGGTGAAGGGCACACCAATGGGTTCGCCGATTTCGGGATTCATCGCCGAGGTGGTCCTGCAACGGTTAGAGTCACTGGTCCTCCAACATCACAGACCAAAATTCTGGGTCCGGTATGTGGATGATACCTTCGTCGTTATCGATCGGGATCAACTGCTGACATTCAAGTAACATCTGAATGCGGTCTTCCCAGACATTCAATTTACGATGGAGGAGGAAGAGAACAACCAGCTGGCCTTACTGGATGTCCTCATATGCCGCAAGGATTGTGGTGGACTAAAGACCAAAGTGTTCAGGAAAGCGACAAATACGATGCAAGAACTGAACTTCAACAGTAACCACCCAATCAGCCACAAACGCAGTTGTGTAAGGACGCTATATCGGCGTGTCGAAACGCACTGCAGTGAGCCGGAAGACAAAATTGCCGAACTACAATACCTCCGACGGGTCTTCAAAGCCAATAGCTACCTGCACAACTTCGTCGACCGGTGCATACGCGAAAGGGACGAAAGGCCTAACCGCACGGACGCCGAATCTTGGCGGGCACTTCCGTATGTCAAGAACGTTTTGGAAGCTGTCGGCCGCCTTCTCGCACAACTTGGGGTTGGAGTGGCACACAGACCGGAGGCAACCATCAGGCGTCAACTGATGAAACCGAAAGACCCACTGCCACGGCTAGAAACGTCTGGAGTCGTTTATCGTATCTGCTGCAGTTGCGGACAAAGCAACTACGTCGAAGAAACTGGAAGACAGCTCCGAACGAGAATGACCGAACACGCGGCAGCGGTGCGCAGAAATGACGCCAGCTCTCAAGTTGCGGCTCATTTGACGAGGTCCGGCCACACATTTAAATTCGATGAGGCCGAAATTCTCGCAAGAGGTGACAACCGCGTGAGCCGGGAGCTACTGTAATCATGGTTTACTGCCCCCCAGTCAATCAACAAGTGCAACGAGCTTCCCATTCCATACTCCGTGCTGAAACTTCGCCTAGGCGGAGTAACAAGCCATGCAGGGAGCGCAGACGTTAACACTTTTCCCAACACCGGGGTCGGTACGTCAGATGGTCGAGCCATCATCACGCCAACATCCAACGCACGTGATGAAATTGCAGCAATTATCGACTCGAATGTCGGCCATCAAGCAGTGATCACACCAAGTGCGACGATCCCGGATGAAGGGGGGAGCCGTGAATGTTCATAGGTATGCGGTAGCATGGCTACTGCATCCTATAAATACCGCAGCCCCTTGTGCAACAACCACCCGTATCTGCTTTTGTCTCTGATGATGGATTCGAGTCGGAATCCGAAACGTCAGGCGAATAAAGCTCTTGTCCCGGCGATCGTGTCTCCTTCTCCAAGAACATCTGTTCTTTTTTCAGGGGTCTGAAATCTATCGTTCATTTGTCCGAATGCGTAGAAAGTTCCGTTTGTCTGTTTTAATCAAGATGCACCGTTAGCTATCCATAAGACGCGCGCTATCGTAATTTGTGCGTAAATCTGTTTGTGCTGACACAGACTTGCGACGAATCTGCCTCACTCCCTCCTCTCTCTCCTCCCCCCCTCTCCCTCTCACCCATCACGCCTCGATGACAAAACGAAGACAAAATGACAGAATTTGGAAATGCATGCGATTGCTGGTGTGCCACAAAAGACCCGTCCTCACTGCATGTGACAGGCTACCGTAAAGGGCAGCAGCGATCTGGAATGCGTGGGGGTGCTACAGAGGTCACATCTAGGGGGATCCATTGCAGTCTGACCCTCAGTCCTGAGAATTATCGAGCGCTCCCGCTAACTGAGCCACGCCTGAAAGCCTACCGTGATATCTCCGTCTGCCTCCACTGTGGTATTCGCTTGAGCCACCTTCAACCTTCATAATGACTCGAACACACCACTCTTTCCTTAGTAGAGACAGCATGAACTTCAATGCAAAAATGATGTCGACCCTAGACGCAGTTAAGTCATTGACACCATCTACAGACTCGTTCGTGAACGCAGGAACGCACACTGCGGGATTTTGGTAGTTTGCTTTGCTTTATCGAAAATTCCGGCGTATGTCAACGATGCTCTGCCCACATGATAAAGTTTGGGTGCAACTCGTCGTCGGCAACAATAAAATTGCTCTTTGCGGTAAGGGATTCGGACAGACAAACAACAGATCTCGATCTTCTGAAGAAAAAAAGCAGTTCAAGGCGGAAAATTTTACTCATATCTGCAGCTCCTGGCAACTTGGACGTCCGCCTGCTGTTGATGATTTATCGACTTCGAGTCCCAATACTGACCTGGCCGAGTAGCGTGAAGCGACGCAGCAATAGACGTGCACCTACCTGCGAAATCCTTTTTTATTTTATCCAATCGTCCGACATAAGACAGGCATTGGCTTTGCTTCACCAAGCACGACAGACGTAGATTCGCAGATAACTCGCCCCCCAGGGCCGTCCTCACAAGCAAACTAAGTCTCGTTTTTATCAACATAATCTGAACACACACTAACAGTGCGCATGCATCCCTAGTGTTTTGTATGAATACTCGCTCGCATGCTGACAGCGGACTGTGCCCGCTCGCATGACGCTATTTGCAGAGGATCACATTATGACGGAGTTATCCCATCAGATCATAACATCCAATTCACTACCAATGGCGCGTCATGATATCTCCAATGCCGCCAGATTTGCAGTAGTCTGGAGTGCACTGGTTTTGCTGCGTAGGTTGATTCCTCAGTTTTGTCCTCGCTATCCCTCCCTTCTTCTTCTTCTTCTTCTTCTTCTTCTTCTTCTTCTTCTTCTTCTTCTCCTTCTTCTTCTTCTTCTTCTTCTTCTTCTTCTTCTTCCTCCTCCTCCACCACCTCCTTCTTCCCCTCCCCCTCCTCCTCCCCCTCCTCCTCCGACACCCGCTCGAGCTAAACAGCCCACCCACGCGCGCCACAAACGGGCTGGGGTAGATCTCGACTAGGGGTCTGTCCGTTGGGAAAGACGAAGCCATTACAATTTCGTTTTTCTGTTTGGCGTTAGGCTGTCATGACACCCGTCTGGCTTGTGGATAAGAGACTCGACTTCAAGCTTTGTTTCCCCTCCCCCCCCCCAGGCTACCGACATCTAGCCTGTCGTTAGAGCCCTAGAAGTCTGTTTACTAATGACAGACTCAATGCGGTCCAGTTACATCGTCTGAGTAATAATCCTCGATATGTAATAGCCCGTTGCTACTCTATTGCCCGCAAGAGGTCCGCATTAGTTTTGAGTGTTCTGTGTCCAGCAGCCAAACCAGATTGCTGATAGTCTGTGAAATGCAGTGGAATTTTGTCCTAAATTCAGCCAATTTTAGCACTTCCTTTGTAGTTTTTATAAACCGGAGGACAGTGAACTACATGGCTGCTCCCTTTAGCAGCTCAGAATGTTCCCTATGTAAAAGCTCTTTTGACTGGAAACGAAAGTGCCTCATCCCCTGAAATACGGCGCAGGGTTACTTTAAGTATAGGATGCGTGGTAATAGGGGCCTTTTAGCAGAGGAATAATTGTGTTCTGAAAAGGAGGCAAGACCATATCTGCACCGCATGCCTGCTTTGATGCATCAACAAAGACACTTTTCAGGAAAACCGTTCAGGGGAGGAGCACACATATCAACCTCTACTAGCTTTTGCAGATGCGGAAATACTTTACCTTTCCATTCCTTTTAGCACTTGAGGGAGATGCTATTTTCTACAAACTGAATAGAGGGAAGAAATCTCCACGACCGTCTGCATTACCCGAACTGTAAGCGGGCAATGTTTGCAGATAACCCAAAATTTTGGAAATCAGTGCAAAAGCTGAAAGATGACTGGAATCGTCTGCAACAGCGGTGTTATTCGTGGTTCTTTAGCCTACACGTTAACTATTCGATTGTGATCTTGAAATAGGAGGTCGATTAGACTTAAATGTCCCCACCTTATCTGAAGTCAACAACTCGAATCAGTTGACGAACTAAGAGACCTCTGTGAGTGGATGTCGTCTCCACTCTGGAATCATAGTCTCACTGCGCCAAGATATCAAAGAAGACCATGGGTATCCTAGGTGCGATCAGGAGATCATTCGTCAGTTTTGGCAAGGACCTTTTCGGTCGAGCGTTTGAAGCATTTGTTCAGCCGGTGTTCGAATTTTGCTCCCATGCGTGGCAACCGCGAACGAAACAAGATTGCACATTTGGGAGGACATACAACGAAGAGCAGCAAAACTTCTCGACGGATTAAGTTTTCAACCTTATGAGAATCGGCTGGAAATGCAAAAATGACTTTTAGACAATACATGGAGCGTGATCATGGCCTTGAGGATCCTCAGAGCGCTAGACTGTGATCTCCCGTTTGATGAATTTTCTGAACTGACACGAACGACCAGTTTTCGAGGCCACCAATAAAAATTGAAGACAAACTATGCAACACTTGAATTTCTAGCCAGAGTCTTCTCCTGCCGGTCGAATTTGTTTGTCCTGGCAGAAAACGTTGAGACCTTTAAAAGCAGTTTCAGCAAACTTATACTTGATGACCGTAATATTTACTCGACATCCTTGATTAGTATAACCGTTGTGCAAAAATGTTCACGTTTGTCATCCGCGTTTCCGCAGATAGAGTTTTTTAAATTGCCTTTTATCTCCGCTATATAAACATAATTGTGCAATAGAATAACCGGCGTAAAAATGCACGCTAATTAGGCAGTTGTCCTTCCCCTACGTAACTGTTTCAGACGGTTACTCACTTACGTCAATAAGAAGTAAAATGATAGACATTCTTTCCAGGACTTATCGCATCTTTCTTGTCATCTCCGATAGTCCCACTGTGAGGGAAGCGCCATTTCAGTGGTGTACACTTTTCCGGCGATTTTTAATGTTTCTTGAACTTTAAAAATAAGGTACATAAAAATGGGAGAATAATTTATCTCTTCTACACATATTCTTTCCGGTTAGGGGGACAGTGTATTTCAGAAGAGGAAGACGCCTGACGTTTTGGATTCTCACTCGAACCTACCATCAGAGAGAGTCGCAGATAAGGGTGGCAGGACACAAGGGGTGCAGTATTTATAGGACACATTTGCCACGTGACCACGTACCTACTATAATTAGTAGCACCTGGGTTCGTATTTGAGAGGATGGTAGCCTGGTGGCACACACCCGAGCCGCGATTTCATCACCGAGGTTGACCTGTCGCCCGCGTGTCTAACGACTTTGCCCAAGCATATACAATGGAGGCGGAAGTCGTTGCGCCTGAGGGCTGATTCAAAAAGCCCACGGCTCACCTGGTTTTTCGAGAGTTTTGTAGTTTTCGTATGCAGTGGGTGCCGTTCACTTGAATCAGCCGTCTATTCAGGCTAACCGCTAAAGAACAAAAAGTTCGCTTATTGGGTCCCGCTAGTTCGCCTGATCCGAGGCAGGCCGAGAGGATGCTTTGTTAGCTGGGCAAGCGAAAGCCGTTCTACCGACCACTAACAGCAGCTCAAACAAGTGGTTCTCATTGGCTGTACACACCTACACTCAGCCTAATTACCATTATCCTATCAAGGCAGACATTTATGAATTTCGGAAATGATTCTTAGGGTTCAGCGCAGTGGGGTTTATAGCTCATCAACTGCTGGCCGTTGCATAAGCGCCCTTGAGAGTCCGTAATTTGACCTTGGCGTACGAAGGTGAGTCGTCAGGGAGGTTAGGCGAAATACGATGCTCATTTTCCCGACTGCGGTCAAAGCCATACGACTATCACTGTTAAGTATCGGGATTCGGTCTGCAAGACGGATGAAATCTGAGGTATTTGCGACCTGCGCTAGGCTCAATGTCCAGTAAATTGCCCTGTCAGATGTGGCTATGTAGTCCCACCTGAAGTAAACAAACCCCAGCCACCTGTATTACGGGACAAGGGGTAATAGGGATTTTTACAGGTTGGGCCGGCGAATACACAGGCGACGAGGTCAAGTAGTTGTACGCAAGAGAAAGCTATTGGGAGTGCGCGGTTGTACTTTGAGTGATTAAGAAATAGTTGCCCTAACCCTAACCCCCAACCCCGGCCCCAACAGTATTGTGCCCATCAGACGGGGCTACATAACCACATCTTACCAGTTTCTCTCTTCGTGTTCACTTTGTGTCCTCTCGGTAGATTCAAAGTTGGGAACTGTCTTAAAACCCAATCAGCCCGTGAAGGACTTTCGTTTTGGCAAAGTTTGAGCGTACGTACTGAGAGCATGGGACAGCTGCCTTTACGAAGGCAGACAGGGAAATGGCACGTCCGCAGGCTTTTACCTCGCTGCGTGCCCTGGTAGTGCTGGTGTCGAGAGGTCTTGGCGTACTGATCACGGCGGGGGGGGAGGGGGGAGAGGGAGGAGCTTACGTGTCGCGGTGCGGTGGGGTTGGGAGAAGAACATGGAAAGTTTTGACGACGAGGCGCTTGGGTCGACACATCCCCCGCCCATCCTTTCGCCCACCCCCCCTCGGCCACCAAGACAAGTGACCTTGAGAATTCGCATAACAAGAGCTCAACCGGCCCGACTAAGGCCGCCGAAAGACGGACACAGGCGGTGATGGCCAATCCTCAGGCGGCAAGGCCGCTCTGCCAGCCAAGCAAGGCGATGCAGCGTAAACAGAGACCTTAAAAGTGAGCGCTAAGCTCCATCCGACAGCCTCTGATAGCGTGGGGTCGAGACTGCTCTTTCAGATGCCTTTCGTCCAATAGGCATGCACCATGCAACTTCCATGTATCTCCATGCAAGGGAATCTCTGAATGACCACCAGAGAGACGACTTCTATTTCGAGGTGGTGAAAATGTTCTGCGAGAAAACAGATCCAACTAGGGTGACTCGAAGACTGAAGGAAAGGGGGAAGAGGAATCTGTACGGCTGTTTAGGTCAGAGGTTGAAGCTCTGGCGATCGGATGACAGACGGATGACCAACCATAGAGTCGGTATTGTTCTCCGGAGGAAAGAACGAAAATCTATCCTGGTTGTTCAGAACAAAGTTGAGTTTATTAAAGCAAAACTAAAGGGTCTACACGAAATCTTAAAAGTCTGAATGAGATCAAGGCACATGCGGGGTGGGATTTCGTTGGAGACTGTAAGGAGAGGTAAAGAGTTGTGAGATAGTGGCGGTTAGAAATCCCATTGAAAGAATTTCTGCCAATTTGACGGAAGACTGTTGTTTGCATTTCATGTCGAGGCGGGCTTCAAGCCCACTTCCTCTAGGATATTAATTTTTAGCACTGAATAGGAAGGACGAAGTCATTTTGCCTGCTTTAATAGACAGTGGGCGGAGGAACCATTACTCTCACGCATCCTTCTCAATCGTCTCAACGACCATCTAGAACACGAACTTCTCCCGGAAAGCCAGCGTGACTTCCGAGAACATCGTGGAATCACCGACATGAGCTTCGCCGCCTACCAGCTACAAGAGAAATGCTAGGAGATACGGACCCACTCCCTGTAGACCCGATAAAAGCCTTCGACAAGGTGAATTACGATGAACCCTGTAAAATCACGTAGAATTTCGGCACTTCTGAACGGTACACGCACGCCGTACGTCAGCTCGGCGACGGGATAATGGCGTCCGTCACGGACAATGGGCACGTCCCAGAAGCATTCGCAACGAACAACGGAGTGAAGAAGGGCCATGTACTCGTATCTTCTGGCTCCTCTAATGATCTCTTTAGGATCCTCATCGTCCACATAGCCGATGGCCATCTTCTTAATAGCCAGCGCGTGCAGACCCCAACGCGTCTACCCACGAGTACTCTCCAAGACCTGCCCTTCGCAGATAACTGCGCGCCCAACACCGCGACAGAAGCGAATATACAAAGGAGTAAGAACCTTTTCGCCGCCGGCCACGCCAACTTCGGACTGACCCATCGATACGGACGTGCATCAGCCGTCACCCAACACTGAATACAACGTCCCTCGAATCACTTTCAACAGCACCCACTTCTCATACAGCACAAAAATCGATGACAAAGCGGATCGCGGGATCTCCAAAGTCAACTAAACCTTCGGCCGACTACAGGACTAGGTGTGAGATCGCTGCGGTCTCCATTTCAACACCAAACTGGAGATGTACAAAGCTGGCATCTTCACGACATTGCTGTATGTAGCGGAGACCTGGAGAATCTACGCTAATCAAGCCCGGAAACTCAACCACTTCCACCACAGCTGTCTCCGAAGAATACTAAACCTGAATTGGCAGGACAGGATCGCCGATACGGAAGTCTTGGAACTGACCGGAATCTTCAGCATACATGCCATACTGGGGCAAATTTAACTGCGCTGGAGCAGCTACCATGCGAAGACGGATGACGAGCGACTACCTTAGCGACTTCTATGGCGGTTTCATTGCGGGCGCTCGCCGACAAGGATGGCGAAAAAGACACTACAACGGCACCTTGGTGAATTTCTTGAAGTGATTACAAATCAATTCCGAAACCTGGCAGGACCCCTCCTCCAGAATCGACCAGCCTGGAAAAGAGCAGTGAAGCCAACCGGATCGCCGCTGTCAAATCCAAAAGAACAATTCGCAAGTCTGAAACACCTCCGATCCACAAAGCCGATACCCAACCCCTATCCAGCATAGCACTCATGCCAACCAATGTTCTGCGCACGAGTCGACCTCGTCCGACATCTCTGGACCCAGTGCATCAATGATTCAACGGCCCCACGAACAACCCCGTCGACGCCCCTGCACCAATTCCCACGGCGGCCACGACGACGACAGCCTCCACCACTGTACTTCTCATGCCCCATCGTCGTCGCCGTCGATCACTTCCGCCTTCCTCATCCTGCCACAACGCACACGACGACTACTACCTCAGCCTCCGGTGAGATTCTTCAGGCACCCCGTCATCCTATACCCTCACCACCTTCGCCCCCTGCTACTGCTATGCATGCAAAACAAGGTCTGGCTGCATGCAGAGCGTGTACTGAGTACGATAGGCAGGACAAGTGGGGAGGTGGGGGGACGGAATATGACATGGGAAATGTCATAGGCCGAAGGGTGGCCAGTCCGCACAAAGGAGGTATCCGGACGTGCGGCCCCGACCTTGACCACTGGCCTGTCACGCGCATGCGGCGTGGTGTCCAAAAGTACGGGCAGCACACGCTGCATCCCTCTAACCTGAAGTGGACAATATCGGAAGGGAGGCGGAAACAGCAAAGGTAATAATTGATAGTTAACAAAGGTTCTAGTGGATTTCGTTCTGAAAACGTGGTTGCGGATTCGGGTTGATCTTCTCAGGGCAGTATTTTCGACCTTTGCGGAATTCCTCTTCTTCTGGGGAGTAGGAGGATGGGGCACACACATCTCGACTAGCGGCGTGGTGCTCTGTGTAGCCAGTAGATCATCTGTCATCGGGACGTCGCAAGCGACGCTAGAGGTTAGTGTCTGTCCGGACTTCTCGAATTGCCCCCTTTCTGCGTTGGTACTGCTGCCCACTCGATCCAGATTTCGACGCGCTTTTCTCCCCTCTAACGCTAATTCTACATCTGCTTCTTCGAACAACGGAAGGACACCAGTTATCTAAGCGTTCTAATCGCGTATAGACATTTTCATTTGTCGGTAAGTTTCGAGGTCGGATGTGCGCGTCATAACGCGACTCAATCTTTGTCTGTTTTTCGATAACTTTCTCCTGCGTTGAAGAATTAAGTAGATAGAGCCGTATGCGCAACTGCAGGTAAGACACCGATTCTGCGAGTGTTGAACCAGTTGTTGTTTTGTAATAGCTCAACAAAAAGAGTGAAAACTTCGTGGTTTAGTCTGCTTGCGTCTGTTTTGCTACACCCCCCCCGCGTTTCTTTGTCTGAACTACGCCCTCTGCGAGGACCTTTGAAGCAGCATGGCACAGATCAGTGGCCAAATGCTCAATTCCTTTTTTCTCCATATATTCTTTTGAATTCTGCGCCAGTGAAAGCTAGACCACTGTCTGAAACGACCATTTCAGATATTCCAGAGGTGGAGAAAACGAATCGTAACTTGCTGATTACAATCATTAATGAACACGAATTGTCGGTAGTAATCGCCTCAATCCATTTAGTGGAACGGTCCAAAATAATCTATACATACCCTCTTAACCGGTTAGTCGGACCAGGCCCATGGCTTCTGGGACAACTTTAGTAAAATTATCTGTGCTATTTGACATACAAAGCAGGCTTTTGTCATTACTTTGATAACTGCGTCAATTCCGGGTCACCAAAGAAAGCTACGGATGAGATTTTTTTACTATAAATATGCCAAGTGGGCATTATGTAAGTCATGGAGGATGGTTTGTCGGCCTTAGGGTTATACTATGGCTGAAAAGGAGGGGAGGCAGAGAACAGCCGGCCAAATTACAAGGATCTTTTAATTGAGGTAAAAGGGGGTCTCGCAACATCCACTGTCTGATTAGTTGGCCGGTTACGAGTGCGTTGACAAAGTTCTGAAAAGTATTTACTACCTCAAAAGCGGGTGCTCTGCTAACGACATCGTCTAAAATGGGGAAGCTACTCAAGACGTCCGCAACTATGTTTGCACAGCCCGTAACCGAGAAGAGAAATGTAGAGGGGAACAACCTTTTATTAAACCAACCGGATCGCCACTGTCAGAGCCAAGCGGGAAGCTCGCAAGCCTCATGCGTGTCTGATCCGAAACGCCAACATCCAACCTCTCCCCCACATGCCCGCACTGTCAACGAACATTCCACGTGCGGATCGGCCTAGTCGGAGATCCCTGGACCCAATGCACTGACAGCCTTGTAGCTCAATATGCTGCCTCCCCGATCGCCCCTGCTCCGACACGCACGACATCCACAACGACGACCGTCCTCACCACCGATGCTCAGAATCTCTGTACCCCCATCGATCACAGGCATCTCCATCACTCCTGCCACAATCTGCGCGACGACGACGAAGACTACCACCTCTCACTCCCACCTCCAGTGAGAAAACTTCAGACATCCCGTCACGCATTACCCCAACCATCACCACCCCATCTCTAGCGATGTGGACTCGGTTCCAGCGTTTTCTCATTGCGATCACACATTCACCTTACGCATCGGCCTAGTCTGTCACTTGCGAATCTATTGCACTGCGACCGGCACACTAGTGCCAGCAGTCCTCACATACAGTGGCCGCATGCTCCTTCGCTGTATGACACTGTCCACGCACATTCATACACTGCATGAGTCTATTTGGTCACACGCGTACTCACAGTAGCGAAGTTCACCGCAGTACAGGCACAACTAACACACCTTTCACATCCAACAACTCTCCCATTCCCAATCCAATCAGCTCCCCATCGACCGGTGCACCCACCACTAGCAGCAACACCACCGAAATCGACTCACAGCTTCCGACCTGTTCGGTTCACAATGCCACCGCGCCTCCACTTCAGGCATAGGTCTAGTCGGTCACTTGCCAACCAATCGCACAGTGACTGACGAACCGGTGATCGGAGCACCAGTATACACCAGACGCCATCGCCTCAACTGCCTTCGTGTGGGTCTATTCGGCCACAGTCGTCTTCATGAAGACCCACGGTAAATCACCGCAAACGTGACCTCATCGCCACACATTCCCCCATCAGCATATATATCACACACACGAACACCTCTAACATCCAACATCAGCAGCACTTCTCACCTAAGTGGGAAGAATGTTCCATAGCTCCTTTCTCCACGTGGCTACTCTGATGCATGCGAGATCCAAGCGGTCTATCACCTTGTGTGTGAAACTCCGGTGTGCGGTAGGTCGTGTGTGTGTGTGGCACGCTCAGACGAGCCGTTCTAAGTTCTGCCAGGCACCTCTCCCATTCTCAGCAGCAGTTGGCTGACCGGCTGGGACAGTCTACTTGTGCATGGGATAGGGCAGAGTGAGTGGGTAGACTCTTAGCGCGTAATTCCTCTCTATAAACAATTTGATGCGTTTGAGACTACCACGATGCGCACGAAGCCGGAACTTGAAAGATTGTCAACAGACGTTTCAACGACGTCTATGAACAGCCTTCTGATAAATGAAGACGCGAACAAAACACTAGAAGTAATGTTTATTCGATTCGGAATAATCATTTATCAAATAAAAGTAGAAATGCCAAATACGCGAAAGTTTGTCTCAAATGGTGAAACACTATTTTTTTTGTTTAGAAGTTCGTAAAGAATTTGCATTTAAATAGACAAGCAAATAAAAGTGGATATCTACAATAACGATTTAAAACGTAATCCTTCAGTAACTATCTCATGTGAAGCGTGACGGATAGGTAAGTGTGCCGTGCGCCGAGTGCCCTTAGAACGCAGTCGACCCCACCCCTCCGTCAGTCGTCTAGGCACCAGTCCAACGTCCGAGCCGGTCGGTCATCTGACGCGGGAATTGGGTGTAGGTAACTGGTGCGCAGTGGGCTTACGTCTGTGCGTTCGTCATGGATGAACAGCTCGAATAACGTGCGTTCTGCCGTACTCTAGCTACCGTTTTGGTTCAACCCATCTTCAGAATAACCGACCGGCGACGGCTAAAAGGCCAGCAATTACCATCTCAGTCTCCCTTCTCTGCATATATACATATACATAAATATGATGTAGAGGGACGCTCACCGATCGTTTCTACGGAACTAACAGGTCGCAGGATCCACTTCAGGGTTGGGCATGAATGGCTGACGACGGCTAATAAGACAGAAGCTTTCATTCCAGTCCCCTTTGTCTTTGTCGGTAATACCATTCTGCCTATACACACACATAGATATATATTTGAAATCAAATACGTTCTTTGGGAAAGGGAGAAAACTTTATTGAGTAAATTTTCGACGTCGGTTCCCCGTGTCGTCGTCAGACTAGAGTAAATGTGCAGAAAACAACTAAAATTTCAAACGTGCTACAAAATCAATACTCAATTGGTGCCTCAGCTAGTACGCTGCCGTCGTATGTGTCAGTCCGTATTGATCGGCTTTCGTCTCTTCCACTTTTCTCTGAGATTCTTGTACGTGGCATCTAACTCGATATGCCTGTTGATGCATGACTCATCGGAGTGCATGGCTTCAAGAAATTCTCGGCCTTTTTTAGATGGGCAAACTCCGACGATGCGAGTTTTGTCCCATGCGAAATTGTGCCCAGTAGTAAGAGTGTGCATGGCCATTTGAGACAAGTGGTCTCGCCTCTTAACTGCAAGTTGATGTTCGTGGATGCGTGTAGAGGCAAATTTTCCCGTTTGGCATATCGAGTTAGATGCCACGTACAAGAATCTCAGAGAAAAGTGGAAGAGACCACTTGTCTCAAATGGCCATGCACACTCTTACTACTGGGCATAATTTCGCATGGGACAAAACTCGCATCGTCGGGGTTTGCCCATCTAAAAAAGGCCGAGAATTTCTTGAAGCCATGCACTCCGATGAGTCATGCATCAACAGGCATATCGAGTTAGATGCCACGTACAAGAATCTCAGAGAAAAGTGGAAGAGACGAAAGCCGATCAATACGGACTGACACATACGACGGCAGCGTACTAGCTGAGGCACCAATTGAGTATTGATTTTGTAGCACGTTTGAAATTTTAGTTGTTTTCTGCACATTTACTCTAGTCTGACGACGACACGGGGAACCGACGTCGAAAATTTACCCAATAAAGTTTTCTCCCTTTCCCAAAGAACGTATTTGATTTCAAATTATATTTCTTGGGATGCCTGCCTCATCTGAGGGCATTGCTAGACTCAGTCTAAAAGTTTATTGTTTTTGCACACCCCTTGTCTGAAGACGAGCTAGGGAACCAGTCTCGAAAATTCACAATAAAATTTTGCTGTTTCTCAAAGAACTTCACCTTTCTAAATATATATATATATATATATATATATATATATATCAGCGAGGAGGGACGACAGAGAATGCGGGTAGATTGATACAGCACTGTTTCGGGCTTATTCTGCCTTCATTCAGCCAATCATAACCCTGACCACCAGCAGCTGAGACCAGAAACACAAACATGCGCACAGACGCACCTGGCGCAGTCGGTCCACCACTGAGGCCTACCAGATGGGTCATAAGCACTTCATCGAACCGAAGTTCATCAGTGCCTCGCCACCTGTCATTCTCTGTCGCTGCAGATCGGGTATTTATCAATCAGGAATGGGCGCACACCGATCTATTGGCTTCACAAAGCAAACAAGCTCCGTATGTGTGGCAAAGGTCACGAACAGGCAACCAATTACCAGGCCGAAGTCGGCCAAGTCATAATAGCAGCGAGGAGGGACGAGGAGGGACGACAGGGTCAGGGTTATGATTGGCTGAATGAAGGCAGAATAAGCCCGAAACAGTGCTGTATCAATCTACCCGCATTCTCTGTCGTCCCTCCTCGCTGCTATTATGACTTGGCCGACTTCGGCCTGGTAATTGGTTGCCTGTTCGTGACCTTTGCCACACATACGGAGCTTGTTTGCTTTGTGAAGCCAATAGATCGGTGTGCGCCCATTCCTGATTGATATATATATATATATATATATATATATATATATATACATTGGAAAAAGGGCATCCGAAGAAATTTAGTCAGAAATGCATAAGATTCTCTGGGAATAAAACAAACTTTCTAGTGTACATGTTCGAGAATGGCTCCCTAGGTCGTCAGCATACTTATGAGTCAAGCACAACAACAACTAACCCTTTAACGGTGTCTATAAAGTAATACTGCGGTTGGCCGAACAAAGCACTATGCGCAAACATTCGAGGTCCAGATAACTAATCACGTTCATCAACTCGCAAAGAAGACAGTCTTATCTGTCTTTGTGGGGGAGGAGGCGAGACGACTTGTCCCAAGTTGCAATGCACACACTGGAAACTGGCTTGAGACAAAACGTACATGGTTCACGTCTGCCCATCTAAAAAAGGCCGCGAATTTTCGGAGGCCGTGTATTCCGATGAATCATGCATTAAACGGCACATTGAACTAGACGCCGCTTACAATAATCTCAGGGGAAGATGGAAGAGGCCTCAGCCAATCAACGCGAGATGTAAACCGAGGCCATGAACCATTGGCAGTCTCCGGGACATGACTTTTTAGGGTCAGACTTGAAATTTCAATGAACATTCGAGTCGAAGACAATCGAATACTGTAGAATAACCACATAATGCCCATTCCACAAAGAAGTAGTACTAAGAGTAGTATGAAATGTATATTACAAACTTATTATACCATACGCTCGACATAGGTACTAACTAAAAGCCCAGACACGGGTTTCGTCGATATTCTGCCGCTGCGTGACACAGCTGTGTATAATGCATTTCTAATCTCCCGAAAAACTCGAAGAGTAAGAGGGGGAGAGCTCATGAACCAAACTCCATCCGTGCTGGCGTTTTTGAAATTCTGCTTTTCCATTGTCAGAGTGTTGCGGTTGGTGTTCCCGCTGTGCCTCATGTTGTAGTCGTGCTCAGCACGCGGACTTTGATCTGCTCGTTTGCTGTTTACAAACTTTGACCTTTCTGAGGTTGACGGTTATGAGGCCTCACGTGACTTGTGCCCCTTTTGGGGCCGGCGTGGTTGTTGCCAAGTCAGCGTATCTGTTGGCCGCCTCAATGTCAGTCGGTTGCTTGAACAGCCGTTGCTGTTCGCATGAGTTGCTTTCAGTCTCTTGGGGGCGCCAGCGAGGCGGTGTTCGACCTTGGTCACGTGACTTACGGCCGTTCCCTCTCCTCTTTTCCGTGAGCGTGGTCTCTCGGCTGCGCGTGCCCCCTACCCAATTGGCTTTGTTCAAGCTCCTCTGAGCACCATGCGTAGCGCCCCGTAGGCCGAAAGTTTCCGAATCACCAGTACGAATACCCTTTTTATCCATGAACTCACCCTCTCTTCTTCTGTGTCTTCGTCACGTGATGTTGGATGCGATAAGATATCCGGACCTCGAGTGTTTACGCACATGCCTTATTCTATGGGCGCCCAGCCCTCTTTTCAGCATGCAGTTGGGAGACCATTGCGTAGCGAGTGTCATCCACCTATGCTCAGCTGGAATTCCTGCCCCCGTTGCCTTGATGAGATCATCCTTCCAAAATGTCTAAGAGGCAGACCACCTGTGAACACTGATCTGTGTCAACGGTCGAAAGCAGATTTCAGGAAAAGAATGATCAAGGTAGTGATGTCAGACTTCCACCTTGGTATCCACGAACAGCATTTGTCAATTTGTCAGCTGATCTTTACGGCGCATGAGCTGAGAGCCCTCAAAGCGCGATCCTCGAAAATTCACATATTCAACGCAAGTTGCTTGATGACCAACTGTTTGGGAAATTTAGGAAAATAAGGACGCCACAGAAACCCTCCTCTTGGAGGCCCAGGTTCCCAACTTATCCATCCGTGGTCTTCTTCGGCAGAAAACTAGCGGTTCTATCCCATGATGTAAAGTTCAGCGCAAGAGATGCTTGATTAACGTTGAAGAAGTGGGGCAGGTGGAGAGTGTAAAACACCAGGCGGCAGCAAGTGCTGACTCCCCCCTCCCCCCCTTCCCCAGCAGTCTAATGAAGATCTCAAAAGCAGCAGATAGGGAACATCGGAAGATACGAAAAATGAGGGATACCGTCACCCTGCCCGCCGACAAGGGGCGCCCCACGGTTGTCATGAATAAGTCCGAAAGCTGGGCAAAACTGGGAAACCTCTTGATGCAACAGGAGTCTTATGCGCCACCGACTGCCAACGAGCTGAAAAAGCTCGTTACCAAGACGATAGGCAGGCTGAAGAAAACACGAGTTCTCCCGCGATGGCTCGCTTTTATGGCCTGCCAAATGTGCACTAGCCAGGAGTCCTCCTACGCCCCGTTTCCTCCTTACGCCACACCCCCAAAATTCGGGCTGTCAAATTGGCTGCACTAGCAACTTACCAAGGATTCGCAGTGAATAGCGAAGTCGGCTGAAGAGTTTTGACGCGCATTCAGCAGTTCAACGAAGAGGCAGACGAGGTGATGTATCATTCGACGTGGTCTCTTTACTCACCTCTATCCCACACGCGCCGGCTATTAAATCTATCGATGGCTGTCTCCGAAAAAAATATGCCAAGGCTCACCAACAGCTCGAACGAGTGCATATCACCGAGCTCTTAGAACTGTGCCTTAAGGCCTTCTTCATATTCAGCGGTCAATGTCTACTAGCAAAATAAAGGGAGGCCAATAGGCTCGCTTCAGTCTGGGCCAATTGCTGAAGCGGTTTCGCAGATGGCCGAGCACCTGGTCTGCAGCTTTTATCCCCCAAATTGTGGGCCAGATAAATCGATGACACGTTTATCCTAACCACAAGGAGCGACATGCAGGTTTTTAAGGCATTGTTGAATTCGCTTTCTCCGGACATCCAGTTTACTACGGAGGAAGAAACCAAGACTTAGTTGCTCTTCATTGACGTAAGAGTTATGAAGATGACAGACGGGAAGATAAAGACATCAGTCTGTTGTAAAGCAACTAAAAATAGGCGTATTCCCCCCCCCCACAGGAGTGACCATCTTGCTGGTCACAGGCGCAGTTGTGTCAGAACCCTCTTCCAACCCATTCAAACACACTGTAGCGACGACAGTGGGAAGGAGGAGATGAAGTACTTACCGCCCTCTTGGACATACGCCCTTTTACACACTCTCTTTGGGACAAGGGAATTTATTGAGTTTTTTTCGACACCGTTTCCTCAGGTTGCGTCAAGGGCGTGTTTAAAAAAAGACTTAACATTCTGCGCGTACTGAAATAATCGATATTTGTGTCTTTACGTCCCATCGTCTCCTCACGTAGTATATCATCCTTGGAAAGTTAACGTGGCTGTACCAGGGACTTTTCTTTCTTACCAAGGATTCGCAGTGAATAGAAAAGTCGGCTGAAGAGTTCTTGGCGCAAATCCAACATTTAGAAGTAGCGACAGACGAGGTGATGGTGTCATTTAACATGATCTCATTATTGAAATCCGTCACACTCGGCGTGGATACTGCGCTATTGGCAGCCTTCTCTAGAGAAGTAGGAGGAAACTGACAAAAAACTCATGGGAATGCACATCCCCGAGCTTAAGGCATTCTTCACATTCAACGGTCAGGTCTGCGAGCAAGAGTAGGGGACGTTGATGGAGTCGCTCGAACTCCAACGGCTGAGCAGTCAACCGACTGACGTGGGGACGGCCAACAGGTACACTGACCTGGTTAAAATTACGCCTGCCCAAAGGGAAAAAGGTCATGCGGTCCCACGAGCGATCAAGCTCAGAGAGGTCAAAGCCGGTCAGTGTCAAATGGGTAGGTCAAAGTTCGTTCATAAGGCGTGGCTATAATACTAGGCGGGCGACGATGCGTAATGACACCAGAAGCAACAGCAGTCAGACAACACTAATGATGGGAACGAGGAAGTTTCTAAAATACTGATACAACTCCAACTTGTTTCATGAATTCGCCATCTTTTCTTCTTAATCTTCCTCCGGGGAGGGTAAACGCGATTAGATATCTGGAAATCGATCCTTTTTGTCTACGTATATGTGCTAACGCATGCAATGTTAACCGAAATTTCGAAATGCGTTTTTGACTACTTAAGTAGTACTTTAATACCAATCGCCGTACAGAATGATCTCATAATAGTTCAGTTACTTCAGGATGCCGGCTTTTGAGCGAAATTCTTTTCGGCTCCTTGCAAAAATCACACTCGGTGAAAGAGGACTACTTATGCGACATGTAAATTTTATCACTGATTTCCGATGTCCTTATAAATTCAATTCTATTTCATGGAAAACACGCATGAAAATATTCATTCTTCTATTGATGCGGCAGAGAATCACGTCTCCTTCAAATTTTATACTTGAAGAAATAATATAATTCGCTTTTAGAAAAGTTTCTGATTAGGAGACTTTTTAAGACCGTGAAATGTCCGTTCATAAAACATCGTGTCCCTGCATTTACAAATGTTGCTTGTAAAATTTACTATATAACTCAAATCCACAGACAGATTTTATAAACCCCTATACGGTCTCCTCATCATACCGTAGAGAAATATAGGATTTTCTGTACACGGAAAATATCTAACTTGCAGTGTAACGGCATGTCGGGTTCAAAATTATTCGGAAATGAAAAAAAATTTAAAACCGAATTATATCATTTTTTCAAGTATAAATTTGAAGAAAACTTGATTTTCTGCCACACGAGTGGAAGAATGAGTATTTTAATGCATGTTTTCCATGAAATATATCTGAATTTATGAAAGCATCGAAAATCAGTGGGAAAATTTCATGTAGGTAAAGTAGTCCTTTATTACCGAGTGATATCCAGGTAACTTCCTATACTATTTAGATTCGGAGTTCAAAACCTCATGTTCACGCACATCGTGCTGTAAACGATGATTATTATAGACCGGAAAAGACGAAATAATTCCTTTCTGGGAACGGGAAATTTGATTTTGCTCACATCAAAATCAGGTGAGGGCGGGCATGGGAAAATGCCCTATTTTCAAGAAAAAAAGGGACAAATTTAGTTTATAAAATCTTGTTTTGTAAATATGTGGCACTTCCTACCAAAAAACTCAGTAATAACCTTGTTTGACAGTAGCTTGCTTTACCACAGCGAGAATTACTAGGCGTAAGCATATTTCGAGTGCCTGCGACAGGCTGCCACTCTTATGTGTCACCCCGTGCGATAAAGATGTCCAGACAATGTCTATCAGCAGTCGACCACGAAAGGATGCGGAAATTAGCAGCGGAAGGGTTGGCGTGGGAGTCGTTAGCAAGTATTTTCCCTATCAGTAAGGTTACTCTGTGGCGAATAACTAATGAGAAAACCGTACCAGAAATAAGAAGGGTTGACCAAAACGGTCCTCAAGTAAGCAATATGACGATTTTATTAGTCAAACACTAAAAACGCATTATTATATGCCCATTAAGATCACTCACAGGAGACATCTGTCAATATTCTCTATAAATGTAATAAGGGAAAGGATGCAGGAATTTGAACCTCATCATTAAAAGGCTATGATCAAGCCGCTTTTAAGTAGAGAACGTTTTTTATTTGATTACCAGCCGTAATTGTGGAAGAGCATTTAATTCCGCGACGAGGTCTTATTTTCAGACATACCAACGAAGTCGACCCAGATGGTCATATATGGAAAGACCATACTGCGCCGACGGCAGCCTTCAAGATATGGCGACGATTAATGGTTTGGATGGCTATTAAATTCGGAGAGCGGCGAGTCTGGCAGTCGACTACGGGCACCATCAACAACAAGGGGTTTGTCAATGTTGTGAAAGATGTTTTGGACCACAACGACATCCACCGACGCCGATTGCATGCCATAATCTTACACGATAATGCCCCTATCCATCGCTCCAGACAGGAGTGAATCCGATACCGTTTTCGGCCGTAATCTGACTTTTCAGACAACAGCCAGCCTATTCGCATGTGGCCTCCAGTCGATTTTTATCTCCGCCAACAGTCCGGACCTCAGTCCTATCGAACATCTTTTCGGACTTATCAAAAGATATTGGCACAAGACGAAGAAGAAACTCTTTATAGAAGAAAGGCTTGATGTTGAGTTAGATAATCATATTGAACAATCCACTACAGACAACGTGGCCATATCCATGTCTGAGGGACTTCCTGCTGTGATGCATGCAAATGGACAGTCAACAAAGTACTGATCATTTGTACTTGTTATTATTTTTCATCATATTCCTCCATCTCATGCCTCCGCCATCTTTTACATCCTTATACTTAGCCCTGTTTAAACAATTTGTAATACGGGCCACTTTCTGAAATTCTAGTGAAACTTAATTAGTTTTACGTTAGTAAATATTAATTTATATGCCTAGCTATGTCTTCTTTTAAAGAACAGTCGTACATTCGCCGATGGATGATTTTCGAGAACACAGTTAAGGTGAATTTTGCGTTATAGGAACTTTCTTGTGCTAACTCATGACATGTCATTAGTTAGCACACCAACTGTATGAAGGAATGGGCTTGTAGTTAAGTGTATATTTAGTAGATGGTGCAACACACGGAAAGTGTGGATAAGAGTTTTTGGAACACTTAACCTCTTTGCTTAAGCCTTTCCGGAGTAATTGATTTCTTACACACAATTGGTTCTCGAGTAATTTTATCAAGAATCGTTTTCATAAATTACAGTGGAAAACAGCGTTGTTTGAGATTCAGGCATATTCCTTTGTTAATATCTGCCTTTGACCCAAACTATGCATCAAAACATGTTTGACTGGGAGGAAAGAGTAATCTAAAGTGGCACTTCAAGGGCATCCTAAAGCTCGTTGCACTCTACCTCGCCAAAGTTCGCGCAGCAGTTTTACTGAAGGAACGCTCTCTTGGTATACTGTGATATCTTCTAAAGGCAGCCATCAAAGTTAAAGGCTCAAAGCCAGCCCGGAAGTGAAAGCCAATTATGTCAATAAATCAAACATCCGAAAAGTGTGCTTCACAATCTGACGAAAAGATTGAAGTTTATGTGCCAGAAATACTCTAAACTCCCTCATCCGCCACGATAACTAGTCCTACCAAATCACTGAATATTGCAAGCGGCAGGACCGGGGGAACCTCAAGCGACCTATGAGAAACCATGAGAAAAGCTTGTCATTAATTACAGAAAGGTAACGTTGGCAATCCGGGCCAAATTCTTGGAGGTTTTCAGGTCGAGGGCAGCAGGTTACACAACCCATGAGAAGCGTCATAGCCCTTAACATGAGAAAACCCTGCAACCAACAAGACGAGAATATCCTGGCTAGGAAAGCATCTTCGTAAAGAACTCAAAGCTCGTTGGGAAAAGAAAGTGATTTATGTCACCTGAGCAACCAGCCGGTAAGTGTGTTTGGCGGAACAGCAAAACAATCGGCGCTAATGTAACGGCAGCTAATCAAGCTGCGCTACTCGACACGAAACCTAAACATCTCAAATCGCTGAACTCCGAAAGTTACGAAATCGGGAATAATTTAAGGGGACTTGCTAAGAGCTGAATGAAGGGTTCGTCGCCAAATCCCGAAGGTGACGTCACCGCTCCGATTAGTCTTAAGGCTTGTGTTCAAAAACCCGTTAACGGAAGCGGGTAAGCTAGGACAGTGTACAACACATTACAACAGGACAATAACTCTGAAAGCCCCCAGATCGAAGCTAACAGGTCATTTGAAAGGTAGGCTTTAGACCCTCCAGCTCAGGCAAAAATCATCCCGATGTAGATGTGATGGCATCCGCGAGGCACAGCATAGTGGAAATGAACCGTCCTAGCGCAAGCGATGAAATGAAGAACTGGCCCATAATGCTCAAGCGAAATGTCGTTAAAAAGGGTGTTCCAGAGAAAGGGCTGAAGTACTACCTAGATCGTCTTGCAGGACGGGGGACTTGTCACCATATAAATAGCCCTTCATTTAGGTAAAACAGAGCCAAATCATGACCTGAGATCATTCCCAAGGTCCCTTGAAATCATTCTGAAAAGTGAAGCCCAGACAGTGTTATTTCTTTAAGGGAGAATGACATTACGGCATCTGCACACAGAAAGGTTTTTAAAGCGGATTCTGGACAGAGGAGAAGACAAAAAATAAGGGAACCGAGGATGGGACTGAAAGACAAGACGGACAGAGAGAAGAAAGGGTTTACAATCAAAGACGATCAAATAATCCAGATCCAGGGGTCATTCTGGTGGACAAAACCCGTCACAATGAGGCCTGAGACTCTTTGAGGAGACAATCAGTGAAAGTCATCTTCGCAAATGTACAGAACCTGTTAAAAAATTGTACAAATTTAGAAACTTAATTGAGGAAATACTGCCAGACATCATGACTTTTAGAGAAACCTGACTTCTTGCAGGTATTGTGGAATCCGGAGTATCCCTCAGGGGATATCTCTATCCGAAGAGATAGACCAAATCGAGGAGGGGGGAAGTTTTAGCGTATATTGGTCACATTCTATTTTTCCCTTACATCAGTCTACTGTCCGGCCGGTCGGCCATCTTGTGTTGCGGGTAAGCGGAAATGGTCGGCGCGGCGTGGAGCCTGCGCCTAGGTGTGCCGCCATATCCCCATGTGTAGCGCTTGTCATAGAATGCGCAAGCGCTATGAAGCCGGGTTAGTGCACGCCGTGTGCGAATATGGCCCCCGTTTTGGTCCATCGCATCTCCAGCGTGACTCGTCGTGAGGGCCCATTATGCCAGTTTACTAAACGTACACACAAGCACACTTAGGGGACGTGTATGCACCTATTTGATCACACGCATATATACGCCAACGATCAGCAAAATGCCGCACATCGCTCATGCAGCACTCATACGGTCCATTTTTCCGGAGTCAACATTCATGCATACGTCAGCACTGTGTCAACATCAAGGACAGTGTTGGTCCATATCGCTTGCGATGGATGAACAACCATATGTGCCCCATTATGTCTTTTATGCGACCACGATGAGGACTGACGCGCGAAAAAAAATTAGTGTTGGACTAGTCCAGTCAGCAATCGCAAAATGAAGCAATAACAGAGAAGCAGGATTCGAAGAAAAATTTACGTTTTTAGGTACTGTTGATCCAGGTCGGGATTCTTTTGCGTATAAAATTGGAAGAATACGTAATTTTCTACCGAAAGAGTAAAATACTGAAAATCGTTATGCATGCTTTCCATGAAATATAATTGCATCTTTAAGGACATCGAAAATCAATGAGAAAAGTTCATGCTACGTAAGTAGTCATTTTTTTACAGAATACAGCTTTTGCATTCAGCTGAAAAGAAGTGCGTTCGAAAGCCCGAATCCTGTGGTAACTAAATTATTATAGAATTATGCTGCTTGATTATTAGTTCTCCAAATCTACTTAATTAATCTTTTCAAAACGAAAAAGCATTTCAGAATTTCGGTTGACATTTCATTAGTCAGCCCACGCTTGGGGTTGGGTATGACTGGCTGATGACGGCTAATAAGCCAGAAATGACCATTCCGGTCTCCCCTGTATTTGTCTGCACCATCTCATTTACCTCTACTAATAGTCGCTGTGCAACTGCCTGCGAAGGTTCTAGTATGAGCCCCAAGGCACAACGGAACGAGCATGTTCCGTAATCTGATCGGCGAGTGCTCACTGTCGTGAATTTTTAGAGGCCATCCATTCTGATAACGCATGCATCAATAGGCACGTAGAATTGGATACGGTGTACAACAGCCTCAAGGAAAAGTGGAAAAGGCATTAGCCAATCAGAACAAGACACCAGCAGGAATGACAAGGTAAACTCGATTTTTCGGCATGTTTAAATGTTGACTGTTTTGCACGCTTATTCCACGTCTGAAGACGACTTGGGGAACCAAGATCGAAAATTTACAATAAACCTTGTTAATCTTTCCCAAAGAGCTTATTTCTTTCGAAATATATATATATGATAGTGGGCGCCCACTATCATAATTAATATTCCCGATCACAACCGACAGGACAACGGGCCCGTGGCTCAATGGTAGAGCGTCAAACTCCATGACCAAAGATCCCGGGTTCGAATCTCAAGTGATCCACACTTGGGGTTGGGTATGACTGGCTGATGACGGCTAATAAGCCAGAAATGGCCATTCCGGTCTCCCTTGTCTTTGTCGGTACCATCTCATCTATATCTACTACTAGTCGCTGTGCGACTGCCTGAGAGGGTTCTAGTATGAGCCCCAAGGCACAACGGAACGAGCATGTTCCGTAACCTGATCGGTGAGCGCCTACTATCATAATATATATATATATATCCGATTGAATCGAAAATGCGCGTTCCCGGAAATAACTGAGAAGGTAAGGCGATCACAGGAACCATAGTTTTATTGGCCTAACATAACCATGGTTCCCAAGAAGTATGGTTAGAAGGAAATAAGGCCTTCGGGGATGGCAAGAATGTTTACTTCGCAAATTTTGGACACTGGTTCCCCAGGTCGTCCTCCGACTTGAAGCAAGTGGGCAAGAGAGTAAGAATTTAAACAAGCCTAAAAATCGATATCGCTCTGTCGCTCCTGCCAGTTAGCCTTTACTGTGCGTTGGCATCAGGCTCTAATTGGCTATTATCTCTTTCGCTTTTATTTGAGCTTGTTATACACGGCACCTAATTCGATATGCCGACTGATGCATGAGTTGTCAGAACGTATGACCTGTAAAAATTCTTAGGCCTTCTTAGATGAACAGACACCCATAATGTGAGTCTTGTTTCAGGGAAATTTATGTCCGCTTTCCAGCGGATGCATGGCAAGTCGGGACAAGTGATCTCGTGACTTTTCTGCTAATCAATGCTCGTGTATGCGTGCAGCAACAGATTTTCCACTTTGACCGCAGTTAAATGCACTGCAGGTATCTTATAGTCGACCTCTTTCTTATCTAAAAAACGAAAGCCATCCTTAGGATGTACAAGCTGGTTGCGAAGTGCAGTCGTTGGTTTGTACTTCATGTGCATTTGGTGTTTCGCAAGCTTTACGGGATGTGGGAAAGAGATTCGACAGGGTGTCTGTATGAGTTACTATGAAACGGAGGTCAGAGTCGTCATTCGACCTTTCGTACACTCCGCGGTTGTGACTTCACCCAGGAGAGGTTTGTTATGCGAACGTCGGTATGGTTTCAAGGGATTGGACACGGGAATATGGATCACGTACTTCAGATAAGTTCACGTTAGATTCCAAGAGGACGCCTATTTCCCTGTCCTAAATTTAAACTTAACCCTTACATTGATCCTAATCCTCATTACCTTAAATTTAAACTTATCCTCTCGACATTTGAGACAGGCCAATATTGCCAATAGAAGCGAAGAGACGAGTCCCAGGAAACAGTCTTGAAGAAGGTGACACGATCGCTGGGACAAGAGCTTTATTAGTCTGACGTTTCGGATTCCTGCTCGAATCCATTATTAGAGACAAAAGCAGATACGGGTTTCGGATACGTTTCGGAGGCTGTCGGCCGTCTTTTCGC
>CACRXP010000473.1:2302-27799 GCA_902702965.1 Spirometra erinaceieuropaei | reverse complement strand
TAATTTTACACGACAATGCTCCTGCCCATCACTCTAAAGAAGTATGGATCTAACTACGTTTTCAATCGCAATCTGACTTTTTAGACAACAGCCTCTCCGAATGTGGTCTCTGGTCGATTTTCATCCCTGCCAACAGCTTGTAGGTGAATCCTATCGGTAATATTTTCGCACTTATTAAAAGACATTGGCACAAGACAAACAAGAGGCTTTCCATACTAGAAAAGCTTGATTTTGTGCCAGTTAATCACATTGAACAATCTACTACAGACAACATGGCAATATCCATGTCTGAGAACTTTTCTGCTATGGTAGATACAAATTGAAATTCAACAAAACACTGATCTTTTGTACTTGTTAGTATTTTTTATTATTTTCCTCATTTCATGCGTTTCACTTCCTTAAACGCCATTAAAGCTGGCCTTAATTAAGCTATTTGTAATACGAGCCATTTTCTGAAATTCTATTTCATTGAAAATTAATTAGTTTTGTGCTCGCATATGTTAACTGTGCCTCCTTTTTCTTTGACCTGCGGAAACCACACTCGTTAAAGATGATTACTTAAGTAGCATGCATTTTTCACACTTATTTTCGATGGCCTTATAAACTCAAACATACTGCCTAGAAAACATACACAAAATTATGCTTTCTGTTATCCGTTTGGTAGAAAATCACATTTTATTTTCATTGTATACCCTAAGAAAAGTTATCTTTCGGTTTTAAAAAGCTTATAATTTTGGGATTTTTAGGACCGTGCGGTGTCCATACATACAGCATCGAACGTGTCCATTTAGCACTACTCCTCATGAAATTTATAACAGGGTTCGCATCCATAACAAAATTTCATGAACTCTAGACGGTATCTTCTTATAGGCATTGAGGAATAAGTGATTTTCTTTACACGGGAAGTATACACCTTGTTGACTGAAATCGCTAAACGCTAATGAAACGACCGATCACGCCCCAAACTATTCGGGAATTAGAAAACTTATTTAAAACCTAATTATACGCCTTCTTCGAGTACAAGATATAAAGTGGACATAATTCTCTATCAAATGACTGAAAGAAAGCATATTTTGTTCGTGGTTTCCATAAAATCTATTTGAATTTGCAAGACCATCGAAAATCAATGGGAAAAATGCATGCTACCTAAGCAGTAATTTTTTACGAGCGTAGTTTCTGTATGCGCTCGAAAATAAGTGCATTCAAAAGCCGATATCCTGCCGAGTCCTAAATAGTATAGGATTTTTCCGCATAATAATCAGTATTACAACCCCACTTAAGTAATCCTTCCTAATCGAAAACGCATTTCAGAATTTTGGCTAACATTTCATGAGATCATTCACACAGTGTAAATACTCCGAACATCTGTTGGCCACACCGGTTAGCGACCTAACGGCCTTGCATAGATTTTAGTGCAGAATTCCCTCCTATAGATTTGAGCAGAATCTTGTTGCCTCGGATTCGGTGTAAAACGTACAACTTCTCTCGTGCCACAATTTTGCGATTTGCACATGTCGTCAGATAGATCAACTGGAATTTCTCTACAACGATCTCAACATCGCTTTCCCCGTTAGTCCAATTTGCCTTCTAAGCAGAAGTTAATGAATAACTCCCATTCATAAATGTCCTCCTACATAGAAGGGCTGATGGGACATTGGGGACCTAAAATTATCAAAATGATATATACGCGTCGAGATCATCTTACTTCTTGGGAGTAAGTATCCCATTTCACAAAGACGCTGCTCTGTTAATAGCTTTTTATGGCGGGTCAAAACACACTGTTCCGATAAAAAGAGATTTATGGAAGAGAGATGAAATACTTCTTCAAACTGTTTTCCAAGAATGGATATTCACTGGACTTTGTCCGTCGATGCATGCGATGACAACAGTTCAGACAAAAGGACATTTCAGGAGCTATGGTCGCCCAGGTGTCAAACCAACCGACTGGCGTACTCTCTCGCTCTTATGTGAAAAATGCATCTGAGCTCGTCGAAAGACAGCTGAAATAACCCCAGGTACAGATAGCGCACAAGCCTACAACTACTTTGTGCAGCGAGCTTGTAAACTCTAAGCACAGAGTCGGCTATTTCAGCAGAAAGGAACTTGCCCACCGTGATGCAGTTTATTATGGCCAATCCGGGGAATCTCTTTCCACCCCTACACATTAACATCATTCGGTGGAGAAGAGAATGCCATCTAACCCAGGTAGCTAAGCACACACTGGACACAGGACACATATCCGCGTGAGGAAAACCCGCATCACTGGCGCCTGCCCAGTAAGGTAGGGCCGCGAGCTCCTGGAAGCAATGCATTCAGACGAGGTACGCACCAATAGGCATATCGATTTAGCTGCCACATAAACATTTCTCAAGGGTAAGTGGAAGTAGGCACAGCCAATATCCCCCAGGTAACTAAATACCTCGGACGCCCATGTGGATAAGTTTTGGTGGACGGCAGAATCTTTTGCTAGACACAGTGTAAAGTTAACTGTTTTTTATGATGAGATGCTGCGGCAGCAGATTCGAAGATTCGTAATAACAATTATTTTTCTCCAAAAGTCTCCCGCTATTTCTAATTACATTACTTTGGAAGCCTATTTTTCAGTTTATTTATATAAGGTGAGTTTATTTATGATCTGCCTGAACAGCCTCAGCAAATTTCGTAATTACGGTTTATGTTTTCCCGAAAAACATGGCGCTTTCCGATTAACCTTCATGTTAAGTCCGTTTTCCAATTATGTATGTATATATTCGTACGCTTGGATGACATAGACTTGTTGTTTGTCCAACATACACACTAACTAAAGGCATGGGCATGCGCTCCGCCGATGTTTCTGATATTTTATGAGGCAACTACGAGGTTTTCGTTTCTTCGCTGTGTCTCCTAGCGTTATGAATGCGGTTTCAGTTGTGTGAACTCCAAATAAATATTAAGCTAAAAATATCGGAAATTATTAACTGCTTAAAAAGTGTCTGCCACCTCCTCCAAAAATGAGGACTTTTAATTACGAGAACCATGGGTGTGATACAGTAGATGACCTAACGCATGAACTGTCTGCGTCGGTATTTGAGTCCGTGGCACGACATATATTTTGTGTAGTTAGTTTCGTTTTCAGAATTGATTGGAAGCCCGGAAAGCCCTTTTCTGAAGAATACTTCATATCAGGTCTCATTTATTGAGGGAAAACAGGCCAAGATTAGTAAAAATTTGACGTTTCCGGATATCCGCGTAATTACCTGTGCTAATAATTATCACATATTAAAGCCTTTTAGTTGGGCAGGTTTTATTAAGAAACTTCCATATAACCAAAAAAATACCAAATAAATCCATTCTGGAAACGGAAATTATGATATTTAGTTCACGAAAATCAGGTCAAGGCAAGTATACAAAAACCCATTCTTTTCATAAAACAAGAAGCAATTTGCTCCTTACAAATTATATTTAACAAAATTGTAACGTTTTATGTCGTTAAACGCAGTAATAAGCTTGTTCGGCAGTGTTTATTTATTACACCGGGAATCACTAAGCGTAAAGACGTAGGTATGGATTCAGTGCTACATGCTGTCATGTTTCTGGCCGTGCAGCAAAGATGCCGGAAGCTGACTCTGAGCGCATACGAAAATTGACAGCCGAGGAGCTGCCGCCTGAGGCGTTGGCTAGTATTTTCAATATTTGGTAGGTCAATCTGTGGAGGGTTATGAATAATCAAACAGGGCCTAGAGCTATGCAAGGTGGACCAACACGGACCAAAAATAGGTGAGACAAGGATTTCATTCGTCGGACATTCATTATATTCACGCGGGGCACCTGACAACGGTTTCATTGCGCATCATTAAAAAGGATGAAAGAATTCGATCTTCACCAGCAGAATTTCACAAGACGCTGCCTTTTAGTAGGAAGCTCATAAGATAACGTTTCTTCCTGCCCACAGATATATTGATCACAGACTTTCATTCTGGAGAAGCATTTACCTTTGTAGTGATGTCTCATTTTAAGACGAGCCTCCGAAGTCGGCCCAGGTTGTCACATGTGGGAAGAACTTCGCACCAGAGCACACTGCATCGACGCCAACTTTCAAGAACCGTTGACGCCTGGTGGTTTGTATGACCATCAAATTCGGAGAACGACCGATCTGTCGTTCAACAACGGAGACGATAAATGGCAAGATGTTCATCGAGATTGTAAAAGATGCTTTTGGTTACAGCGGCATTCATCGACGTCGAAAGGACTCCGTACTTTTGCAGAATAATGACTCCGTTCACCGCCCAAACAAGGTATGATTCCGATTCGGTTTTAAGACTGACAAGAGTCATCCTCCTGCGTGCGGTACGACTTGCAGAAATGACCCTGGAGATAGCAGCGTGCCGGCAACAACGACATCCGTTAACTTCTGTCAACTGCCGTGTTAAACTGGCCTCAACCGACAGCCGGAGCGAAGAAAAAGCGGAAAACGGAACATCGTCATCTTCAATAGGCAACAGGGGGACAAGGCCATGACAAACTAGGAGAACGGTGATCTAGAACACTCCTGGCAGAGGAATGACTGTTGCTTTTGAAGTTTCTTAGAAATTGACCGCGAATTTGGAGTAGATCAGTGTATTTAAGGTCTATAGGCTCAGATCAAAGTTTTTTATGTATCAATATTTGGGCCGACGTCCATCAGCCACAGCAGAGAATCGCGTAATCTTTATTAACTGCCGACAGGCAGCTAGAAGTGTAATTTAGGGTAAGATGATACCATACTAACAGCACAGGTACTAGACAAAGGCTGTTAGTATGGTATTGCCCTACCCTAAAGTATACTACTAGCTGCCTGTCGGCAGTTAATGAATATTACGTGGTTATCCGCTGTGTCTGATGGACTTCGGCCCAAATATTCATGCATAAAAACTAAGGTCTGAGCCTATAGACCTTAAATATACTGATATACTCCAAGTTCGCAGTTGATTTCTAAGGAAATTAAAAAGCTACAATTTCTAAATTGGAGTCACTACGAGAAAACAGACAGGGAATGCTGTGGGACCCACTGACGAGCCGAACCCCCCGCAGTTGTGTTATGTAGCAGCAGAATATCTGCAAAACACGCGTATATGCACTTTTGGCTACTACCTGTGCTGTTATTATGGCATCACCTTACCCTAGATGAATGACTGCCATGATTTTCCCTGAATGGAATTAAACTAGGTTGTTCTAAGAGCTACATTTACCGGCTGGACACGAAAATAGGTATTCTCCCAAGTATTACAGGTGTTTTGGACAAGGGTATCGTTAATGGCCGGGGTTACTTACTTCCGGGAACATTTGTGCTGAGCGAAAAATCTGAATATCTAAGAACTTTGTAATATCACAGCCTTAGATCCTCAATATTGTCACCAATTGCAAGTTGACACTTCTTTTACCATCTAATGATAACAGTAAAGAGATTTTATGTCCCTTTGCAAGCATTGTCAAAAAGGCGTTGCATTGTCGAATTTTTACTCCGATGGCTACCTTAATTCATCTTGACCACTCTCACGCAACAGCCACCGCGAGGTCTTTTTATTTTTTTTCTGACACGTACAAATATATATCGCCAATTATTTCCTTTCAGCACAATTGCTCTCCGAGTAAGTAACGCCGGCCATAAACCATAGCCTTGCCTCGCCGGGTGTAGTATAAAATTTGTGCAGATTTCCGCCTTCAAAATGAGCAGCAGATCCGAAGGCATGACGGCAGGGATACAGTATGCGACCCCACCCAGGTGGGACTAAAGGGTGAAAGGGGGGCGCCATAGTAGATAAACATACGGATAAATATTGAGGTGGCATATTGCGTCCTCCCGCCAACTTTCTCTACAGCTATTTGCAAAGGAGCACACGTGCCAGTAACCTGATCCCTAACGAATAATAATAATCGTTTATCAAATACCCGTCGGGGTCCCATCAAAGCAAGTTAAAATAAATTTACATGCGAAATTTTAGACGAGGGAGGCAGAATCTGTACAAAGTGCAATTCATAGTTTCTGAATTTGTAGTCCGTTAAGAAAAATGATTAGCGGGCGGTGAAAAATGATTGGATTAATTTTAAAGGAGAAAAAAACCCTGGCTAATAATAATAACAGAAAAATGCGGGCAAGACTGGCCTGCATGTGGCGGTATATAACGGATTATAATCGGACATCGTCAGGGCAGAAATAAATGTCAGTCTTGAGGGGTACGTATGCGGGTCGGACAGGACTGGCCTGCATGTGGTATTGTATACAAGATTCAGAACTGACATCGTCAGTGCAGGATTGATACGCCGGATGAGACTATTCGCGTCAAAGAGGCCAGACCAGAGGAACCCAGACGCAATCGGCCACAGTACGCTTCGAGTCCAGCGGAGGAGTGGGGAAGGGAGGTACGACCAAACCAATAGTATACGGCGAATGTTGAGGCTTCCGCCGTGAGCGTCGACAGACCGCATGAGGTCGAAATGCGGGAGATGACATCAAGAACGGCGAAAATCGTCGCTATGGGGGAGGAATGGTAGCAGTGGATTTAGAAACCAATTCAAAACAGGGAGTTTCTAATGATACAATTGTGGGTTTCCACTTGATCTACCAAGAAATCAGGATACCTGACAGTGCAAGCAAAAGCTGAACATTCTGCGCAGTTCTTCCGCTTTGTTTTCACAAAAGAAATAGACTACATGTTATTCAGTTACGAGAACGCAGAAGCGTAAGTTATAAAAAAAGACGATGATCTTGTTTTGGTTCCCTGAGTGGGATAGCATAGCGTGTCCTTGCGGCAAAAAATGTACTCAGGAAGTTGAGTTCGCTCAGCGTCTGTAGAGCTATAATGCTGATTGGCTGACTTACTGTCAGCCATGTCTGTTGTCATTTCGGACTCTTCTAAAATTAGCATCAAATGAGTTACTTGGTTTGCGAAAACATGCAAAAACCAAACTAAAGAACTTGTGTGCGAGCAGTAGGTTTTGAAGCAAACGCTGACATCGGTAGCCAGTGGGGGTCTTAACGGATATCTAACATACTGCCCCGGGTCAACAGGCCCGACTAGCCTATTTTTCGCGCATCCTGAAAATGTCTGAATAACAGCAGCATGCAAGGGGGCAGACTGTGGCCTCACGCCAATCAGATAACCGGCTGTTTTTGTCGCGTCTCCAAACCGGTTGACTGTGCCCTGGGATGGGCAAATAAGGGGGTACTATCGCAGTCACTTGTCCCCGTCTCGATTCGCTTACCGGTGTCGGGGATCGATGCAAGCACTTGCACGCACACACGCTCCGTGCCCCCTCCCGGTGTTGAGTGGGCAAGGTGACTCCAGCGAGTTAGATTCGCGGACTTGAGATTCCGAAAAGTGACAGTTTGAAGTTCCTAGGGCGATGAAAAGCAGCGGGTCAGACGGTCGAACTGCAGATCCCGAAAAGGGGCTGTTTAAAAGCTACCTGTGCAGCTGGCGGAGCCACATCAATGCCAGGACTTCCCTCCCCTATCCCAGCCTCACACCTTTACGGTGGCAAGGCAGGCACCTGGATTCGATTTAAACCCCATTACCCCGAAAAAAAACTGCGTTTGGAATACGCGAAGACGAGTGCGTGAGTGTGTCCTTTTTCGGGCGAAGAAGGGAGGTGGGGAGCTAGCACTTTCGGCAGTCAGGACAGCTGGCCGTTCGGTGCACACGTCAACCTTTCAGTCTTTCACTAAGTTCCAGGCCGTCGAGCCACGTGAACTCGACATGAACCCTGGTCGGTGAGACAGCGTCATGTTGCCAACTCGTAAAAAAAGGAATTTGACACTAACGGCGGTAGGAAACCTACCTTGCTTAATTGCTTCACAGATCCCAGAGCAAATTCGAATTCCGGCAACTTGTGTGCACAGAGGATGCATGCCCAACGTAATCGGAATGCGGGAAGGTTATTTTTAGTGGTCATATTTCCATGTCGTGGATACAGTCTCTGGGCTTCGCTGCATGCCCGTAGACATCGGATCTGACTGAACAGAACCAGAAACCTTTATGTATGTTATTGCCTGATAGATACTGCTGAAGTGCAAGAGGCCTCGAAACTAATCGCAGAAAAATCCTTCATGATTTCGTGATAGGTACATATCTTCCCGGCAGCTGGTGCATTGTTTTCAAAAATGGTTGGATCACAGTGCCTTCTAGAACGCTACTACTACTACTACTACTACTACTACTACTACTACTACTGCTACTACTACTACTAATAATAATACTAATACTACTACTACTACTAATACGTAGCGAGTGCGTACGCTTTCTCTTAAAGTCCAAAACATTATAAGGTGGGGTACATGCCAGAAAGTGCATGGGGATTGGCCGAACACCCTGCTGTTACCTGACAAAGCCGTATAAAACCTATGAATCAGGAGTCTAGACTTCTAATCAGCCCATCTTCTGTCCGCATGACAAATCGTTCAGCAGTAGTAGAAATTCATTTAGTGTCCATTAAAACGCGTGGAACACACAGGTATGTTGGTAATACAGCTTTCAACCAGCAAATATCATAAATGGCTTCCCAACTGCGAAGAATTGGTCTACTCGACGGGGTTTGAACGTGCGAGGTCAATCCTCTGACCGTCTTGTCTACGGGGATCCCACCAAGACCATTGACTTTTCAAATCTAACCTACACAAACGCAAGCTCGTGGAGCTTTCACAGCTGGGCTAGCTAATTAGAGTTACTCAAATCTACCGAAAACCCCTGTCAGAAAGACGAGCCTGACAGTCATCTGATGAGTCTTATATTGATTTCTTGCGAAAGTCTGTTCTAACGGTCGACCTGTCCTGCGAGTACATGCGTTACAATAAGCTTGGCTGACAACATAACCTGGTAAGCCACAGGAATAGGCAGCCCGTAATACTGGACGCCTAGCCGCGTGTTCTGACCGAAACCTAAGTTAAATCTAACCCCACATCGACTCTAGCCACAATTTTAACCTTAGCTGTAACCTCGACCTTTATCGGAACTTTGATCGCCTTGGAATTAAGTGCGAGGGAGCATCCCATCTGCATGTCCTACCCTTAATTCGAGCGTGAAAAACCCGGCCGGAACCACGTTGCTCAGGTGGTTAGGACGCTGGCTGCACAAGAGCCCCCCCCCCATCCTGTTGCGGGTTCGAACCCTACTGAGGTCGTCAGTTTTTTGGCATTTGGGTACTTACAGCAGGTAACCCAAATCATGAAATATGCATAGATTAACGAAGAGCAACTAACAATTTGCAACCATTCCGAACGCATCCATCAAAACACCAAACTAATAATGAATGACCTCTAGGTAATTCAAAACGCTAAATTTGTATTATAAGTACTATGTCCTTGGTTATAAAGAAACATTCTCCTAAGCAAAGCGGAAGTGTCGAAAACATGAACATCCACGTCATACGAATAGACACGAGTTTCTGAAGTGCATAATGCTTTTTCATGCAAAAACCCATTTTAATAAGGCGGTATAGGGACAGTAAAGTTTAAAAAATTATTTTCGCACATTTCTATTAAATACCCCCCATGCATTAGTGTCATATGAAGTCTGACGCAAGTTAAGTGGATAAAGTTCGGCGATGTATTTCAAGGTCATGTTGGCCGGCATCCCTGTATTCTTTCCCACTTTTGTATGGTTAAAGGTGTGGTTAATCAAAGCAAGGAGTATTTCTCTTAACTTAGCCGATAGAGGGGCTATAGGAATATTTAATTGGTAAAGTGTGGTTATGTAGCCTCACCTGAAGGACGTAATAATGTTGGGGGTTGGGTTAGGGGTTAGGATTAGGGGTTAAGGCAAATATTTATAGACCACTCAAATTACAACCGTGTATTCCCACTATCTTTTCTTTTGTGTACACCTACTTGATCTCGTCGCCTGCACGTTCCCCGCCCCCACCTGCAAAAACCCCTATTGCCACCGATCCCGTATTACAGGCGACTGGGGTTTGTTTACTTCAGACGGGACTACATAACCACATCTGACCGCATAATTTCTCATACGTTGGCGGACCAGGCAGGGTCTACTAAACTTAGGATGAAGCTAACGAATGCGATCGTAAGCATACCAATTTATGTATATGAAGAAGACTTTTCCTCCGTCCGATATATGCGCCGTCTTTTTTCTGACGATGGACTCCGTTGATTTCCACAAGGTCCTTGAGGTGCCAGTGAATACTTTGCGATTACCTGTGCTCTTACTCGCTTGTCCATAAAGATAGGTTCGGTGCTAGGTATTTATCATAACCCTCAAAATGGGATGTTTCGGGAGATCTTTTATAGAATTATTTAGTAACTGGGCGTCCTTTTTCATGCATATGGCCGTTTAGGTCACATCGGAGGACTGATTAAACACGCGAAACATATTTGTCCAACAAAATGAACATTCGGAATAAACGTTGGCGAAGAATATGCCTAAGGCCAAGTTCAAAACTTTCCGTAATAATTTGCCTATTTAAAATATGCTTTTACGCGATATTCTTTGGACAGATGTCTATATACTTCACTATTTTATATGATAAAGCCAAAAATATTGTCACTTTCTGTTATTTTTTCACTTTACTGAAATATACTGATAATTCCCTTGTCGTACACTGGAAACCCTACTTTTCGCTTTATAATGCCGCCATTTTCGCTATATTTGCAAGTTTTTAGTCTACGTTTAACGACTATAAATGCACAGATTAGTGGTCATATAAGTACTGACTTATCCGTCAAAATGATAACCCTTTGCCCATTCAGTTTTTTTACTTAGAAGCATAAACTAGAAGAGGACCCCGTTTGATTTCGCTGACAGAGACGTCAGGGGGATAAAAGTTGCCATAAGGTCGCATGCTGAAAGAACGGTTAGAACCTATTAAATTTAATTGAAATTGGCAGATGCAATCTTAAACTTGCCCTTTTGTATATATTAAGAGAACTTTTCTTCGTCAAATTTATATATCGTTTTTGCTGACAGTGGAGTCCGGTGAGTTTATATGTCCTTGAAATTTGAGTGGATGCTTTAAGATTTACGATGCTTTCAATCACTTACACACAAATCTAGATTCGATGTCATGTATTCGTAGAACTTAAAAATGAAATATTTCTACAATTTGTTTATCGGAGTATTGAGTTCCTGAAGTTCTTTGTCGTGTAAATGGCCGTTTGGGTGACATTTTAAGGCTCATAGAAACAGGAAACCTCGCTGTCTAACAGAAAAATTCCCCAACAAAATTTAACGACGAATATGCTTTTGTTCTGTAGAAGAGTCTTCTCTAGTAAGTTATCTACTTAAAAATTAACGTAATATCATATTCTTTTGACGGATGTCCAATTCACCTTTTTACACGACAAAGCCAAGAAATGCTGGCATTTTAAACGTTTTGCCATTTTCTGCAAAAGTGCTTATAGTTCCTCTGTCACAAACGGATGCACTTATTGATTTCTTTATATTTTAGATATTTTGCTATGTTTGAGAAACGTGTGCTCCTTTTTACGATTATGGATGCGCAACAGACTGATCATATAAATGCTGAAATATGGCTCAGAATGCCTACCTTTTGCTCGACCCATTTCTAAATCACGTGCAGGCATAAACTAGGCCGCATGAAATTATCTTTCCATATGTCCAAAATTTGGAATGACAGGCTACGGTAGGGTGAAGGGCGCCGACTAGCCGTCGGTATGTTGTGGATCGTGTCGTACGGCATGGTGGTCATGCGGGGTTTTGCGGTTGGTGCGTCACGCCGGATAGTAACTTGAGGGAAGGCAGGGAGACGCAGAAGACGGGCGGTCACACTAACCATACTTTCGAGTCAAATGATGAATCTATGCAGATATGGTATCCATGACGATCCATCTGGAAAAAATGCCTGACCATCGAATAACTGAGCCTATCTCCTGGCAGACTTTTCTGTTATCCCAGAAATTCATGCTCAGTTGATCTCCGTTTTTTGTTTCTCCGCTCTTGGTTGCAACTGCCAGACTTTAGTGCTTAACTAGATTTCCCAAGTACACACATCAGCATACGATCGGCAGCCTACGAACAGCTAATTGGGGTTATTCTGACGGTTCCACATACAGTGAGTAACCGATCTCGTGAAATGTTGGCTGAAATTCTGAAATGTGTTTTCGATTAGGAAGGATTACTTGGTCGCGGTCGTAGTACTGATTATCTTATGGCATACTATTATACCATTTCGGACTTGGCAAGATGTCGGCTTTTAAATGCACTTCTTTTCAATCTCCTGTAGAATGCGTTCTCGGTAAAAAAATGACTATTTAAGTAGCATGCATTTTCCCCATTGATTTGCGATGGTCTTGGAAATTCAAATAGATTTTATAGAAACCATAAACAACAACATGCTTTATTTTAGTCAATCAATATAGCATTACGTCTTTTTTATATTTTATACCTAAGGAAGGAGTATAATTAAATTTTAACGTTTTCTGATTGCCGAATAATTTGGAGCCTGATCACTTGTTGCAGTAGCGCTTAGTGATTTCACTCTACAGGGTGCATTCGTTCCGCGTAATGAAAATCACATATTTTTCTATGCCATTAAAGAGATATCATACAGAGTCCATAAAATTTCGCAATGGATGCGGAACATGTTGTACATTCCATGAGGAGCAGTGGTAAACGGACAGGTAAGATGCCATGTGAATGGACATTTCGCGGTCTTAAAAAGTCTCATAATTAAAAACTTTTTTAAAACCTAATTATACTCCTTCCTTATGTATAAACTATAAAGAAGACGTGATTCTCTATTGATTGACTAAAAAAGCATATTTTTGTTTATGATTTCCAAGACCTCTTGATGGACAAGGAAGCTTATGCGCCATCGACCGTCAGCGAGTTTAAGAATCTCGTAAACAGCATAAACAATACGATCGGCAAGCTGAGGAAGGCGGGAGCTCTTACGAGAAGGGAAGCGTTGGCCGCAAAAGCCAGTGATACCGCGATGGCGCGCTTCTACGGCCTACCAAAGGAATTTCCAAGACCATCGCAAATCAATGGGGAAAATGCATGCTACTTAAATAGTCATTTTTTTCCGAGCATGCATTCTACAGGAGATTGAAAAGAAGTGCATTTAAAAGCCGAAGTCCTGCCGAGTCCGAAATGTTATAATAGTATGCCACAAGATAATCAGCATTACAACCGCGACCAAGTAATCCTTCCTAAAGCGAAAACGCATTTTAGAATTTCAGTCAACATTTCATGAGATAGGTCACTCACTGGAATGTTTTTACAAATGTCAGGACAATATCTTTATGATTAAACGAAGACTCACCTGTAGGCGCCTTTACTGCAATTTAGGGCTCAAAATCACACAAACGTGCGAATAGGACTTTTAAAAGTCGATAAAACGTCTGGTTTTCTTAGAAAATAATCTATATAATCGCAAGCACTCTCTCGCAATTTTCCGCCGACAAAAAAATCGATTTGTAAGTTGGGCGAGTTTTGTTTTAGAAAACTCCCGAAGTTAAATTAATCTTCTACAAAAAAACAACCTCCGATGCACGAGCTAAATCATAGGAAAATTGCCCGAATGCAGGGCAGCGTAGATTTCCGCTCATATTTGTAAACATTTCGACTGATAAAAGGACATGCATGCAAAAAGGACACTTTTCGGGCGCTGCTAGGCGAATAAACGAAATTCTCAAAGCTTTAAATGCCTAAAGTTGATAATTTCAAGTTTCGTCATCTCGTTAGATGAGTTAGGTCACATGCTGTACTTAAAACCAGTCAAATCTATTGATGTAACTTATTAATAATGATTGTCAAATCTATGTCCCAGCATTCGCTAGCATGTACTGCAACCGCAAGACTTCTCATTAGGTAGTTTCACTCCTTTTTTAAAAGTAAACTTGAAAATATGACTATTTGTGTGGAATGCAGTTTTACCAATTACTTTATATGCTTGCACTAATCGGATAGAGAGATAGACTTCGAAACATATTCTTATGCAATTTTGGTTGAAAAGGGCTGTTTTCTTTATGTTTTGCAGTCGTTTCGGATCAAATTAAACGGATCTCCCGAGTTTCTCGTTTCTCCCTTAGATTTTCAAAGTACATTGCGCGCACTCTCTCTTTCTTTAAGTCAGTCTAATTTGCATTTTGATGTCCTAACAGTTAATTACGGAGTATGTGAAAATGACGTTGTGCCAGGCGCGAGGTGCTGAAGTCCACGAGTCGTATGCCATCGCTGACGGTCTAGCTCTATGAGGTTAATGGACAAGTATGAGGGATTTGGGGGATCCTGGCTACCTTTCATCCCTCCTCAAGAATGGCCTGGGTGGCTGCCGCGGCGAGAACCCGCACCTAGGCGTACCATAACATTGTGGCAGTCCGCGCGTCCTTGTTCTCCGCCACTTCGTCTATCTGCCCTTCTGTCCACCTCGAGCTTCCTGTCGATTCGCTGTTGGGATTGTGCGAGGCCTGCCATTAGACTCTTGAGTGTTCAAAGCCAATCAATGCTGCCCCTTCTCTGATTGGCTGGCGGACGCGAACTGGGACAGAGTGAAGGGCGCAAATACGCGCCGGGGGCTATAAACCTCAACGGCGGACACGGACAAGACAACTGGCATGGAGAGGCAGCTTGCGGTAACTGCTTGCAGAGTCTACTGTACCCTCTTACACGTCAGTAAACGTTGTCCAACCCAATCCGTCTTCCCTGACTGCTGATTGGGGAGTCTTTTTGCTGTCGATCATACAGTTTTGACAACTCGCTCCGGTCCACAACGTACACTGACCAGGATCTCATAACATAGCACATACTATAATCACCTATTCTTTTGACGACTCCGGAAGGTAAAGAACGTTCAACACGGGACGGCAGTTAGGATTATCTGGACGTAGTGATGACTTAAACGCACAAAAACTTTAAAAACCTATCCATAGGGTGATCCTATGGACACTCACCTTGTTAATGACACGTTCGGTGGCCCTATGTGCGAAAATACGACCGAAGGCGCTTCAGGTGTCTTCTCAGTCTTTCCTCAAAAGGCCTGACCACCCAGTCAGTTAATCTGACTTTCTAGGACTGGAGGTCTTGTGTGCCCCCTATCACAAAGAGAACGTCGCCTATGACGTGGTGATTTCTTTCAAGAAAGAACGTTCGGATGAAAATGGTAGCCCTACCGAAGTTGAGAAATATTTTGTCGACTACCAAGGGACTTGGTAAAAGGGTGCGTAGAGGTGCGATTGTCCGCGATGCTTGAGTTTGAGCTGGAACTCCAGGTTGTCCAATTCCGGAGTCGAGACACGGCCAATTAGCCAGGGGTGGTAATTCTAGTCTCCTCCCCACTGTGGATACTTTATCCTGCCTCATATGTGCTTACTTTGCGATGGCCTGCGAACACTCTGGACCGAGTTCGAACGCAGAGCGTGACGGGTGTTCCTTAATATACATAAATTGATTAACGACCATCCTAGTCTCTATTGCCCCTGCGCCTATCCTGAACAAATATTTGAACTGCCACGGAATCGGTAGCATCGTCCCAGTTGTTTATGTTTTTGACATCATCTTTTTAAGCCTGTCCTAGGAGTAATTGTAGTGGAAGAACGAGAGATTGTCGATCAAGGTCCTTGCCGAGCGATCGTGTTGACTAAGTATCCGCAATGCGATGTGCCCACAAATTTCGCAAGGGCTACCAGTCGAGTAGCCAATCATCTGATAGCTAAGAGTGGTGACGATCGTTCAGCGCGGCCGAGTTTACAGATCACACACAGTATTTGATCAGATACAAATAAACATAACAGAAGTGATGATGAAGCAGATAGTTGTAACTTGGTCATCATTTGGTCGTCTGAAATATTCCCGATTAATCTGCTCTTTGTCCGCCAGCTTACTCGTACGTTGTGATGCCGAATTGGATGTCGTACTCTAAGTAGGACATTTCGAGGTGAGACTGCGCGGTCCACCGGCCGACCTCCAGTACGCGTTCGTGCATCCGTGGTGGTAGTCGTCTGTCCGCTATTCCACAAGAAGTTGCGGGTCAAATGCAACAAGCGCGGCTTTGAACTACGGCAATACAGACGATCGCTCAGTTTGTCTAGTGGGTGACGGGTCTCCGCCGAAGACTGGTGGCCAGGGCCATCACAAACTGACCCTTGCAGGTGCTCCTTGACTCCCCTGGAAGGAGAGCAGCGCCTGGCCCTCCATCTGCATTTGGGGATGCTTACAAAACGGTAAAGCCCTCCCGTTAGGAATGAAATTAAACCGCAAATGCTTGCATGCTCTCGGTTGGTACACTTATTTATTGCGATTTGTGTGCCATTTCAGCGGATAATCCTGTGGATGTGGATGCACACTCTGAGAAAAAACGCTAAACGAACGGAAGTTAAACCGATATTCGTTGAAGGAACCCTGTCGAATGCAAAATTCTCGAGAGGGCTGTCGATGATTGACAGTGGATTCGGCCTGTTTTGCCGGTTAAAGGATGTCCATTCGTTGCTGCGTAACTTCAGATGTGGCGACCAGTAAAAATCGTAATTTGCGAAACAGTTGTTTAGAATTCAGCTTATAGAAATCATATCTGAAGCCATTGTCTACCAGTCCATTGAATATCTGTAAAGGTTGTGATAGACTGCTCCACCCTACCTGATAAAGTTGTAAAATTTAACGGACGAATCTCACAGAGACGACAGCAATAGTTGGACATAATTTTTTCTCTCTAGACGATAGCTAATAGGCCATAAATGGCCGTGCCAATCTCCGTTGTCTTTAGCGGTAATGCCATCCTGTCTTTATAATGCGCCGCTGTGCGGCTGCTAGTTGAGCTCGAGAAAGAACCCGTAAGGCACAACGGAACGAGCGAGTTTTTAGTGAAAATTAATTACTTTTACGTTACTAAATATTAATAAATAACCCCAACTGTCTTCTTTTTAAGAACAGTCGTTTTTACTGCCGTATGATTTTGGGGAACACAGGTTGGGCGAATTTCACGTTATAGGGATTTTCTTGTGCTAACTCATGGCATTTCATGAAATAGCCCACCTATTGCATATATATATATATATATTATGACAGTGGGCGCTCGCCGATCAGGTTACGGGACATGCTCGTTCCTTTGTGCCTTGGGGCTCATACTAGAACCCTCGCAGGCAGTCGCACAGTGACTAGTAGTAGATATAGATAAGATGGTACCGACAAAGACAAGGGAGACCGGAATGGCCATTTCTGGCTTATTAGCCGTCATCAGCCAGTCATACCCAACCCCAAGTGTGGATCACAACGGAACGAGCATGTTCCGTAACCTGATCGGCGAGCGCCCACTGTCATAATTGATATTCCCGATCACAACCGACAGGACAACGGGCCCGTGGTTCAATGGTAGAGCGTCAAACTCCATGACCAAATATCCCGGGTTCGAATCTCAAGTGAGGAGATGGTCTCCGAATTTCACCCGATTCTGAACTCTGTTTTTCCGGACATCAAGTTCACAATGGAGGCAGAAGTCAACAACCAGCTAGCGTTACTAGACGTCCTGGTCCACCGCAAAACTAACGGAAGCCTAAGAACGACGGTATACCGAAAGGCCACCAACACACGTCAGGTCCTCAGTTACTGCAGTAACCACCCGTTGTGCCATGAACATAGCTGTGTGTGGACTCTTTACAAGAGGGCGGAAACTCATTGCAGCGAGGCAGCCGACAAAATAAACGAACTCCATTATCTTCGGCAGATGTTCATCTCCAACGGTTACCCTCGTAGTTTCATCGAACGCAGCAGACAACCAAAGAAGGCTATAAGGTCAACGAGAGAACAACCAAAAGTGTGGCGGGCACTACCGTATATCGAGAATGTACCCGAAGCAGTCGCTCGTCTCCTACAACCACTGAGGATCGGCGTCGCCCACAGACCTGAAGCGACTATAAGACGTCTCGTCGTGAGACCCAAGGCCCCTCTGTCACGAGGCGGAATAGCGAATGTCGTCTGCCGTGTCCAGTGCAGTTCTTGTGAGGCGAACTACGTTGGAGAGACCGGAAAACGTCTACAAACCCGCATGGGTGAGCACGCAAGGGCAGTGAGAAGGATGGACCAACTTTAACTGGTGGCGGAACATTGTGCAGCCTCTGGGCACACTTTCGCCTTCCAGAACGCCGAAATCCTAGGCCGAGGTACCGACCAGACAGCTAGGGAAACGCTCGAAGCCTGGCACACCGTACGAACCTCCACCAACCGCTGCACGATTCTCCCGGCGGCCTACCAGGCCCTACGAGTGCGGTTCAGCCAACGGAATCAAAGGCAGTAAGTCAGCATCACAAGCCCAGGTGAACACAATTCGCGCCCAAACACCGATGACGGGGGTCAGCAGGCCGATAAAGGAGAAACAGGCAACGGGCCAGCAGCCCCCGAGGTGCACACGGGCAGAGGCAAACGGGCGACAATTACGAGAGACGCGGGTCAGGCACAACAATTGCGGACAATGCAGACGAGGTCAATGACCGTTGCCATCCAGACACAGCCCACCCGACGAGGAGACGGAGGAAGGGACCGACCAGCACGACAGCAATTAACTCCTCCCCCCACAGCAGATCCTGCACGAATAGCAGTAGGAACAACAACACTCACGCATGCTCAACACCCATAAATACTGTGAGGCGCCGTACAGAACCCACCTCCGACGATGGAAGCTTGTGTGCTTTTGGAACGTCAGGCTATTAAACCTATGGTTCCCGAGATCGCCTCTTCTTCTCATTTATCCCCGGGGACGCGCATTTTCGCTTTAATTGGCAATATATATATATATGTATATATATATATATATATATGAAGTAATTTTACAGTAGATGCTTTGCATGGCATTTGGAAAAGTTTAGCTGTTTAAGGGGTGGGAAAATTACGTCGTTCTCAGGGCTACTTGATAGAGCTCGGTCGTTTCATCGCACCTGAAGTACCACCCCCTATCAGTTCTCGCCGGCTCCTTTGCAAAGAACGCCATCACAGACGGTAATCAAAGTACATCTGTATACATTCTATTTGCCCTTATGTAGGCGCGGATAAAACCTCTGTGTGTGATCTTATTCGAGACCAGCGAAGACATGCCGACAAATTAATGCATTTATTTGCCTGCCCTGAGAAGTATTCTAAATGGGGCTTTCGCTGTAAGGCCAGAGCAGGGTCAGTCGATATGAACAGAGGGTGCACAGGTGGGGACCTTTCGTGTGATGAATGAAGAACATATATTTCGTGTGTCACCGGCAGATGCAGCTTCGCACGGCGGCAGCACGCACTGATGCAAAAGGCCGACTTCGCAAGCCAAAGGTTTCGCCATCCCCTTTTAGGGAACCTAAGGTCAAGGTCACAGAGACGGGACTTGATGTCTCACTCGCCTGTGACTTGAACGCCCTGAGGGGCAAAGCGGTGGGATGTGCGCACTGACTGTGCCCTTTCCAGAAGGCGTCTGATTGGCTGTTAGTTGCAGTGCGTTCACTGCTAACCAGCAACCCAACCGTGTTTCAAAAAAACATGAGCGGGCATCATGTCACATAGACAGAATAAATGTGAGAGGACTGGTTGTACATGCAGTTGGCACTGTTGTTGGTGTATTTTGCAGAGGACATCTTGGGAGATTTGCGCACTCTTGAGCAAAGAATTCCCTCATAGAATAACTCTGATCTAAAATTGCGAGAATGCTCATAGAAAGGAAAATGCGATCTCCGGGTGGCATATCAAAAGAAGAAGAGGCGTTCACTGGAAGAGGTTTCTTGGAGGTTTGACGTTTCGACTAGTTAGCTGGCCTAACCATCTTCTGGGACTAGAAAGTCAGTTGGACCCGAAGCGGGAGGTAGCAAGCCATACCGCGCAAATGGGACATATCTTCAACTTTCATGTCGTCAAGATCGCGGACCGAGGCGATGAACATACAGCAAGGCAGGCTCAAGAAGACTGGATGCCTACCAACAGCTCTGTCGAACGCCACATTAGTTTGCCTCCCCCATATCTGGTTTTATGAACCTTTTTGACGGGGGACAGCCACGGCGCGAAACAATCGGGGTCGCCAATTATCTTCGCCGTCAACGAGGGCGGGGGAAGGGCGATATAAGTTACGGTGATATGCAGGTCGGATGCAGCCACACAGACGGCACTGGCCGGCTGCGTATCGAGCAATGGGGATGATAAAATGAGGGCTGTGCGTATGATTTTCTATTATCTGAAGACGGGTAGGGGAGAGCATTACTCGAAACGTCAGACCTCCAATAATTTCCCCCTCGTTTAACAGTTCTTCTTTTGTCCATAAAAGGCCTTTAGAAGACTAGTTTGGGAAGGGAGCATATGTTTGCTTTCCATGAGTTCCCATCTAGCCAGTGCATTTATACGGTGACGGGATCAGTTAAAACATGCGCATAATTGGAAAAGTCGATCCCACAGGTAAGGAGGGAGTATTAATTAGAGGTAGCCAGTACCAATCTAGTCATGTAATTATGGTTATTCGCTAGGGCAAGGGCTTCTAGCACCTATTTCGTGGAGGGGGAAGAACATGGCGGCGAGCAGGATGACGTACAATTGACAGGCTGACCGACGTCGGATAATGGCAAATGGGGATTCGTGCGGTTCCAACGGCTGAAGTTCATTCAAACCAGAGAGGGGGCCGCAAATACACATAGCCGGAAGGAAGGCGACAAACACGACGCAAGTATTGAGCTACAACAGCAACCATCCACTCAGTCACAAACGCAATAGCGTAAAGACACTATATCAGCGTGTGGAGACACATTGCAGTGGACCGGAAGACAAGGTTGCTGCATTACAATACCTTCGACGGGTATTCAAAGCCAATGGCTACCCGCGCAAATTTGTCAACCAATGCCTGCACAAACGAGATGAGAGACGAAATTCAACCGGCCCCTAATTTTGTCAAGCTCTCCCGTACGTGAAGAATGTCTCGGAAGCCGTCAGCCGCCTTCTCACGCCCTTTTGAATTGGAGGTGCGCACAGACCGGAGGCAACCATAAGGTGCCAGATCATGAGGCCGAAAGACCCATTGCCACGGTGAGGAACATCTGGGGTCGTTTACCGTGTCTGGTGCAGCTTTGGGCAAAGCAACTGTGTCGGAAAAACCATAAGACTACTGCGGACGCGGATGGCCGAGCACGCAGCAGCAATGAGGAAAGAAACCAGCTCCCAAGTCGCGGCTCACTCGACGGGACCCAACCACACATTTAAGTTTAACTAAGCAGAAATTACTGCTGGAGGTGACAACCGCGTGAGCCGAGAACTGCTCGGGCCATGGTTTCCCGGTTTTCAGTCAATCAACAAGTGCAATGACCTTCCCGCTCCATATTCGGCGCTGAGACTTTGTCTAACCAAAGTAGTTAGCCGCAAGGACAGCGTGCGGATGACCACCGTTCCTGGTGTCAATAGCGACGAGCAAAATTGCCCAAGAGTCCACACGGATGACGAAATCTGGCCGTCAACAGCTCGACTGCGTGCAATGAATGTGGGAATCGATAATCTTGACCGGCACACAAGCGCGTAGCGACTGCACGGTAACTAGATGCTCTAGCACCTGGCCAGTTAAGCCGTGATGCACTCGGGAGCTGCTAACTGTGATAAGCGTATAGCGACCTAGCAACTACATCCAATAAATACTGTAACACCTGAGCAATTTGACATCCTTATCTGACTCTGTCTCAGACGATGTACTTGAGCGAGAGTCCGAAACGTCAGGTTAATGGAGCTCTTGTTCCAGCGATCGTGCCTCCTTCCTAGCGTTCCCCATAGACGGTTATGTTGGCTTAAGAAGATAGTTTTCCGGCGATACTGCTATTTGACAGTTAAAACATCTCCTAAGTCAGACAATGAGAAATAAACTAGACATCCTGAAAAAAAATTCTAATGAACGAGGTCAAAAAACCGACCCACGGAATTTTCACCAGACGCTCTACCCTCTAAACTATCGCTGTCGCGCCCTCTGGTTGTGCTAGCCACTTAATACTCCCTTCTTCCTATCTCACGAAGTGAGCAATTTTTGCTATGTTCGTTGTGCACCCTGGTAGGAGGCCATGAAGTCGGGCAGAGGTCGTTATTTGGGATCTCGCCATTCACCGGTTAGTGGGCAGCATCGCACCTGAGTACCCCATCACAAACTGCGCCTCATTAATCTACAATGTCAGCTTTGTCAGTATTATATTCGCATGGGACGAAGGACTGGCGGTCATCCAGTAAGCCATTAGCCCTCTGAAAGTAGTCTGACCTGCCGAATAGGACGACCGAATGTTCCTTGTAATCGAGCAAGATAACGGGATCTGTGTCCACCTTGAGTGTTCATAGTGCTTGGCGTTCAACCTTGGGAATGATTTCACACGGCGATACTCGGTGTCTGCTATGGTTCTTCGTCTCGTCCGTCGCCTTCGATCGCGCTGACCGGTTTGGTACCAGCTTTATTCAAATAAAACTTCGTGCCGTGACACCTGTTTGTGTTCTTCCGTAAGGTCACGCTGTGCGCCGCTTTGCGGAGAACGCTGGATAAGGCACCTAGTGGATCTGTTCTTCAGTAGAAGCGAAAAGACGAGTCCCAGGAAGCAGTCTTGAAGAAGAAGACACGATCGCCGGGACAAGAGCTTCTGCGAAAAGAGGTCCTGCCTCACAAATCTGCTTTCGTCACTCGAACATTGGTCAAAGGCCATGGATAAAGGATATCCAGTTGATGTCCTTTACGTTGACTTCAGCAAAGCGTTCGATTGCGTCCCACATAAGCGCCTCATTCAAAAGTTATCAGAAGCAGGGATAAGAGGAAATCTTCTGAACTGGATTCAAGATTTCCTAAACGGACGGCAACAAAAAGTCACTGCGGGCGGCTACTGCTCAGAATGGGCACCTGCTACGAGTGGAGTCCCACAGGGGTCAGTTCTTGGGCCGCTCCTATTCATTATCTATGTAAATGACCTGGTACGGGAAGTGAAATCCGACATAGCGCTCTTTGCAGACGACCTTAAACTTTGGAGAGCGATAAAAGATGAAGATGACGACAGGATGCTACAAGAGGACGTAACGAATTTGCACGCATGGAGCGAGAAATGGTGCATGAAATTCAATGTCAAAAAATGTGCAGTAATGCACGTAGTATCAGCGAGGCGAAGAACAAATGCACCCCCACGACAGTATCTCCCGGACAATCAACCACTTAAAACCGTAGATGTGCAAAAAGATCTCGGTGTATTCATTAAAGACGATCTAAACGTCACCACGCAGTGTTCTAAAGTCGCTGCGGGCAATGAGCGCGATACGCAGAACGTTTATTCACTTGAATAAAGATGTCTTTGGCAAAGTATACGGGACATTTGTGCGGCCGCACCTGGAATATGCGGTACAGGCTTGGCGGCCGTGGCTTCGGAAGGATATAGCTATCCTTGAAGGTGTACAACGGCGTGCTACAAAGGCTGTTCATGGCCTCAAAAACTTCACGTACGAGCAGCGCCTGACGGCCTTGAACCTCTATCCCCTCCACTACAGGCAGGACAGAGGTGACCTCATAGCAACGTTTCAGTTGATAAAAGGACTTAATCTGGATGTCGACTGGGAAACGTTTTTTGAAATGGCACCCAAGTCCAATCTCAGACGACATGAGTACCAGCTTAAAAAGGAACTGTGCCACACAAATCAACGTTCCTCCTTTTTCTCACAGAGGGTCATTCGCCAATGGAACTCTTTGCCGGAGTTTGTTGTTAATTCCCCTACCGTGAACGTGTTCAAGAGACAACTGGATACTCACCTTCTGAAAGGCAACCCAAACTGCCGAAGCCTGGTCTAACGGATTATTGAAATGACTATAAATATACTACTAACTAGATTTCAACAGATCCTATTTTTTGCGTCAAACTTAGCCCATATTGAAATTTTCACAGTCCGAATGCGATGAACAAAGTTTTTCGCAATTCTTTTGCGAATATAATACCCCTTTCACCTTTATGTTACATTATTAGATTTATGAATTCTCCCTACTAAAACTGAAAGCAAAAGTTTTACAGTTTAACTATTTTACTTTATACCTGTACCCGCTAAATGGAGTTTTCATGGCTTCTGTCGTTTACTCCAAATATACTGACTGATACTGACTGATTAGCCTGACGTTTCGGATTCCTGCTGGAATCCATCATCAGAGACATAAGCAGATAAGGGTGGTTCATGCACATGTGGTTGCAGTATTTATAGGATGCCGTAGCCATGACACCGCATACCTATGTATGTTCACGGCTCCCTCCCCTTCATCAGGGATCGTTGCACGTGGCGTGATGGTCGATATTCAAATTCGATATTCTTCAAGACTGTTCTTCAGTGCTGCGTCGCGTATTGTCCCTTTTCCGCGGTCTCATTCGGTCACCTTCTGATGCAGCACTTTTACCCCGTTCTTGTTAATGAACTCACGGCACCTGGTTTTCCTCTGTTCAACCGTCTGATGACACTTAAGAATCCTGCTGTGACAGTTCCAGAGGAATGCTCGGATCATTCCCCTGTCGTGTTGGAACACGGTGTCACGTCAACTCCAAGATCACCGGGGAGTTACATGGAGCATACTTCGACAACACACTGACAGTTCGACCATCGGTTTCGATGATGTCCACCGTGTGCCCCACAGTTGCATCAGCAATGGGAGCAGGGACGGTGACTTACGCAGGGGTTTATAGTGCCGGTAGACTTGCGTAGCATCTACCTACACTCTCTCCTCCTCCCCCGCCTGGACCCGGTGTCAAGACAGAGTCAAGAAGACCGGAGACGAGGGAGGCCGCAGGTGGATGGCTCGGACGGATCCTCACCTTGGCGTTCCACCACACCCCCTGGTCCACGCAGCAATAACCAGGATTTCAACCAACACAACAGAGATTTGGGGGCTGGCACGGCCGAAGCCGCACCTGGGCGTGCCGCCAACGCCTGGCTCGGATCCCACACTGTGGTGGGAATGCCATAAAGGCCACATTAAAAAGGAGCCATTGCAGCCTGAATCTCAAACCGCCTCCCGTGAAGGAGGAGGTCCAAGGTACCCCGTCAGTTGGCAACCTTCCAAGCCACGGCTTTTAGCGCACCGTGATAGCTTCAAGCGCGTCAGATTGTTTATAGTGAGGAGAAAGTGCGCTGAGTCGTCGACCTCACTCTCCCTTCCCATCCCCACACCCCAGCCGCTGTCCGAGCCGGTCAGAAGACTGGAGTGGGGAATGGGCGCGGTGGCTGACATGGTCGACTGACCATGTCTGCGCGCACCACAGCACGACCTGGCCCCCCATACACACACAAACACCAGGATTTCACACAACGGGGGTTGAACGGCGTGTCTCTCACTTGCGTGAGAGGGCCGTGAAAGGTGCTGTTTCAGCTCGTCCCCAGCCCACCAGTCCGCCACTCCACACAACACACACACACACACACACACACAGAACGCGACGAACTGCGTGAACCGAGAGCGGGCGTCAATCAGCAACCTTCCTATCCACGACGCTTGACGTGTCGGGATAGTCTCGGACTCAAGTCACCCGTGCAGCCGAAGCCGCATGGGGACCGAGTCGAGATGCACACTTCCCACTTGCGTGGGAGGTGG
>CACRXP010000472.1:490401-503871 GCA_902702965.1 Spirometra erinaceieuropaei | reverse complement strand
TATAGTTAAGCGAGATGGACAGAGTCTTGGGAAATCCTATTTACAGATATAAGGATGAAAACATGCACATATGTACGCAACAGTTCTATCAATCATTGTTATCGAGCTAATGTTTGATCACTAGGCATAAATTTATCATGTATTTCTTGTAAGTCCCAGCGTTTTTCCCAAGATAAAGAAGTTCGTCAAATAGTCATACCCCTCCAACCAGCCGGCCCGCACTTCATGCTCGACATACTTTACCTTTAACTTGTATTGGTGGATCCAAAGACTGGCCGTTTGTGCCAGCTTAGAGAAATCGCCAAGCTGAATGGACCAGTCTAGCCCTCTGACGATCCTTGAGGCCATAGTCATATCTGCTCTGTATTGTCTGTAAGAGGTGGAAAATATGTTTAGTTTTTCCAGGCGTCTGTCATGATGTAAGTGACTTACTCCGCCGACTGGTTTGCTTGCTCCTCGTTGTGTGCATTTCAAAAGGGTATAATTTTGTATCATCCAGGTACGCCACGCTTGAACGCAATATTTCAACATCGGCCGAAAGGCTTTCTGTCAAAGTTAAGGAAGGATCTTCTAATCGCGCTTAGGATACACGTGGCCTTCATTGATACCTTGACGCTGTGAGTTGGTAGTTTGAGAGCGGACGTCATCCACGCACCGAGGTCTCTTATCTCGTCGACTGGCTGGACTTTGTGACATCCTATGAAATAATGACATTCAAGTCTCAAGAGCCTGCTGCTAGATCATAATCGAATAATTTGGCATTTGCTAAAGTTGACGTTAAACAACCACTCACTGCGCCATTAATGAAATTGAGCAAAGTTATTTTGCAATTGTAGCGCGTCATCGACTTCTCTATTGATTTCCACAATTTGAGATCGTCAGCAAACATTACGCGCTCGCAGTTCAGGCAATCCAGACAGTCGTTCGCATACACTGAAAACAGAATTGAACCCACATCGCTCTCCTGTGGAACGCTGCTATGAATGGCTGCCCACGTAGATTTAGTATTACCAGTGCAAACAGGCTAGGCCGTTTCTGTGAGACAGTCGGCTAGCCACTTCGGTTAATATCCATCCAAGCCGATTTGGTGTAAGTTAAATGAAAATCGTCTGTATGGAAAACTGGCAACAGCCTTTCTGAGGTAGGTGCAAACCGCATTTACTGATAAACCCATTTTGAATGATTTCGTCCAGCTCTCCGTGAATATGAGAAGGCTAGTATGACAAGACCGACTCTTTGTAAATCCATTCTGATGGAGACTGAGCAAGTTGTTTGCTTCATGATACCCCCTTAACTCCGTTTTTTTATTTTTTCCTCCATCAGTTTGCAACAGATGTTTGTGATACTCACTGGTCTGAAACCATTCGGGCTGTTCTTTCGCATCTCTTGCATCCGGACCAGGCGACTTAGTCGCCTGTAGTTGTCTCATAGTTTGCCTTACTTTGTCTGTTGTGAACGCAATCATGTTAATTGTGTTGCCTGATTTGACAAGTGGGGGTAAACTCTGTCATCAGAAGCCGACTACTCGGTATACACGAACGTGAAGAATTCGGATAACAGGTTTGCCTTTTCTGAATTATCGCACAACTTACTGTCTCAGTTGCGTTCGCCTTATTCACATATCCAAAGAACCTTTTGCAATTTCGTGGTATGTTTCGGAGTATTTTTACTCGAATCTTGCGCTTCTACCCCACGGCTCATTCCGTAATATACATCTCTATTTTTAACATCTGGAAAATGCCCTATTTTTGATATCTCGCGTACTTTGTTCAAAGTTTACTTTCCAGTCTATGGAATTTATTGATTTCTAAAGTTAACAAATCTGGACGAAATGTACCCGTTCTCCACCTAAGCGATCAGCAACTCTCTAGCAAAAGCTGTATTACGTTCTTGAAGAAGTGCTAATCGCTTTCTGAGTCAGATGCTTGTGCAGCGCTCCAGTTCATTTCCTTTAGCAGAGTTTTATTTTGGGAATAATCCCCTTCCCACAAATTTTGCGATCGTGTGCAGTACATCGGTTCTAAATGGATGTCTACAGAGTTTGAATCTGCAAGTAATATTACGAACTTGCTACGGCTGATGTGCTTAACCTTGTGATGATTGTAACGTTCGTGTCATTCAGCTCTCTGGGGGACAGTATATCATGCCATTTTGGGGGTTCGATGGGTTCGGTACTTCAAATTTACAACATAGGATATTGCAACCAGCGTTCTCTTTTCGTGAGGACCCATCCGTGACGTGGTTAGTGCCATCCCGCATGAGCATCGCGGTTCCCCAAACACTGCGTCCGTTTCGATCTATGCATTTAAACTAAAATCCGTCAGCATGAGTCCACTCTCTTCAAATTCACAAATGTTCGATGGAAATGATTACTGGCGTTGTAAGTATCAATTTCACCGGATAATCCCATATAATCATGTCTTCCGTTTTATGAATTTAGTGTTTGCAGAATAGGCCTTTTCTCTCTGGCTCTGATACTTTTTTAGTTCTGCTACTAGTGCCCTCCTTTTCGTTCGGTCGGTGGAAAATTAATGCGGCTAATAAAACACTCCATGATGGTCGTTTCGTGGCCTGAATTCTCGAGACAAGATTTGATCTGCCTGTTGCTTGCTTGGCAGGACGACTTTCAGCGGTCTCGATAACATCTCTACTGCATTATCTCTCACCACAAGCAAAAAACGGAAAATGATAAGGAGTCCAACCACCTCACCAAGTTCTTAAAAGTCATTTATTAAAAGTTGGAGTGTCAAAATATCGTGCTGGAATTTCTCCTTTGCAGTTTCATCAGGGGACTCAGGGACTCCCTGGACCAACCAACAAAGGTATCTTTCAGTGAAAACCTGCTTCACAGCCCTGCCTTCTTTTATTGATGGTAGGTTAATTTACGGAATTTGGTGCTACCTTTACTATTGTGTTCACATAGCTCTAAAGCGGCGAGTTTGGTGGTTGATTCTCAAACGTCGCTTCGGGTCTTTTAACCAGAATCACTTCCTACAAAATTCCGTTCGTTCGACTAACATCCAGCAGGCGGGAATTTAGGCTTGCGACATCCAGGTCTATAGTAAGTTTCAAACTTCTTTGGTGAACGACATTATGTCTTTACTTTACCGCCACACATCACTTGTTGGATTAGAGCCTGATATATATGCATGGGGCGAGCTGCTAACGCTCTTTCGTGATAAAGGTGAATCCAGATGATTACGGCAGCAGATTTTTTAAGGGTCGTCCGTTGCTGCTTTATGTTTGAACAGGCGGACTGCGTAGGCTCCAGATTTTCCGAAACTAGGGAAATGCGACAGCCAATTTCATCTCCGTTTGTTTCCTTTTTGTTCCCCTCTATTTCGTTTGAATCGGAAAATTTGTCTGGCGATTTTGTTTGTTTCCTCTTCCTGTTTCGCTGACCATAAAGCCCATCGCCTTTTTTCCGGTTTCTTGAAATTTCTGTGGTCCGGTTCATTGACGTTTTTCACATCTTTTGCATCGTTTTCTGGGGATTTAATTTTGATATTCTTTATGAGTTATGCTATAATTCCTGTGACAATATAAGCATCTACTTAAAATTTAAAAACTCTGGTGGTTAATTCCTAGCATCCATTGCAGCTTGTGGATATTTCATTATTTATTTTATTTGTGGTCTATTTCATTAGTACACAGCGTTATTCAGGACTGGTGGCCAGCAATCCATCACGCCCAGCTGAGATCGAGTTAAGTAGTTCCGGTAACTTCTTATTGCAGGAAATAGAAAACGGTATACAAATGATTGACAGACCGTTATTTTCTGATCGAGTTCGGTATGAACGATCGGTGAGCGTCCCCTGCCATTGTATATTCCCGATCGAAAACCAACAGGGCAACGGGCTCGTGGTCCGGTGGGTAGAGGCGTGGACTTCTAAACCAAGAGGTCGCGAGTTCGAGGCTCGGGTGTTCCACACTTCGGGCTTGGGTATGGCTGGCTGACGACGGCTAATAAGCCAGAAATAAGTGAAGCTTTGCATTTATCTGAATATTCTGAAGCAACTGATGCCTGTGTTTTACTTGAGCCCCTTTTAAAAGTCGACTTTCGATACAAGATATAATTTTTCCCAGTTTTATTTGACAGTCTTGCAAAATAGTCGTATTTTGTAAAAAACCTTTGTAGTGACTCCTTTCCCTACTATCTCTTTCCCTTTTTCGTAGTTAAATAACAGTAGCTCTTGCTATTAAGTGCGATTTTCCGTACGTTGGCAACGTGTTGACCCTTCTTCTGTAACGAAAAACTTTTCCTGTCTGTAATGCCCCGCAGAGCACGTGCTAAACGGCGAAAGCTTGCGGCCTCCCCACCGTCTCTGGGTGCTCAAATCGTGACTGAAGACATAGCAGGTGCCAGCGTATGTTCTTCGCCGTCCGCAGATCTGATTAACTCACAAATCCCTTTAGTACATGTAGAACCTTTTGACCCTTCAGTCGTCCAAAAATACGCCTCTGCTAGTCGTAGCAGGCCATCAGCCGGCGAAATAGTCGACCAGTTGATTTATGGCGACATAAACAGCACTTCTGAAAAAGTACTTGAACAAGCTTTTAAACTTATTGGGGTAATAAGTTCGGAAACTGAGGAACGAATTAAACGCAAGCACAATTTCGTACTGCGAAACATTCCGAGCCACTTATCTGCTATGGAGGGAGCGCATGTGTTCCTACAAAGTTGTGGCTTGAGTTCCAATGTCGCACAAGCTAAGCGACTTCGCTCGCTTAGCCGTAATGCGCCGATACAAGTTACCCTTTTCTCCATGATAGAAGTCGATTTTATCTTGTCGAGTAGGGAGATAACTAGAGACTTCTGCCGTAAATGGCGCTGCTCCGTTTCGCCAGACCTCACACCGCTGCAGCGAAGACTGAATAAATTAAATTCGGCAAAAACCAGCACCAAGATAATGACACCTACTGTCAGTCTGAATATGTCCTCTACAACACCATCTGCGGCATCTGCACATCACGACATAGTCAATCCCGTAGGGAACTCGACTACTTTTAATGCTGAGCTCTTTAAACACACCATCACGCCTGGTATAAACACGCCTCTATCAACTCCCCCAGCAACCCCTAGTAGGCCTAAGCATGTGTCTAAGTCAAAAGCAAATCCCTCTGCTGTCTCAGCCACTCGGACACCCAATAAATCCAGCACAATTGCAAAATCTTTTCCTCCACAATCGGATAACAGTGCCTCAAACACCCCGACTCAAAAAGTAGCGGGTTCCCAACTGCCCCCCAGCCCTCATATCGAGGCATTTAGGCCGAATATGCCGATTTTTCCGCCGTTTAATAAAACTCTTGCTTCAATGGAAACAATGCGTCCCCCACTCCCTAACTTGTTTCCTCCACGGCCGTTTAACCAATTTATTCCTCATGATAATGTCCATACTGAATCAGTTAATTCATCCGATCCTCAGTTTCGTTCCGGCGGGAATACGTTGCAGTATCTGCTCCGCGGATTTCCAGCTGAAAATAAGTTAGCTAACAATGGTTACGAGTTCACCTGCCCGTCATTCCCTCCCCCAAGTCCTACCCCTTTTTATCCACGTCAGAAGTTTTCGATGCCACAAAATTTTTTGCAAAACCAGATGGTTGCATCCGGACCATTTGCTCCGTGGGCAGCCCAGAACTGGACGATGTAGCCCATTTCCTTCAGAAACAAACAGCCTTTCCCTTCAAACTTTTTGTTTTAAATGCCAGATCCTTGCTTAATAAGATGCCTTTGCTTCAGACTCAGGTTTTCGTCCATTGTCCTGATATTGTTTTAGTAACTGAGACGTGGGCATCAGCCTCAGTAGCTGACTCCGAATTCTCGCTTCTAGGCTATAATTGCATCCGAAATGATCGCCAAGATAGCCGTGGTGGGGGCTGCTGCGTCTACGTTGAGCAAATACTTACATTTTTGCCGTTGGACTTCCCGCACTTTTCCGCAGTAGAAGGCAGCTGCTGGCTCCAGGTTGCACTAAAAAATAAATTCTCCTTACTCGTTGGCTGCGTCTATCGTCCCCCCAACGCCAACGACAATTTTTATCGTTTACTCTCACAGGCATTTCATGCTGCGGCTGACTCAAGCTTTAAGTATCAATTGGTTACGGGTGACTTTAATCTTCCCGAAGTCCGCTGGTCTCCGCCTTCAGGCCCAAGAAGGTTCGTAGACTTTCTTGAGGCTGTAGATGTTAGGATGTGGAATCAGGTTGTCGATTTTCTCACCCGAGGCTCAAGCATACTTGACCTAATTTTCTGTAGAGGCTGCATGCCATCGTCGGTGTCATCCCTAGGCCCACTTGGGGGCTCAGACCATGACGTAGTTGTTTCAACGTTGGAAGAAAGAATCGAACACGATCTCAACCTCTTCCAAACATATTCAAATGCCGTCCTTCAGGACGGAAAATGTGTTACCGTGCATAAAGCTTTCCGTCTAGGAAACGCAGATGCGTCGCGTGGACTACCAAGGCCTCTTAAAATTATTCTTGCAAATGAAGCCCAGGCTTCACATCTCCTAGAAGGGAGGATGGCTCTTCGTCATTCGCATAAGGAGGTGTTTTTTCAGCCGGATTACGAACCGACAGAAAGACACAAGATGAGGGAGCTCTGGACAGAACTGAAAAGAAGGACAGAAAAGGGGGAGAAGGGTTTGAAAATGAAGGAAGGCAAGATAATACAGATCAAGCGATCGTTCCTGTGGCAAACCCCATTTGTAATCAGGGCCGGCACCCTCCGAGAAGACAGACACTAAAGGTGCTGTACTCGAATGCGCAGAGCCTGTTAAACAAGATGGATGAACCCAGGACTCTGATCGACGAGCACAAGCCAGATATCATCGCCTTGACAGAAACATGGCTTTCTGAAGCTATTGGAGATCAAGAACGGGCAAATAATTCAGGTCAAGAGGACATTTCTCTGGCCGAAGGCCGTCATTCTGACAGCCTAACCAACGCAAAAGTGCCAACTCCTGAGGCTGTGGACACCAGTGGTCGTTGTCTCGAAATCTATTACACTAACTGTCAGAGCCTTCTCAACAAACTAGATGAACTCAGATTACTAGTCTCTGAACAGAAGCCTCACATAGTTGTCTTAACAGAGACATGGTTGTCTGAGGAGATAAGTAGTAGCGAAGTCAGTATTGAAGGCTACCAACTGTTCCGTTGTGACAGATTTCAACGAAGAGGAGGAGGCACAGCGATTTATGTGTCAAATGAAATTCCTTGCTGTCAGCGAGAAATAACCGATGACGCGCCGAGAACTTTTGAAATAATTTCATGCAAGATATGCATCAAACGATTACCGACACTTAACCTGTGTGTTGTCTATCGGCCTCCCAGCTCGAATAAAATCGCAGATGTGGAATTGCTTAGTGTACTGGAGTCGTTATGTAAGCAGGAGAACTTATTACTTCTGGGTGACTTTAACGCTCCCGGAATAGACTGGAAAGTTCCCTTGGCAAACGCCCCGTTCACGTCATTTGACCACAAGCTACTACAACTCCCCTTGGATGAATACCTCATTCAACACACAAAATTCGGAACAAGACTAAAAGACGGACAACGATCTAACTGTTTAGATCTCCTTTTTAGTAAAGAAGAAGGAGTCATAAGAGAAGTGAATCCCCAACCTCCCCTCGGTTTAAGCGATCATATTGCTTTTACATGCGTGTGCCCTCTCCTATCGAACCAACAACCAAAAATCAAGAGTCGCAGAAATATTTGGAAGGGTGATTTTAACGCAATGAGACGTGCTCTTTTGGAAGAAACCTGGTTAGTCAACAACGAAGATTCTGATGAATTCTGGCAGTACTTTCGCGGGATTATAGAGAGTCTAATTGACTCCCATTGTCCCATAAAAATAACAAGACCATGTGGGCGACCGCCATGGGTCAATTCGACGACAAAAAAGGCCATGAAGAAGAAACAGAGGCTGTGGAAAAAGTATATGCAACTTCGAGATCCAGTATCACTCGCCGAATATAAGGATCAGCGCAATAAGTGCCGCAAACAAATACGGATTGCCAGAACTTCTTTCGAGCGCCGACTGGTAGCAGAATCCATTACATGTCCCAAGAAGTTTTACAAGTACATCCGTAGTAGGAGAAAACATAGGGACGAAATTGCGTGTCTTAAGGATAGCCTCGGAAACTTGCTAGTCGAAGGGCCCCAGAAAGTGCAGTTACTGTCTGAGTTTTTTCAATCGGTTTTTACGGAGGAGTCCTCAGAAGACGATCAGCAGTTTGAAATGGACAGAAACAGCCGGGATTTTCAAATGCGCCAAGATACTGCCGTCATTGAAACCGTTGCTTTTTCCGTCGGAGAAGTAAGACGCGTCCTCAGTCAAATAAAACCAGACAAGTCTCCTGGACCCGACGGAATTCCTGGTCTGATACTTAAGGAGCTATCAAAGGAGCTGGCGAAGCCTCTTTCGACGCTCTTTGAGCTGTCAATGAGAACAGGAAGGCTGCCATCACAGTGGAAGACAGCTAACCTCGTTCCCTTACATAAAGGCGGTAGCAGGATGGCAGCAAGCTCTTTCAGGCCTATTAGCCTAACCTGCCTCTCGTGCAAAACGATGGAAGCTCTAGTAAAGAGTGCCATACAGCAATTTTGTGAAGAAAATAACCTCTTGCAGGATTTCCAGCATGGCTTCCGGAGAGGACGTTCTTGCCTCTCAAATCTGCTTGCTTGTCTGGAGATCTGGACCAGGGCCCTAGAAGAGGGTTTTGAAGTTGATGTCGTGTACATCGATTTTCGCAAAGCCTTCGATACTCTCCCGCACCAACGCCTTCTTCACAAATTGAGCGCCATCGGCATCCGGGGAGATCTTCTGAACTGGATAGGGGCGTTTCTGGTTGGTCGGAAACAACGTGTTTGCATCGGTGATGATATGTCAAAATGGGTGAGCGTGACCAGTGGTGTGCCTCAAGGCTCAGTCCTGGGACCATTGCTATTCCTCCTTTATGTTAATGACAGCCTTCAGGAACTCGACTGTGGCAAAATAATGTTTGCTGACGACGTTAAGCTCTGGCAAGTCATTAAGAGTCCTAACGACCAGAGATCCCTCCAAAACAATCTTCATCGACTGCAAGCGTGGTCGGAAAAATGGCTTCTAGACTTCAATGTGCAGAAGTGTGCCGTCCTCCATCTGCGTCCAACTAACTCTCATTCAAATCAGAGCCTGAGGACATATCATCTGAAAGATATAAGACTCCCCGCAGAATCTTCACAGAAGGATCTCGGGGTTTGGATACAGAACAATTTGAAACCAACATTGCAGTGCCACAAGGCTGCAAAAAACGCAATGGGAGTGCTGCATGCAATCAAAAGGGCGTTCGTTACCTTTGACCAAGACCTTTTTGGGAGAGTTTACGGCACCTTCGTTCGGCCCCACTTAGAATATGGCATACAAACATGGCCGACATAGTTAGTAAAGGACCAAGCATGCCTCGATCGGGTACATCGTCGTGCAACAAAGCTGGCAAACAGTCTGAAAGGTCAATCCTACACATACAGACTGAATTGCCTTAATTTATTCCCCTGTGTTACAGGCAGCAAAGAGGTGATCTAATCCTGGTTTACAAGATAATAAATGGCCTTGAGCATGGACTTAAATTTGAGGACATGTTTCAGTGGCACCTTTCACCCAATCTTCGTGGTCACTCGATGAAGCTACGGACAACAATGTCCAGGCTGAACCTTCGTTCTGAATTTTTCACGCAAAGGGTAGTGGAGAAATGGAACGATCTCCCTCAGTCAGTCGTGGAGGCGACATCCATGCAACTCTTCAAGAAACGCTTGGATGATTATTTGTGTCCCCTGTTTTCCCTCGACAGTCTGAATCTGAGCTAAAAACCCCGGTTCCCCACATATTTTTTCTCTGTGACAATGCTACTCAAATGAATCAAGTACTATGTATATAGCGAACATTTTCATTGTTACTGTACAGTTATTTCTAACGAGTTGACATGCTATCAATAGGGTTTTCAAAGGCTTTGCCTATCATCCTTATCAAATAAACTGAAATAAACTGAAAACTGAAACTGAATTCGATGCTGACAAAACGTCGTCCCCAAAGTATAGCTTTTTTCCGCAATTTCCGATCAACTCGCTGAACCGAATTATTAACACACCTTAATTCCTACGACTGGACTGAGTTCTTCCTTTGTTCGGATGTGAATGTTTGCACTGCAAATCTGTACGAAATTTTGGATCCGCTTATTTCTCGTTTTGTGCCCTGTAAGAAAATTATTAATGTTGGGGATGAGATTTTCCTACCCTTACCCTTTCGTCGCAGATTGCGCAAGCTTTTTCGTCGTTTCCATCTTCAGAACGATGTTTCTGTCCTGCCCTTGATTCGTGATATTTTTGATCGAGCTAAGAGATTGTCTGAAGAAAAACAGCTAGCCGAAGAGGTCCAGTTTACCGAAAACCATTCGTTAAATGTCTCGAAACTGTTCTCTAGAAAAATACGAACTCATAGAAAAACGCAGCATCCCATCCTCCGAGACGCTCTCGGAAATCCCATAGTTGAGGCCAAATTAACCGCGGATAGCTTCAATGATTTCCTGTCCAAAACGTTCATTGAAGACTCGACCACTCCGCTTCCGACCATCCAGCCATTGACCTGGGCAGTTCTAGAAACTATGACTTTCACTCTGTGGGATGGGACTGTTGCGATTCGGCGTTTTCGTCAATCTTATAGTCCAGGCCCTGATGGTGTCCCTGTAAGCATTTTAAAAGCCGATGCAAACACGATCTTCCCATCCATCTTATGCAAGATATTTAATCTTGCTCTTGAAACTGAAACCTATCCTACCTTGTGGAAGGAATCACACATTTTGCCCATTCCTAAGCACGGCAAATCTACAACATTTGATGACTTTCAGCCAATAAACACCCTCCCCTGCAGTTTCGAAGATCTTAGAGACATTGATCAAGGATAAGATGATGCGTCACTTAAAAATGAATAACCTACTGAATGCTGCTGAGCATGGATTTCTCAAAGCTCGATCTTGTGACACCTGTCATCTCTCTTTCTTTGACTATGTTCTCCAATCTAGGGACAATGGTTTTGCACTTTATACAGTATATTTCGATTTCACTAAGGCTTTTGATCGTGTTGACCATGCTCTTCTTCTCTTGAAACTGTCCTCTTTCGGAATACGTGGCAAACATTTAAATTTTATATCCTCTTACCTGGGCACTCGTACACAACGAGTTAAGATTTCCAATACCATCTCCAACCCCACACGTGTGATGAGTGGAGTCATTCAGGGTAGTGTACTCGGCCCGCTTTTATTTTGCCTTTTCGTTAATGATGTACTTGATTTACATCAGAATGGTAAGCCTTTTATGTATGCCGATGGTCTTAAAGTTGCATATCGATATAAGCCGGCAGATCGTGACATCGTGCTTGAGCTCCTAAAGATCCTTCTACAGGCTTTCGCCCAGTGGTGTCGCACATGGCGCCTTTCTCTTTCTTGGCATAAGTGATCAGTCATGGTGGTTGGCGACGACCGCCAACCTCTACTAAGTATTGAAGGTCATGTCATAAATGTGCCTGGGGTTATTAAGGATCTGGGCGTATCATACTCCAAGAGTCTCAATCTATCACAGCACTGTGCCTTGATAGTCTCCAAAGCACGCAGAACGACCGGGTTTATCCTCCGAAAATTTAAAACTAGGGACATCAGAATGAGTCTTTACAACATGTACGTTAGACATGGTCTGGAATAATGTTCGTTTTTATTTAGCCTCATGCGTGCTACTGAGCGGAAGAAAATAGAATCCGTTCAACACTTTTTTACCAAGAGAGTTTTAACCCCGGAATACCGACATTTGTCTTACCAAGAACGTTGCCGGCTTACGGGACTTGATCCTTTATGGTTCCGTAGATTACAAAAGGGACTATTTTTGCTATTTAAACTCTTATATAATCACGCATTTAACCCACTCACTTCTTTTAGACATCATATCCACCCACGACGTAACAGTCACCGTGAGGTCTTCTTATATCTGCCTCCGGCACGTACTGTTAAATATCGTCGGTTCTATTCTATAAACACAATTGCTATTTGGAATAAACTACCAATGAGTGTAAAAACTGTGCAAAATAATACTTTATTTAAGAGAATTATTACTCGATTTTTGCATTCAGAAAAGCTTCCTCAAATTTTTGGTTCTGAATCCAATGATTGACTCTACCGTAGCGATTGCGTTTATGGTCTCTGAACACTATGGCCGGTCTCACAAGCTGTTCCTGAACGCCTCATAATTTGACGCGCTGATTACCTGCCGTTGCATGTGGGAATCGGGGTCGGCTGTTTGGGCGCGTCGGTGGGTCGATATCTCGCGTCGGTCGTCTGACACCCGGCTGGCTCTCTCCCCCTGCTGGGAAGGTGACAACTGTTGAGAGAGCCGCGATTTGTTCGCCAGTGCTGTCGGCCCCGTCCGAACTGACTGGAGCCTCGTACGAAGCGCCTGGTAGGCCGGATGAAGATCAATGGCTCTGTTGATTGTGTCAACTGAGGACCAACTTTCGAGAACCAGTCTGGTCATCTTGTCGCTTGCTCGGCCGATGACGCTCGCCTCCCTAAAGGCGAAACTGTGCTTCTCCTGTTGTATGTGGCCATATACCAGTGACAGCTTATCCTCGCAGTTGACTGCAAGCTGGTGCTCGTGCAATCTTGTGCAGAGGCGTTTGCCCGTTTCACCAACATACCTTGCACCGCAATCTTGGCAAGGTATGCTGTAGACCACTGCTGATTGTTCCGTTGTAGGTAGCTGGTATTCGGGCCTCATTATCTGCTGCCTGATAGTGGATTCCGCTTTATGGGCCACCCCAATCCTAAAAGGGCTCAGGATTCTTGCTGTCGCCTCAGAAACGTTCCTCATGTAGGGGATTGCGAGCCAGAACTTCGGCTTCTCATCATTAGATTGTTCGCGGTTAAATCCTCTTCGGCACTCACGTATGAAGGATCGTGGGTAACTGATCGTGGGCAGCTGATCAGCCCGTCAAATTATGGGGGGAGGGCCCAAGTGCCCACGGACCTAGCAGCGACAACAGCGGCCGGGCAGGGGGCAGAGGTCACACCAGCGCCCCAGCGGTCGGCCACGGAGAGACCTAAGCCAATCCCCCGCCAGCAGGCAGGTCAGAGTTCCTGTAGCAGGCATGCCTATAACACGAGACAGGCGGCGAGACAGAACAACTCTGAGCTAGCAGGAGCAAACACCCTACCACTACTCTGATGATGGAAACGAGGATGTTTCCGAAACGTCAGCACCAATACAGTGTGGTCCATGGCATCGCCTCTTTTTCTTCTTCGTCTTCTTTTGGGGATGATGATCGGGATAAGATATATATATATATATATATATATATATATATATATATATGTCGAAGTCGAACGCGTGCTTTGGGAAAGGAGGTTTATTGTGCAAATTTTCGACGTCGGTTCCCCGAGTCGTCGTCAGG
>CACRXP010000472.1:436024-466157 GCA_902702965.1 Spirometra erinaceieuropaei | reverse complement strand
ATGTGGTAGCATATAAATACTGCGATTTCCTGTGCTCGACTCAACCTTTTCTGCCACTGCCTCTGATGGTGGATTCAAGTGAAAATCTGAGACGTCAGGCCAATAAAGCCCTTGTTCCTGCAATCGCTTCTTATCTTCTTCTTCTTCTTCTTCTTTTTCTTCTTCTTCTTCTTCTTCTTCTTCTTCTTCTTCTGACAAAACAGTAAGCGCCAATAATCACCCAGCTACCCCGTAGTCAATCTTGAGGAGGAATTTTTACGCACTGTGGCCCAGAATTAAAAGTGAGATACGTTTTGTACAAGCCTAGAGGAAAGCATACATGGCGGTGACTGGACGGTCACAGAAGACGGGAAGACGGTACATTTTATGATAACTTGTGTATATAGAGCAATATCTTTTAAAGCCTTATTTTTTGCATTTGTAGTTCGTAAGTTGGTTGTTCGTAATTCATGAGAAAGTGGCCATTACATATTACACAACGCAATTTATGAGTTCTACTGTGCGTCTGACCGCTCACGCAGACCGTTACTGTCTAACAACTGACTCGGCCTTAGCTTTGTTTAAATAATGTCTTCTAGGGGCATAAAAATAAACCGAAAGTTGATTGGGGGGATGGGAGGTTAAGCACACATGTCGTATTTTGTCATGTTTAAATATGCTACCGAGAGACAAAGGACTAGCGCAGTAAGTCAAAAGTTTTTAAACTATGTAGCGACAACGCTCTGATTACTGTCTCTGGGACGTCATGTCATTGTTCGAAATGTTTGTGCTTGAGTTCGCTAAGTTCTCAAAATGGTGATAGTAAAGCTCACATTGAGAAGCATCATCACAACGTCATCCATATTTAGTTTTATATAAGGCCTAAAAACATTTATCGTTTTGTTCTCCTCATCCTTGCAGAGCTAAGAGCTATGATTAACCCCTTAATTTTTTTCTAAATAAGGGGGGTTTAATATAGTTCAGTTCATTTAAGGGTAGAGGACTTTGCCCTGGTTACCCATATAAACACTCCTAGCGCAATACTCGACTTAAACGTAACATTTGACAATAATGCCGCCAGTGACACATACATGCGGCAAACTTTTTGTAACGGTGTGGGCTAAAGCCCGAGCATCCTCAGGGAACGTGGACAATGCGAATTAATTCATATTAACCATATCTTAACATTTTCTGTTGTAAACAGCTTGATTGCGATGTGTGATGTCCTTTTCCAAGGACCCACTGCCCCAAGGTCACTCACCTTCTCAGCGGGTAGTTTCAGACGCACTGGCCTGTAACCACTCGATCAACTTCTGCTCGAGCACACGTGCGTCCACTTGAACGCACCATCCCTTGACGAATGCAACACACAACAATTGACCTTGCCCTACGGACCTTATAAAGCAGCTGTCACCACTTCTCGCACTCTCACTTTCAGGCATGACAGGACGCAGTCAGCATATACCTTGGCCTCGCCGGCGACCACGGGCTCCCACGAAGACAACTCAGTGTTCGGCAAGCAATATGTCTCTCATTCTGGTGACTTCTGTTTTCTCCTACCAGTCGGCATTTGACCTGGTTATTGTGATGGTTCGAGTACACTCCCTGTACTAAGACGCTAAACATATGGGTAAAGCTTTGGTTTGGTGTAACATAGCTCTCATTTTAGGTCAAGCAGTATTTTTAAGCAAATATCCGTCCAGTTTGTTTCTCCGATGCCACTGCTGTGTCTGTCGTTACTACCTCCTCGGGAATTTTCTTCCAGACAACTTATATCCTCTGCGAAAATGAGCGACGATTAATATCCAGGTAAGAGGAGGTTTCTCCGACCTCGAAACAACTGCCACGTAGGTTATTTATTATGGCTAGTCAGAAGTGAACATCAACTTGCAGGACATAGTCGCCATTCCACACCAGTCAGCTTGTCTTTCTGTAATCTCCCCGTATCTGCCAAGACTCAGATGAAAATCCGAATTTAGGTTTTACATGCTTTAGGCGCCACACGACTTATTTTGCGCCCTGCGAACCACTTTCAGGCTTTGTACTTTTTTGGCCATGGGCGCCACTCCTGGACTTCACATTTCAGTCGCAAACGGATAAAGGTTTCAAGTAATTTTCAAAACACTTCCTTATCTATGACAGTGGGCGATCGCCGATCAGGTTACGGAACATGCTCGTTCCGTTGTGCCTTGGGGCTCCAAGCATAACGGAACGAGCATGTTCCGTAACCTGATCGGCGAGCGCCCACTGTCATAATTAATATTCCCGATCACAACCGACAGGACAACGGGCCCCTGGCTCAATGGTAGAGCGTCAAACTCCATGACCAAAGATCCCGGGTTCGAATCTCAAGTGATCCACACTTGGGGCTGGGTATGACTGGCTGATGACGGCTAATAAGCCAGAAATGGCCACCCCGATCTCCCTTGTCTTTGTCGGTATCATCTCATCTGTGTCTACCTCCTTATCTACATCTAAGAGAGTCCACTTAATTGCGTAGAGGACGCAATTCACCCTCTTGGACGCCCCGACGCATTGAGAAGAATGCTTCAGAGGTAACAAAGCGGTGATTCCGAAGTCCTTTTGTTCAATTACTTTCGACAGGTGACTTCAATCAACGAAGCTTTGGTGAGAATCACGCGTTGCGTTTACCGTCTTCGTTTTGAGCCGCCGTGCGCCACCCTTCTTAAAACTTCACTTCAACAACCCTTCATCTGGTCATTCACACAGGCGCCTAAGTCCTTCCTGCAAAGTTCGTTCATCATTATTGCATTTGACCTCTTGTCTGAGAGCAGAGTCCTGAGGTATACCACTAACAATCTGTACCGACATTGAATTTGCTTTGTCAGTACACGCAGATTTCGATCATCTGATCAAAAAAGTCCCCAACCCATCTTTGCTGGTTATCTTTTATACCAGAATCCTGGATCTTGTAATGTAGCCGGGGATTTAGACCACTATAAAAGGCTGTCTTGAAGTCGATCTAAATCTCATCGAATCTTGTATTTTTGTCTATTGAGTGGGTTTACTGCCCCAATGAATGAAGCATTTTGGTTAAGCGGGAATGGTTCTCTCGAAATTCGCGTTGAGCATCATCAAGGAAGTCTTTCCCTTCTACAAACTTCATGGTAGATTTTCGATCACCCCTTCTCTAATTTTGCGCGAATTTACTTAAGGCTCACCCGTTGTTAGTTGTTAGCACTCTGTAATAAGAGGAGAGAATGCCTCGATCAACTTCCAATATGTGAATGCAGTCTAAAAGGCCTGCCGACAAACCCCTTCAGTACTTTCGCGGGTATTCGATCTGGACCCGGAAACTTAGATTCGTTAAAAGTAAGAAGTTCATTCCTCATCTCATCTTGTGTGAATGGGGGTCGACCCGAGTAGAATCCGTTTCATCGGTGAAAACAGATGCGAGAAAATGGCTTAGGTGTTCTGAGTCATTGTCGCAATCGGTAAAGTTTTCAATGTTTTCTTCCTTTAGCACTTTGACAGTCCCTTAGGTATTTAGCCTGCTGCTGATGTGGTGGAAGGGCACTTTTGTCTTTTCTACAGCCTGTTTTATAATTTGCGTTTCATACACCTTCCACAATCTAAAGACACTCGACCTTATCTCGCTCCGCTTTCGGCTGAATTATGCGTGATAAAAGGATCGTTTTTTTGCTGCGTAATTTCTGCAAAATTTGTTCTTTCCGCTTGCCTCTCTCTTTATATATCGTATTAATCAGACAGGGCTACCTGTCAAGTGAACTCATTTATCGGACAGGCATGATGCATAACTTCGTTTAAAACTCTCTGAGAATGTTCCAGTCGACATATGGACTTCAGACAAGAACTTTTCGCCAGTTTAATATCGATAATTCCCTTCACCTTCCAAAGAAAATCCCTCTCCAGAAACTTAGCCGGACCTCAGTTTTCTCCATTTGTTTCGTGTACAAGCAATATTTTGACTGCAGCATTACACGGTCGCCATTACAAAGCGGCGCAATGGATCCTAGTACATCAGCACTAATTGTGAACTTGGCAAGGACTTGATCTAGACGATTCGTCCTCTGGACTGTTTTCATCTTCGTTGGAAAGATGGCTTGCTGAGAAAGAGACTAATTCGTTGTCAGCCTAATCATTCTGTAGTCACAGGTATAACGTGAATATTTTACGACAACATTTTCTACTCAATCACCCGTTCACGCGGTGGTTCGATGAATTAGGTGGCTGACGCGGTGTTCAAACCCTAGATCGTCCATCTTCATTTTCTCCCTCATTACATTTTGCTAAGATAACTGCTGAACAGCGCCGTTTTGGTTATCCCTGAGGAAAGAAAGTTCCTGACTCCAGCTCTAGGGATTCCCTCGGATTATCGGCGACGGTACTATCCTCCTTGACATCTCCGCCGTATCACACCATCCAATTGTGCCGCCATTACTTCGTCGTAAAATCTTCTTCCTGCACAATATTCTTCAGGATGCGAGTCCAGCAACCGAGATGCTCGCCTTTGGTCACTCCGTCTGAGATGGGATGCACAATGACCTAAAATTTGCACACGGGCGTGTTCCAGTTGTCAACGGAACAAAGTCCAGCGGCCCAATAAGACCACCAACGGCACTTTCGTCATCCACATGAAAGGTTCGTCTATGTTCCTCTGGGCATTGTAAACCCTATGGTTATATCCAACGGCTGCTCCCATTTTTCTTATTCGTAGGGACCGCTTCGTCTGGAGACCAGAGGCCATTCATCTGCCTGACGTGGAGGCTCTGACGGTGGTCAAGGCCTCGCTCAGTCGTTGGGTCTAAACAGCCTTATTTAGGGACGGCACTGCTTACCTGTTCGAAGAGCAGGGGGCTAGAAAAGTTGTCATAAAAATGCCGGGATCAAGTAATCTGCATGCTGACTGTGGCTTGCAGATGCAAAGCCCGCGGTTGAAAACAACAGCATCTATCTTCCCCCCCCCCTCCCACCCTCCGCCCCATCTTACGGGCTGGCAGGGTGAACCCACTAACCCTGGAGGCCGGGAATGCCCGTTCTCTTCTTGTGCAACCACAACAGCAACCAAGAGTAACGGAGGGCAGCGTTGTTGCTCGTGAACTGGTGCGCCAGAAATGCCCATTGCTGTACTCGGCGAGACCTGCTTTTCCAAACAAGGCAAACTGGAGAAGGCGAGTGCCGGCTTCACCCAAAGGCAAGACGACGAGACTTTGCCATTGTCTTTGCCGTCCAAAAAGACATCGTGGGACAACTGCCCTGTTTGTCGCAAGACATTAACGACCGACTAATGAGCCTGCGCCTGCCCCTTTAGGGCCTCCAATCCGCCACCATCATCAGTGCCTACGCCCCGCCAACGACCGGCTCTGACAAGGTGAAGACCAATCTCTATGGGGATCAGTACGCTGTCCTGGCATGTGTACCGAGGGCGGACAAACTGGTTGTCATTGGTAAATTAGAATCCGCGTCTGGACAGGCTGCACTACCTGGAGAGTAAAGCTAAGTTCTCGTGCGATCGGCGGGTATAGCGTTAGTTATCTTCTGAACACCGTCTTCTGTAGACCAACACCTTCCGTACGCCGACGCAGAAGAGGGCCACCTGGATTCACCCCCGATCGAGGCGCTGGCAGCCGCTGGACAATATTCTCGTCCGGTTTCTCGATCTACAGGGCGTGCAGGTGATTTTCGGAGACCACCGACCGTCGTCTCCGAGATGGGGTCATTTTTACAGTCAGCAGGAGGTCAAAATGTAAACAATTACCAGGTAAGTTGAATGCTGTTCTTCTGAATTTGCCTGCTCACTGTTCACGTTTCATAAATTAGTTAGCTCAATACCTGCAAGAACTTATAACTCCGGACAACAACGTCACCGTAGGCTCGATGGTGCCAACTGCGGGACGTCATCCGTTAGAACATCGTGGGCATCGTCAGCCGCGCAAGTCGTCAGCACTAGGACCGACATTGCCGCCGACATCAGCAACCTGTCCACAGAAAAGAACAGAATACACAGAGCTTACATCGACCGCCAGTCCCGTGTAAACAAAACCGCCTTCTACCAATGTCGCCGATTTACGCAGCAACGATATCAAAAAATGCAGAAAAGTTGGATGGTCCACAAGCCCAAGGAGATTCAGGGATGCGCTGAGTTCAATAAAACGAGGAAGTTCTTCGCTGCGCTACTGGCTGTCTACGGCCCCCTAACGAAAGGAACCAAGCCGTTTCTTAGCTGTAATGAATCAAGGCTTTTGGCATAACAACCGCCAATTCAGAGGCACTGAATTGAGCGCCTCAGAACTGTCCTGAATTGTCTCTTCACAATCTCCGACTCCGCCATCGATCGTCTCCCCAGTATGAAAATCAGCACCGACTCTGATTACCCTTCATCCATTCCAGAAACCATTCACGCCGCGCAAAAACCCTCCAGCGGGAAAACACGAGACCCCAATGCGAGTTCGGCTGAAATCTATATACAAGGCATCCACCGACTGATGGACAGACTCATAACGCTACTGCAGAAGATGTAGCGACGGAAATGTCCCTTAGGACCTGAAGGGCGCCACCATCATGCACCTGTACAAGCATAAATGAGACCGACAACCCTGCGACGATCACAGGGACATCTCGTTACTCAACATTGTTGGAAAGATCTTCTGCCGCATCCCCCTCAACCGTCTCAACTGTCATCTCAATCAAGGACTGTTGCCAGAATGCCAATGTGGCTTCAGACGATATCGCGGAACTACCGACATGGTCTTTGCTGTTCGCCAATAAAAACAGAAGTGTCCGGAGATAAAGACCCCCTTTGCACTACTCTCCTCGACTATACAAATTCTTTGATAAGGTGGATTGCGAGAGACTGCGGAAAATCATGCAAAAATTTGACTGTTTTGAGGGCTTCTCACACATGATGGGGCGTCACGGACAACGGGGAATTCTCAATGTGAAATGGAGTGAAAGGAGGCTGCTTACTCGTTTTCATCCTCCTGAGCCTTATGCTCTATATTATGCAGATAGACGCCTGGAGTGACAGATAAATAAATCAATTTATTTAAGACCTTTGTGGGTCCGATCACAGCAAGGGTAACCAGACTTTCTAGTAAATTTTAGAACAGGTAACAATAATAATGTTTATTTAAGACCCGTGGGGATCCGTTCATAGCAGGTAACTTTCACATTAATTTCAGAGTTTTAGACGGGGTATACAGAATTCATACAATACTGAATTCATAGGTATTGAATAAGCAGTATGTTACGACGAATGGGGGACGAGCAGTGAAAAAATCCTAACATTTAAACAAAATGAGAATGACTGGATTAACACTATAGAAGAAAAAAACTCTCGTTCCTGAATATATAAGAAGTAGCCAGGACCGGCATGAATGTGGCAGTATATAACGGATTCCATGAAGAGGTAAGTAGGCGGGTCAGTCAGGACTGGCCTGTATGTGATATTGGGTAAAAGTTGCGAAACGGGCATCATCGAGGCAGGGTGCATATGCTGGATGAGGCCATTCATTTCAAAGTGGCGAACTGTAAACCAGTCTCAAGGCGATAGGGACCTAGACGCGATCGGTTACATTCAACCGAGTCCAGCCGAGGGGGGCGGCGGCAAGGGAGACGCGACCAGACTACTAGTATATGTCGAATACAAAAGGCTTCACCAAGAGCGTCGATGGAGCGCATTCTGTGAGGGCACGAGTCATGAACTGGAAAATCGAAAAAATTAGCATTTCTGATGAGGGATCTTAGGAAGCGATACGACTCGCAAAAGAAGGAAATGTGAGCAGATAGGGAAAGTTAATGCCGGCGTCCTAAATTCCCGGTGGCTCTATCTCGGTGTCATAAAGAAAGTTGTCCAGGAAGGATGAGGAAAATCGAAGTTCAATCGAGTCACTATTCAGATAAAGACGCAGCCTACTCTTAAAAGTGTGTAGATTATCTGACGACCTTATATTTATTGGAAGTTTATTCCAGAGGAATGTATACCTGGAAACAAAGAAAAGAGAGCGCATAGAGGTGGAGAAAGCGGGAGGAGGTATAATCAGGGGAGAGTTGCGAAGATTGTATGGGCAACAACTAGGGGTGAGTGCTGAAATCCGAGGAAAATTTGAATTATGATTAATGCGAAAGAGGAGACAGAAGCTCGCTTCTAGTCTTCGAATCCATAAAAATTTTAGGTTAATTAGCTTGCAGCTATCTGAGTAGGAGATATTTGGATGTTCCTTATCTAAGGGTTTTTTAGAAAAACGTCTTTGGACATTTTCTATTTTTAAACGACTAGCCTCGTTCGTGTAACCAAATAATGGGCAACAATACTCGAAAATCGGAAGTACAAACATACGATAGAGTCTTAATTTAATTTCAGGAAGATAGAAATTGTAAGAAATAAAGCCACAAATCTGGGCAACTTTAGATGTAATTCTGTCAGCGTGTGGCGAGAGATCAAGATTACTAGTGTAGCTTAAACCTAAATCCTTGATGGTGGTACATCAGTCATATGTGTGCCTGGAAAGACCACTGGTTGGGGTAGACTCTTAGGTCCAAAACACATATACGGACATTTAGACGAGAGAATTCCATTAGCCATTTTGAGCTCCAAGCTGAGAGTGCAAGCAAGTCAGCAAGGCAATGAAGACTCGTAGATTTATTGAAAAAATATACACATTTGCGATCACCGGCATAAATAAATGATTGAGAATATTTAATTGCCGCCGAGATATCGTTGATGTAAAGCAGGAACAAAAGAGGACCTAAAACGGTGCCTTGTAGGCCACCACTTACAATAGGGCTTTCACTGAAAAGTGAAGATCCCATTAAAACCCTTTGTTTGCGAATGGACAGGTATGACTTGATAAAGTCTGTTAGGGGACTACGAATTCCCATAGCTTCTTATCTGTCCAAGAGTCTTTCATGTGGCACTTTGTCAAAGGCTTTACTAAGATAAAAATAAATAACGACTGCAAATAGATGGTCGCTACGAAGTGAAGTAAGCAGGTTAAGAAACGACAAATGACATGTTTCACAAGAGCGATCTGGTAAAAAACCATGCTGGGAAGGGCAAATAAACTGATTGGCAATGCAAAAGTCAGTGATTTTTAAGGCCATAATTTTTTCAAAGATTTTGGCGAGAGAAGGCGTTTTATGGACACCTCGATAGTTCTAAACGTCAGAACGACAGTCAGGCTTAAATACTGGAATAATAATAGAAGTTTTCCAATATTCAGGAAAGAAGCTTTTTTCGAGGAATACTGAAAAGAGTTTGTTAAGCAGAGGAGGAAAATCTCGTAGCTGCTTTATAAGAGAGTTCGGGATGTTGTCCGTACCTACTGAGTGAGAGTTAGGAAGAGGGCTTATCATTTTTTGAATAGTTTCAGGCGACAAAATTAATAATGTTAAGATAGGCATCAGACAACGGAGGCATTAAGAGGATTGGGTCAGTTTCAATGTGAAATGTTTGGCAAAGAAAGAATTTAACATTACTGCTTTGCCTGACTCATCTCTAATGAAGACATCTTTGATACTAAGCAAAAGTGGAATGACTTGGTGAGATTTAGCAGATGATCTTTGACGTAAGATTTGAGCAACTGATTTAGAAGCATTCACGTCAGTAATGGCTAAATACTCTCTACGCCTATCTCGCGCGAGCCTCATTTTCGAAGCTAATTCAAATATTTCAACGATTCTTGATGAACTGATAATGAGTTCACAGAAGGATCTTAAAGATGCTTCCGTAGCTTTTTAAATCTGTTTTTAAGAAAGCGTGGGACAGCGGTGGAAGTGGCACTTGATTTGAACGTCTTCCGTGGAATTAGGTCGAGAAGACATTCTGTTACGCATTGTAATAAATTTTTGAAAAAATTTAAATCAGTATTTGAAAAAATATTGTGCCAATCAAAAGTGCTTGTGAAGTTATTCACAATTTCCTTCTTAATATTAACAAAGTCAAAAGTGCTACGTTGTACTGTTGGCTTTACGGAAATGACAACTGGAATGCGACAATGAATTAATGCATGATCACTTGCGAAAAGGTCATAATGGAAATCCATAAATAGAGGGCAAGTGCCATAAGTAAAACCTAAGTCTAATACACTATCGTTTCTGGTCGAAGAGTGGACTAATTGAGAAAAGTTTAGGAAGTGAAGGGTGTCTAGAAGCTTCTGGGATTAAGAGAGGAAGTTTGTGTGTGCCAGTCAATTTCTGGCAAATTAAAATCGCCTACGATGATCGCGACGTCGAAAGAAGTCTCCGCAATTTTTTTAAGAGTTCACAGACCCGGCTTTGATTTCTGGAGTAACAAAGCGGATTATATACACATCCGACTAAGGTGCTTCTTTTTTGCCGAAGGATTACCGAAGCGAAACGTAAATTTCCAGAGAAAGAGGAAATGTTTAGGTTATAAAGCGACCGTGCAAGTGAGGCTCTGATGTAAAGAAGAAAACCACCGCCATGTCTTTCGACACATTCCTGGTGGTATAAAGTGAGGCTATCTATATTGAGTGCCGAGTCTGAAATTAGAGAGTGAGCCCTAGATTCAGTAATGCACAAAACATCTGGGTCAAAATCAACAGTCACACTGCTTATTTGTGCCAACTTTTGCACGACTGATCCTGCTTTGAGAGAAAATAATGAGCGTATTCTTAATATGTAGGTTCCGCTCATTGCTACTTATAAAAGAGGGAGAGCTGGGGATAGAAAATTAAGCTGTAGGGACGAAGCAATTGGTGGAGGACAAAGTCGCTGTGGTCTAAAATTTGTGGGGTAACTACCATTAACGAAAAATGCGACATTGCATGGAAAAATATTTAAGGAGGACACTAAAAGAGGAAAGCTATTCAGCTGGGTTGGAAAAATAGGAGGCAAGAAGAAAGGACTTTGTGAATTTTGAGCAAATATGAGGGGTAGTTTATGCTAGATAACGGAGTAAATGATTTCGAGGAACAGCTTGCATTAGGAGAAGACCTTATTATTTGGGGTGTAGGGCTATCAGTGGGATTGGAAACATTATCAGCAACGCTACATACTTGCATTTTGCAGGCTGGTATGTAAGTGGGCTTCACAACTGAGGTGTTTACGTTAAGTTGAGAATTCGGGATAGGAACAGGTAAAGATTTCCTTGAACTATCATCTGCCTTTTTTGCCAAAACGCAAGGTCAGATCTGAATGACCAGACGCGGGAACAGGATGGATTCGATCTAGGTTAATTAACTATTTTACTATTTTGAATGCAAGGGGTCACTTGTACTTCGAGGATTGGCTCATCTTTACTGTTAAGATCAAGCTGCCTAGTAAAATTGGGAGCCGCATTTGAGCACTTCTTGCTTCTTGGGGAGTTTTAAAGAGACGGGTTTCACCTGAATCAGTGGTAATGTGCTCAGTTGAAGAGCTAGATGAAACTGCAGATAGGGGGAGATTTGATTGACGCCTGATGGGGAATCTGCTCTATAGGCAAACGTCAAAGGAGTCGAATTCTGGAGTGGCTTTGCGTTTGTTAATGGGGGAGAAAATGTTCGTTGCAGTGGAGTTTCATCTCGACTAATAAAAAGTTTATTTACCCTAAGATATTCAGCTGAGCGCTTCAAATGGGAGGAAATTAAGTCCAATTCTATCGACGAAAAAACTTTGACAAGAATTGGTGAATTTTTTGCTCCTAGATGAAAGTCGTTTAACTTCAGCGACACTAAGGCTGAAGCCGCATGAATAAAGAAAGTAGAAAGCGACATCGATTGGCTGTCTAATCTAAAAAATGTTTTTTTAAAATAAAATTAAAACGTCGTTTGTGTCTGTCTTCGGTCTCACTAGCAACCAGGTTAATGAGAGGGATGAGCTTCTCAAACTGATGAGACGTAGGTGTTGGCAACTTTCCTTCAAGAAGTGCACCAAGAACAGAAAAAAATTGGTCCGTAACGACACATAAAATTGTTAAATTTATCGAGCGCCGGTAGGTCTATTTTTTCATATGTACAATGAGTGTCAAATGGAGTTTAGTTTCCCACAGATTTCGACGAATGGTTGCCTGAGGTTTCATGTCGAAAAAGGAAAAACAAGACCTTAGTACAAAAGTTTATTCGGATGGTAGATGCCCCAAAGTTATTGACCAACCTTTTAGTGAGCCGTCGTTTTTACTTCCAGCGCCTTCGGTAGCACCGGCTTCGGACTACGTTCAAATGTCCACCAGAAAGAAAAAGCTTCGCTGCGGGACGGACTCAATTTTGCATAAACTTATATATATAGGCAGAATGGTATTACCGACAAAGACAAGGGAGATTGGAATGGCCATTTCTGGCTTGTTAGCCGTCTTCAGGCAGCCATACACAAGCCCGAACTGTGGAACACCCGAGCCTCGAACTCGCGACCTGTTGGTTTAGAAGTCCACGCCTCTACCAATCGGGCCACGAGCCCGTTGCCCTGTCGGTTTTCGATCGGGAATATACAATGGTAGGGGGCGCTCACCAATCGTTCATACGGAACTCACTCGTTCCGTTGTGCCTTACGGGCTCTCTCTCGAGCCCAACCAGCAGCCGCACAGCGGCGCATTATATATAGGCACACAAACTTCGGGCTTGGGTATGGCTGGCTGACGACGGCTAATAGGCCAGAAATGGCCATTCCAGTCTCCCTTGCCTTTGTCGGTAATACCATTCCGCCTATATATCATGCGCCGCTGTGCGGCTGCTGGTTGGGCTCGAGAGAGAGCCCTTAAGGCACAACGGAACGAGTGAGTTCCGTATGAACGATCGGTGAGCGCCCCCTACCATTACATATATATATATATATATATATATATATATTATACCGTACTCCCGACGTAGATACTTGCTAAAAGCCCAGACACGTGTTTCGCCGATATTCTGCCGCTGCGTGACACAGCTGCGAGGGGTTCGGCTCTTCAGTGGGACCCCCAGCGTTCTCTAGCGGTTTCTGGTATATGAACTCCAGAGAATAATCAGGTGAATAATTTCGGAAATTAATATATATGTATATATGTGCCGCGTTCATCACCTCCCGAAGAACACGAAGAAGCAGACTGTTTATTGGATATTTGTTATCGTAAAAGGAATCAACTAGAAATGCTCCATAATATTGTTTTTTCAACAATTTCTGGGATTCAATTCACACTTGAAAAGTAAATGGACAGCAAACTCCCATTTTGGGATGTTCTCGTGCAGCGTAAGGTCGACGGAACGTTACGCACATCCGTTTACCGGAAAGAAACTTACGCTGAAGTCATTCTATCTTATAAGAGCAAGCAGCCCATTTCTCACAGATGGATTGCTGTAAACAGTCTGCTTAGTCGAGCAAAAAAAAATTGTTCGGATGAAGAAGGCTATCGAGCCGAACTGAATTACTTGTGCGCATTATTTTTGCAGAATGGATACCCTAAGTATTTTGTACGCAGATGCATAAGAGAGCGAGAATCAAGGGAGAAGAAGCCGGTTAGTTCCAATCAGATGCCTGAACTTGGCAAACTCTTACTTACATAAATAAATGTGTCTGAGCTCGTCGAAAGACACTTAAGTAAGCCCCAAATTCGAATGCCGCACACACCTACGACTACTTTGAGCTCTCAGCTGGTACATCCTAAGGATAGGGTTAGCCAGCTAAACAAGAAAGAGGTCGTCTACAAGATCCCATGTGATGCATGTGCTGCCGTCTATTGTGACCAGACGGGAAAATCCGCCTCAACACGCATTCGTGAGCACCAGTTGGCAGTAAAGAGGCGAGACCATCTGTCTCAGGTAGCCGTGCATATTCTTGACACCGGAAACACTTTCGCCTGGGACAAAGCTCGCATTGTCGCTGTCTACTCTTCCAAGAAAGGCCGAGAATTCCTCGAGGCAATGCACTCTGATGAATCATGCATCAACCGGCATATTGATTTGGATGCCGTGTACAGAAACCTGAAGGAGAAATGGGAGAGGAAGCAGCTAACCAGCTCAGGCTGACACACGGCGGCCGCCAGCCGGCGCACACGCCATGCAAGTATCGATTTCTTGTGCACTCCTGACGTTAGCTGTTTCTTGTTTTCACATTTGCCTCCCGTTTGCGTCTGACGACGACCTGGGGAACCAGCGTCGAAAATTTACGCAATAAACTATCTTGTCCCGCAAAAAACCATCTATATTCAACTGATGTCGCTTTGGGATGCCTAACTTTCAATATATATGCATATATTTTTTTATACGTATGAATTTGAAAACAGGCAGATTTGCACTTTAAATGGAATTTCAGGCATTTTTTTGCAGAGGCTGCATGCCATCATCCGTGTCATCTCTAGGCCCACTCGGGGGCTCAGACCATGACATAGTTGTTTCAACGTTGGAATTTGAGACCATCAGAACATTGTCCCCAAATTATAACTTTTGCCGCGATTTCCGATCAACTAGCTCAACCGAATTATTAACATACCTTAATTTGTACGACTGGACTGATTTTTCTCTTAGTTTTTATGCAAGTGTTTGCACTGCAAAACTGTACGAAATTTTGAATCCGCTCATTTCTCGTTGTGTCCCCTGTAAGAAAATTATTAATGTTGGGGATGAGGTTTTCCATCCCCTACCCTTTCGTCGCAGATTGCGCAGACTTTATCATCGATTCCATCTTCTGAATGACGTTTCTGTCCTGCCCTTGAAGTGTGATAATTCTGAGCGGGCTAAGAGATTGTCTGAAGAAAATCAGCTAGCCGAGGAGATCCAGTTTAGCGAAAATCCCTTGTTGTGTCTCGAAACTTTTCTCTAGAAAAATACGAACTCATCGAAAGACGCAAAATCCTATCCTCCGAGACGCTCTCGGAAAACCCATAGTTGATGCCCAGTTAACCGCTGATAGCTTCAATGATTTCCTGTCCAAAACGTTCATTAAAGACTCGACCACTTCGCTTCCGACCATCCAGGCACTGACTGGGGCAGTACTATAAACTATAACTTTCACTCTGTGGGATGTGACTGTTGCGATCCAGCGTTTTCGTCAATCTTATAGTCCAGGACCTGATGGTGTCCCAGTGAGCATTTTAAAAGCCGATGCAAATACGATTTTCCCATCCCTCTTATGCAAGATATTTAATCTCGCTCTTGAAAGTGAAACTTATCCTACCTTGTGGAAGCAATCACACATTTGGCCCATTCCTAAGCATCGCCAATCTGCGTAATTTGATGACTTTCGGCCAATAGACACCCTCCCTGCGGTTTTGAAGATCTTGGAGACATTGGTCAAAGATAAGATGATGCGTTATTTAACAGAGAATAACCTTCTGAGTGCGGCTCAGCATGGATTCCTCAAAGCTCGATCTTGTGACACCTGTCAACTCTCTTTCTCTGACTATGTTCTCCAATCAAGGGACAATGGTTTTGCTCTTTACACAGTATGTTTCGATTTCACTAAGGCTTTTGACCGTGTTGACCATGCTCTTCTCCTCTTGAAATTGTCATCTTTCGGAATAGGTGGCAAACTTTTGAATTTTATATCCTCTTATTTGGGCACTCGCACAAAACGAGTTAAGATTTCCAATACCATCTCCAACCCCACACGTGTGAGTCATTCAGGGTAGTGTACTCGGCCCGCTTTTATTTTGCCTTTTCGCTAATGATGTACCCTATTTATTCCAGAATGGTAAGCCTTTCATGTATGCCGATGATCTTAAAGTTGCATATCGATATAGGCCGGCAGATCATGACATCGTGCTTGAGCTCCTAAAGAGCGATCTACAGGCTTTCGCCCAGTGGTGCCGCACATGGCGCCTTTCTCTTTCTTGGCATAAGTGCTCAGTCATGGTGGTTGGCGAAGACCGCCAACCTCAACTAAGTATTGAAGGTCACGCTATAAATGTGCCTGGGGTTATTAAGGATCTGGGCGTATCATACTCCAAGAGTGTCAATCTCTCGGAGCACTGTGCCTTGATAGTCTCCAAAGCACGTAGAACGACCGGGTTTATCCTCCGAAACTTCAAAACTAGGGACATTAGAATGCGTTTTTACAACATTACGCTAGACCTGGTTTGGAATACGGATCGTTTTTATTTAGCCTCATGCGTGCTACTGAGCGGAAGAAAACAGAATCCGTTCAACACTTTTTTACCAAGAGAGTTTTAACCCCGGAACACCGACATTTGTCTTATGAAGAACGTTGCCGGCTTACGGGCCTTTATCCTTTATGGTTCCGTAGATTACAAAAGGGACCATTTTTGCTATTAAAACTCTTATATAATCACACATTTAACCCACTCACCTCTTTAAGACACCATGTACACCCATGACGTAACAGTCACCGTGAGGTCTTTTTATTTCTTCCTCTGGTACGTACTGTTAGATATCGTCGGTTCTTTTCTGTAAATGCAATTGCTATTTGGAATAAACTACGCATGAGTGTGAAAACTCTGCAAAATTATCCTTCATTTAAGAGAACAATTACTCGATTTTTGCATTCAGAAAAGCTCCCACAAATTTTGGGTGCTGAATCCACTGATCGACTCTACCGTAGCGCTGGCGTTTGTGGTCTCTAAGCACTATGGCCTGTCTCACCAGGGACAATTTCGTTGGCCAACAGCGGCAGCTGTTCCTCAACGCCTCTACTTTAACTATCCTCAATTTCATGAAAGGAATTGACGTCCGATAATCTCCGATACTGTGCAACCCCCCCCCACCTTTCTTGACGGTCGAATGTATACCGCCAGCAGTTTTTTCTCCTGAACCCTCCAAACCATAAAAACCACCATCAACTATATTTTTATTGCATTACCTCAGGAGTTTTTTTCACTGCTGGTCTGGACTTTTTATCAATTTTTGATCTTCAGCCCTTCCTTTCCTCTGTCCATTCTCTCCTTCAATTCTGATCTCAGTTCTCTCATTTTCAGTCTTTCCAGCGGTCCGTAATCTGGTTAATAAAGCACTTTCTTATGCGAGTTGCATAAGGCCGTTATACGTTATTACAAAAACGCTGCTTGGGCTTGATTTTCTAAAATAACCGTCAGGGGTTTTGGGGATGTGTTTAGGTCACGATCTGGGTCCATTCTGCCTAATCGGAAAGCTTTTTTTTAGCGGTGAATATTTTTCCATCCCTCAAGAAAACACTGGCGTATTGATGAAGAAGGTATAGGTCGTGCGTCAGTCGTTCCCTCGGAACGCATGACGTGGACTCCGGGGAGTACCTTATTACAATATTTTGCTTACTATTTATGGAGGAGTTCGTCACTGTCCCGTCCGCGCTAGGATGATATAACGCTTCTGTGGTGCTCCCGACGGAAGATGGCACATCGACATTAGAGTGATTCTCGACCGACGAAGGGGATATACGGCATAGATTTTCATGTGACTTACTTGCTCCGGTAATGGGGCTTTTACAGTCATTACCCTGCTGCAGTGTAATATACGCAGGCTTATCTTGTCCTTTTCCATAAACAGAATGGTTAGGACACTTTCCAGATGAGTTGGCCTTGTGATGAAGTGGAGTAACAGCGTTACCTTACAAGAATAAGGGCGAGTCCTTCTTCTTTCCAACAGATCACTTGAGGGTCACCCTGGCTTTCCCAACTTTAGTTTTCAATGATTTGGTGGGTTTAGTTACCGTAGCGGGCAATAAAACCTGACTTATTTGTAATGCATTAGCGTCGACCGCCACGTTATTCACCGGAACTGATTTGTCTGGAGTTTCCCCTGGAGACATAACTCACCCCCTCTTCCTGACTAGCTTCGAGTTTTCCGCGCCAGTGCTTTTATCATTGGGATATTCGTCGCTTATGGATCGGAAATTTGGCGAATTATTTAGTAATTCTATTTTACTGTGCTCCAAAATAGCCGTAATTATGTCCGGCAGCAGGTCCCGCTTCTCTCCAAGCGTATGGACTCGCCTATCAAGTTCCTCACAGCCGACACGGCGACCGACAAGCGCAGAATGCGTCTCGTCTGCCAAAGAGTTTTCAAGGTCTCTTGGCAGTTCATCGGTTCCTATTTCCTGTCTTGTCTCTTGGAGTCTAATGGTTCCAGCGGCATTAATATTTGCCAATAGAAGCGAAAAGACGAGTCCCAGGAAGCAGTCTTGAAGAAGAAGACACGATCGCCGGGACAAGAGCTTTATTAGCCTGACGTTTCGGATTCCTGCTCAAATCCATCAGCAGAGACATAAGCAGATAAGGGTGGTTCATGTACATGCGGCTGCAATATTTATAGGATGCAGTAGCCATGCCACCGCATACCTATGAATATTCACGGCTCCCTCCCCTTCATCAGGGATCGTTGCACGTGGCGTGATGGCCGATATTCGCGTCGTTAATTGCTGCAATTTCATAACGTGCGTTGGATGTTGGTGTGATGATTGCTCGACCATCTGACGCGCTGACCCGGGTGTTGGGAAGAGTGTTCATCAGGGCACTCCCCGCGTGGCCAATTACTCGGCCTAGACGAAGTCTCAGCACGCTGTATTGAATGGGAAGATCATTGCACTTGTTAATAGACTGGGGGCCAGTGAACCATGACTCAATCAGGTCCCGGCTCACGCGGTTGTCACCTCCTGCGAGAATTTCGGCCTCGTCAAATTTGAATGTGTGGCCGGAACCTGTCGAATGAGCCGCAACTTGAGAGCTGGCGTCATTTCTCCGCACTGCTGCAGCGTGTTCGGCCATTCGCGCTCGGAGCTGTCTTCCGGTTTCTCCGACGTAGTTGCTTTGTGCGCCACTGCATCAGATCCGATAAACGACTCCAGACGTTTCTTGACGAACACTCGTCCCAACACCCGGGTCAGCGCGTCAGATGGTCGAGCAATCATCACACCAACATCCAGCGCACGTGATGAAATTGCATCAATTAACGACGCGAATGTCGGCCATCACGCCACGTGCAACGATCCCTGATAAAGGTGGGGGGGGGGAGCCGTGAATATTCATAGGTATGCAGTGGCGTGACTACTGCATCCTATAAATACTGCAGCCACTTATGCATGAACCACCCTTATCTGCTTTCGTCTCTGATGATGGATTCGAGCAGGAATCCCAAACGTCAGGCTAATAAAGCTCCTGTCTCAGCGATCGTGTCTCCTTCTTCAAGATTACGACTATTCTCCATTGATTTTTGATGGCCTTATAAATTCACATATATTTTACAAAAGACATGCAAAAAGTAGTCTTTCCTGCATCTACTAGGTAGTAACCTGCGTTTTTTTCAAGTATAAAACTGAAAAAAAGTAGCTGTCAGTTCCAAAAGTTTATATTTGAGAGATTTTCAAAACTGCCAAATGTCCATTTAAATAGCATCATATAAAACTATCTTTTAATGGTCCTTATAGAGTAAGAGATGTGGTTCATAGTTATCGTAGATGAATATATGATTTTCCCCACATGAAGAGTTTGCAGCTTGAAGTTTGGAAATTGTGAACGCAAGTGGGACGGACGTTTGAGTCCAAAATTCTCTGGTAAATTAGAATCTTCAACTAAAGCTTCACATTCTTCGAGTACAGAATTTCAAGAAGACTTAATTGGCTGTCAAATGAGTATCTAAATGTATCTTAATTTAAAATCGACGGACACATTCACATGACTTAAGTGATCTTTCCGACAGGAGACGGGAATAAGTACCTTCAAATTGCAGGTGGCCTTGAGCTTACAGCCGGGGGGGGGGGGTGATTGGCTAAAATTACAGTTAGAACTGGGGTTATGGTTGGGGCTAAGTTTAGGGCACAAGATTAGATCATCTGGCTATATTTGGTGCAAGGCCACACGTAGCGAGGGGGCGATACCTATTCCCGCGTCCAGTCTTCTTCTTTACTGAGGGTAGTTTTTGCAACCGGCCAAAAGAAAACGCATTCAAAAACCGGCCTTCTGACGGGACTGAAATATCCTAGGACTATGCTACGTAATAATCCCTACCACAGCCCCAGTGGTTTACAAGGCCAAGCGTCCCGTCTACGTGTGCCACGCACGGTCCGTTCACATTTATGGAAAACCAAAGGCAGCAGCTCCACCCCCACCTGAGTAGGAGAAACATATTGGCCACATTAAGAAGGAGCCATCGCAACTTGACTCTCCGTCTTCAGTAAACGGCGTTATCCTCGCAGTTGGCAGCCTTCCAAGCCACGATTTTTAACACGGCAGAACTACGCTGACATGATGTGAGAAAGGATCTAACAGTATCGCCTGATCGGCCATCACGCCACGTGCAACGATCCCTGATGAAGGGGAGGGAGCCGTGACTATTCATAGGTATGCGGTGGCATGGCTACTGCATCCTATAAATACTGCAGCCGCATGTACATGAACCACCCTTATCTGCTTATGTCTCTGCTGATGGGTTCGAGCAGGAATCCGAAACGTCAGGCTAATAAAGCTCTTGTCCCGGCAATCGTGTTTTCTTCTTCAAGCATTAATATTTCTCAACTTTCCATCTCCGGCTCTTCGAATTCGGCATGCTTTTCGGCACCACCAATTTGTGGGGCATCAAGCAAAAAACAACATTTGGCTGTGTATCAAAACTTTTGCCGATCATATTCGGCGTGTTTGAGAGAAATCAGCTTGCGCCTTTAAACTCCCTATTCGTATATAAAAGTTAACAAACTTGACAGCAACATCAAGAAATTCAAGCAACAATTGGATGTACATATCGACCAACATGGAGCACTAATTTTTTACGCATACAAAGTCACATAGTCCGCTTGTTGGCTTAAAATATGTCCGTAAGCCGATATTTAGATGTCTCCACAGACTGAGATATCATAATCGCCTCGGGCAGGTTATTTCACGGTTCCACGACACATTTGAAAAAAAAACTGCCTCACATCCAGTGTTCCTTTGGGAACACGTATTTTGAACGAATGTCCCCGGAGGTTATTTGTAATGGCGAGATGGAAAAAGTCGTCACACAGGAGGGCTTTAAGTGCAAGAAAATGACGAAGTAAGTTTGCTATTTTAATCTCCCCTTCAAATAAATGAAACGTCCAGCGTTGTACTAGACTCTGTTGATGTGATCTCTTCTATTTCAATTCTAACTGTGCTTTAGGAAGTCGTGTCCGCTTGCGTAACTTCTTTTTTAAATTTCTGGTACAAACTAAACTTTTTCCTGGCCAAACACCGAACAGACCCTCTCTCATTTGCGTAAATTAACATAGCAATATTCAGAAGAAACGTTGGAGGCCATACAATGATTTCGTAAAATTCTCCTCATGCCAGGGCAATTCTATAGGAACAGGGTACATTCAAGCATGTCAGTGATTGGAAAATCGCTCAAAGTTGGTTGTACAACACTGGCGAGGCGGGGGCGGAAGGACGTGAAAAGTCACATGTTGTTAGTCAGCGTCCTACCCTGGTTAGCGCGGAGCCTCATCAAGGTCATTCTGGGCACAGAGGACCGGTTTTTGCAAACTGATTGCGGCCGCGTAAGCTGTTGCAAACGGACGCTGGCGTAATAGCTGGAGGGGACCTTATGAATCACCCTAAAAGCTTCGTCGGGGTCGTCGTAGGCGGCACCCATGAAGTTTGTCAGGCTTTTTGATCGCTTTGTCGTGGGTGAACTAACTGCGGAATATCCATCTTTGCAATCATTTTGGCAAACTCCAATACTCAGCCCATTATGCTTAATGATGCACTGCTACCACGCGGTGGTGTAGGTGCATCTAATTTTGTCCTGTCACTCAGGCGCATTGGTTCGATTCCAGGCAGTGAAAAAGATTTTTCTATAATGTACGAAATGGCGTGGCCAGGTTGACGTGCACGGCATAATAATAAATATGATAATTTTTATTAAAGACCCGTCGGGGTCCCATCAAAACAAGTAAAAACAAATATATATGCGAATTTTAGACGATGCTGGCAAAATCTGTACAAAGTGCAATTCACAGTTTTTGAATTAGTAGTCCGTTAAGAAAAATGATCAGTGAGGGGTGAAAAAAACTCCACATAAAAATTTAAAACGATTGGATTAATTTTACAGGAGAAAAAACCCTCGATAAAAAATAATAACATAAAAATGCGAGCAGGACTGGCCTGCATATGGCGGTATATAATGGATTATAATCGGACATCGTCTGGGCAGAAATAAATGTCAGCCTTCAGGGGTACGTATGCGGGTCGGACAGGACTGGCATGCATGTGGAATCGTATACGCGATTTATAACCGACATCGTGAGGGCATGATTGATATGCCAGGTGAGACTATTCGCGTCAAAGAGGCCAGACGAGAGGAACCCTGACGCGATCGGCCACAGTAAGCTTCGAGCCTAGCTGAGGAGTGGGGAAGGGAGGTACGACCAAACTACTAGTATACGGCGAATACTGAGGGTTCCGCCTTGAGCGTCGACAGACCGCATGAGGTCGAAATGCGGGAGATTACATCAAGAACCGTGAAAATCGTCGCTGGATTGCGAATTTCATGAAGGGGTAAGTAGGCAAGTCAGGCAGGACTGGCCTGTATGTGGCCTCGAATAAGGCAAATGAGTGGCGAAATTGAAAACCAGACTCAAATTTGCATTCTCTCCTCTACGCTTTGATGACCGCCCTAGCGTTTAATGTCCCATTGTCGGCTAGTCTCCAGGCGAATAGCGTCTGATCGTGACTAGGTTCTTCTGTCTTGCCACTTCGAGGCGTATAACCTCATTAGGTATAGAAAGCTCTGCTTTGACGACTTACGCTTTGAATCCCTTTTACAGTGCCATTTGCAGACCAGCTCAGTTCGACGCGCATATTTTCCCTTTCAGGAGCTGCAGTTTTGCTCCTTAAGAGTTAACCAAATCATACACATCTAGGTATTTTCATAAGGGGGATTTTACTGTTTGCTGACCGTTTTTATATGTGACTGTTTTTTTCTACAACCGAAAACTGAATAATGCACAGAAGCTGTCTAATTGCTCTAAAATTTACTCCCAAACTTATATTTACTTGTTCTGACGAGACCCTCAGGGATCTCTTAATAAATTCACTTATTTATTCATTTATCGGGATGTTTTCTGTTTGTGTGAGATTTTTTGACATTTTTCAGTGAGACTGTGGAGGAGTGGTCTGAAGGATTGGTCACCTGCCAGAGGGAAGGAGTTCAAATCCCGCCTAAGACAGAAAGTCCACGTCTGTGTTTTCGGCACCCTTGAAAATTCTGCGAAGCTATCTTCACTTTATCAATCTTTTTAAATAAACAAACGAAACGACAACAATATCTAACAGAGTTGAAAAAAGCCTAAAACGATTCAGTCTTTTTTGCGATCTTTAAAGCTGATTCAAAAAGCACAGCCGTCGGCGTGAATTTTGGAAGAAAGTGAACGCTGAAGCTTGCGAATCTCCTAGAAGTAGCCTCCTGGGAGTGATGGAATGCGCAGTACAAAATCATATTGAAAGCCAAGAAACTATCGCAAACAAGATGTTTCCGAAAATTGATATGTCCATCAAGATTGCGTATCAGCCTCATCCTCCTCCTCCTCTTCCTCCTCTTCCTCATCATCATCATCGTTATTATTATTATTATTATTATTATTATTATTATTATTATTATTATCAAAGTCTAGCGCATTTTTGTTTCTCTTTCTTCGCCTTCCAACTTCCCGTCCTGCTGACTTTGACCGGCATTTGGTCAGGACGATCACCCTATCTTTGCCACTGTCACACGCTTATGTCCATCCGTTGGCGTTTTCTGGACATGCACCATAATTCGATTTATTCAACCCAGTTTGGTTCGGCTTGCTGAGGTACTGTAGTCATGAACTTTGCCCCAGCCTGTAGATGATTTTAAGAAAGGACCTTAAAATATCCGACAAAGAAATAAAATTACCGTTTTCTCATACCAAGTATAATTTGTTAGTCAGAAAAACCAGTAGTTCTAGGTCACTCCCTGCCTTGGGCTTAAACTATCTCAAGGCCTTAACACCAGGCCATCAATAGCTTGGTGGGAGAGCCCGCACTTTCGAAGGGAGGTTTATTTGGCGATGTCTGAAAAGGTGCGGTAATTAAGTAAACTCACCCAACAGGCTCTGGGTTCGGCCTAGTCGTCATTTTTCATTTTTATTGTCTTCATTTGCACACAAGATGTCCAAATTCTTTTTGTCGATGGGTCGTAAACGTCTCTACACGAACTCCTGTAGCTTCAGAAATGATGTCACAGAGGTCCAGTAATTTACCATCATGCTAACCGCCGGATAGGTAATAGCCAGGATACTTGGGGAAATGAGTCGGAATAGACCGTCATTGCTGGCTGTCCCAACTTTCTAACCTATCTTCCACTCGAGGGGTATCCAAACGGAACGTGAGATATAGATAACTATTGAACAGGGCAGCCCACAAACTGCTAAATGTTTCGTTGAATAACTATTTAAAGTTCAGGGCGATTTGTCCTTTAGAAATGCGTATTTTCAAGTGTACTAGAAACCACGTGATTCTCTCATAAATACTACGATAATCATCCTCAGTATTTCTACGCGTTGCATAATAGAAAAACAAAATTTTATATTTTCATTTAGGTACTTACGCTGATGTATGCAGAGTTGCACACCAAGGATATCGGCCTGCCTCCAGATAAAGTTAACTATTAAGGATTAGACAGTGTATAATAGGAGAGACTTAGTGATTATATTATAAGCAACAGCTACCGGGAAATTTTTCACACTACCATACAGAGAAACGAAGTTTGTTGTCTGTTATGATGGAGCCAACCTTACCACGGAATGGTCATCTTACTTACACCATCAAAATGCCAAAATCAGATACCGACTCGCACAATAAAGGAAAATTATACTTGCAGCTGCAAGAACTCGTTAAAAGACTTCCTCGTCGTGATCTACTGATTGTTGCCTGGAGCTGGAATGATGAATCTTAGCTAGTTGATTCTTCAAAAAACGCCCGAATCGATCTCTTCGGGCTTAGTTGTCCACATGACGCGGAGAGAATGTTGGACCTTGCTGACTGGAATCGGCCGGTTGTCACTAACGCATTCTTCCACCATCACCGCGAACATCCGCCAATCTGTGATCCTATGACCAGTCTCAGTAAATGCGTCCTAGTCAGACCAGGGTTTTGAAATTGGACTAAAGGTGGCCATCGTTGAAGTCCTCAGTTTGCGAGGTGGCTAGTAGAACTCTCCAATTCCTTTAAGTCTGTCGTGAGGACTAAAGGAACTTATTAAATTCCCCGTTTTATGCCCAGACAGCTCTGGCTAGGTCCCAAAACGATATTTCCGCAGATTTGGAACAAAGACGACCAAGTCTACTAAAGATGACTGGAAAAAGGATTGGGCCGAAGTGACGACCTCCACAGAACAGACTTCAGTCGTCCGTAATACTCGAAAACTACCGAATCACTGCGAATTGTTTGTGTAGCCTTTACACCGAGTGGCTGCCCATGATATGAATTTAGGCGTACAGTTCGACTGTCGGAAAAAGCAACGTCCACCGCCTCTTCACGAGGTAGGCCTAGTTTCGGCAAGTTGCGCGTGAATTTACAGTCAGGCAGACTTGCGATGCATCCATCACTCCGTCTCCGTCCACGTCCATCATGTATCGATGGTAAGGAAAAGTCAAGATGGTCGAAAGTGGGAGTGGGCGCAGTTTGCTAACAAAGCGTGTCACACATGACCTGGCCCCTAATCCAGATGTGCCAGACCACCGTAAGGATGGCCTTTATCTCGCACAGGTGCGAATGCCATAGGAACCGCACCGATCCGGGCCAATACGGCCTAACTCAGTTCTTTGAACAGTCTAGTTATCCGTTAGTTGGCAACCTTCCAAGCAACAACCGATAACGCGTTGTTGTAGAGTCTAGCGCATGAAATGTATTGTGACGGGGAAGACGCGGATTTCCCTTGAGGAAGGGGCCCCAATTGTCGGCCTCCCGCTGCCCTTTCGTATGCACCAGCCGACTGTTCGAGCCTATAAAGCAGTTGGTAATGAGATTAGGCTCAGCTGTTTATAAGACTGAACAGTTTGTCTTCGCATGTCACACACGACTTGATCCGTACTCTAGATGCACCAAGCAAAAATAAGGACGAATCGGATCTCATGTAGATGAGAATGCGATAGAGTTTCGACTTTATAGCTGACCGACCGCACTCTTCGCTATCGCAGGCCATCCACAAATGACAGCCTAGGCTGTTGTGGACACGTCCCTCATAGTTCGTCCCACGAGTCCAGGATCGCCACCTCTGTTCTGCTCCTGTCGTTCCGCCCGAAGGCATCGGTGAGGAGGTTAACGCAAAAACGGACTCAGCAAGTCCGTTAAGACATGAAGGTGGTTCATGGAATTTCAATATCCCGCCACCGTTTCTAGGGACGACGTTGGGTCGAGCCCGCCAGATGTGCTGTCGCAGATCGTTACGCGTGGAGAGGTGCAATCTGTATAATCACATGTAGCTGCTAGATGAGACATGACCACAATCGTTCCAACTACAGGGGCTGCTCCCCAAGTTCTCCCCACCTTTTCAAGTCACTTCGATCCGAGTTCATGATGATAACGGAATAGAAATATGTTTAGCGCCCACTGCAGATCTTAGCATTGGAAATTTAAGCACTTACCAGCCGGAACTTCAGGCAGATTCAGCGTATCGAGGCTTTCCCTTCATGCTACCTTCTTTGTCCTTGTGGTCAAAATGGATGACTACAGGTAGTTCTCACCCCCCCGTTACCTAGGAGGGGTTGAGGATGGTACTTTGTTGGCTTTCTCCTTAACAGCCTGATTCGTTTCAGCGGGGAAACCCTTCCAAAACACACTTCTTCTCGTACATGGCTAACACAGCCTTACTATTATAAGTTTTAAAGGCCTTATGAGACTTGGGTCCTGCCTCTCCTACCTTATTCAACCCCTGGCTAGTGCCTGGATTACCGTAGAGACCACTACATGCTCGTCCATGCCCTTATATATTTACTTTAAACTTACCTGTCCGTTAGGTTTTCAACTTGGGGGGAGTAATCAGAAATCAACGTGCCATTTCACCCGTCTCTACCCTTTTATGACACTGCAACAAGGATGAGAGTTTTCTTACCTATTATCTTAATTCATTTTCAGTGGCTGTAACATTATCTGTTATAAGGGGAAAATGAAAATTATCGCATATCGTTGACGAAATCTGCATTACAGCTTCCGTGTGTTTGCTTGCTATTTCTTGTCCTTAAGACGGCCCACGCGGTACATGTACTGGACGAACACGGGGGGGGGGGAGAGTGGGCTAGATCGGGGTCCGTCGGGCTTTAAAGGGAATGTGCACTCACAACAAATGTCAACATTGGGGGTGTGAAGTTACATCAGAGTGTAGGCCCAGGTCGCCCGCTTTTTGTTGCGTAAAATCCTGGTGAGTTTTATGCCGTGGGCCAGAGGGTTTGGCGGTACACCTAGGTGAGGGTTTTCGCCGTGTCAGCCACCCGCACGCTCTCCCGTCTCCAGCCTTATTAACTCTGTCATCACACCGGATCCAGGTGGCTGAGGGAGGCCCGAGCGCGGTAGATGCTGCGCAAGTCCTATAGCACTATAAAACCATTCACGTGCAAGCCACAGTTCCTGCTCCCACCCTGCTGTGGAGCCCACAGCGGACATCTCCAAAAACGACGGTCGAACTGTAGCTTGTTATTTCATTGCCTGTCATTATATGCTTCGACTGTTCTGTCGGCCTGTTGCTTCTTTCGCCACCTCCCACCCCTAGTTTCCTTATCTATCACTATTGACAACCAGCTGGTAATAGTTCGACAGTGATAAGCGATGATCTGCGCGTGAACACAACCATACATCTCACTGAAAATTGTTTTTTGTTGGCTTCCGCTTTGCGCAATCTGGGCCCTGCGTTTTTGGGTCCACGCACGTCTATCTAAGTCATCTCCAGCTTACTGGTGTCGTTGCAGATCGACCTATTTCTTATCGAGCTGTTGTTTATAGTAATTGCCTTGCGTCTTACCTCAGTTCATCTGTGGTGGCTGTCTTGCTTTCTTGAGCAGGCCTCGTCCTCTGTCAGCACAATGTTTTTAAATTTATCCAGTTCGCGGGTGTTGCCTGCTATCATTAGTGGGTCCTTAACTTCACAGCGTAAAAATGTGGTATTCGCGTCGAACGGTTTATTTTCGAAAGCAGGTTCTCTTTCTGGCTGATTTTTTTTCACAACAACGTATTGAGAGCGTTGGTGACCTATAGCTCCCATTGCCCAGGAATAACGTCACCGCAAGGTGAGTAAACAACCCTTTCTTTGTAGTGATGGACGACATTCCTCTTGGCAGAGGCTGTATCTGCTCAAATACCAAAACAAGAACAGCCTTTAACGGAGGAAAATGACCTACTTCCTCGATTTCTTCTCTGAGGCAGTCGACTCGGTCGACGAAATTGCCCTTTAGGTGACCATGGAGGCTGGTGAATCGACGCTTATTATATGCGCAGGCGCTCAAAAGTTTGAGCGTGCAGTCAAAACTGCGAACACCTTGCCGTCGTCACAGCACTAACCTGAGGTTGTGTTTTGTCATAAGTGCTCTTGAACTCATCGATGGGTTCGTTTCTGCCCACAGCCCTCCACGATTACGGTGCCTTTTGGGTGGGGCAATACCTCACCGTCTCGAACTATGACTATGCTGAGGTCACGTGTCTCAATTGGTTCGCCTCAAGGTAGGTGGCTCCAGCTAAACGAACTTATTTTCTACTCCACTACCTCTGGATCGCCGGGAGTGAAATGTCAGCTTGCGTACGCGTTCTGTCTATTATAGGAGTACTTGTAGAGTTGAGCAGATGGCAAGCGTTCGAGCGTACAAGGTCACTTTGTAGGGTCGCTATTCTGCAGCTGCGAACTTTGGCTGTCTACAAACGGCTCATCTGAGGAAGATCAAGATATTCGACAACTGGTATCTCCGAAGAACTCAGTACTGCACCTCGAACTTGTGAAACGCATAACTGTTGCTGTTGTATATTTACCAGAACGCATAATTTCTTTCAATGCGTCATATCTTCTGCCAATAGCTTAGAAAATTTAGAAGTGATTTTCGGTTTTTACCATATCGTACTTACGAAGGATGGTTTATAAATTCTTTTCTATTGTTTGAAGTTTCCGCCACCTTTCAAAAATTACTCGGTCCGGCAAGTGACCTTCAATGGGTGCGTTCAATCATTCACTTCCTTGTCTTACTCCTCTGACCATTTCCCATAGTAGCATATTCAGTGCGAATAGCCAGGAACAACGCTGCTAGTTTTAATTAGCTCAATCACTTCGAAGAATTTGATTCATTTGCAGTGGAAACAGAATTCTCGCTTTAGAGCGCCAACACTGACCCATTAATGCCCCATCGAAGCAGTATTAAAAGGTTGTTTCCTGCAAGACAACGTTTTTCTGGTGCGAACTCCCTGGATCTCACTGCTTTGTTTGGCGTCCCTCGTTTGCTGTAAAAATTATTTGGGGGTTTTCAAGTTCAAATCGATCCTGCTGCCGTCAACTTAACTGACACGGTGCCAACGAATTCCTGTAAGCACCGCCTTTTCTCGATGTGGTTGTTTTTGCTATTTAAACGACTTGTTTACCAGTAGGACCATAAACCACTGCCTTACCTAACCGTTAAATTGCACGCATAGTAAAAACACGAGGTAAGAAAACAGTATCCAGTGGTAGGGGGCGCTCACCGATCGTTCTTACGGAACTCACTCGTTCCGTTGTGCCTTATGGACTCTCTCTCAAGCCCAACCAGCGGCCGCACAGCGGCGCATGATATAGGCAGGATGGTATTACCGACAATGACAAGGGAGACTGGAATGATCATTTCTGGCTAGTATCCCCAGTCGTTCATAAAATTGGTTATCTTTGGTAGTGTCTGACATGCTATCTTTTGTCTGGGCTTGCCCAGCTGACAACCACATACTCAAGTAGCTGCCATATGCAAGCTGCTTGCAATTGAGTTGAGGGCGGCCCCCCTCGTAGAACGTTGGCCTCAGGTTGGGAAAGGCTACGCGACCTTCATACGCGAAGAGAGGTATTTGACTGCAGAACTGAACTGTATCCGACCTTTTACTCGGCTTTGAAGTCGGCCGAAAATCGCGGCCACTAGATCCCATCGACAGTATTTCCCTCCTTCATATCGGAAACCACGTCTAGCGTGCAAGACATTCTTGTTGTATTAAATCGAGTAACGGCTTGTTCCACGATTCCTTCGCACAGAGCGGTTTTTCGATAGTTTTCGATGTTTACATATATCAACTCCATGGTTTGTCCGTTTCAGCAACAGTCCAACTACGGCGTTCCATCGCAGAAGCAAGAAAAGGCGTTCTAAGCGC
>CACRXP010000472.1:420486-432984 GCA_902702965.1 Spirometra erinaceieuropaei | reverse complement strand
CATCATAGGCAGAGCAGTTAGGATTACTTTACGCGAAAGAAGTTACTTACATGGTGGGTAAATTATTTGGAAAACGTAGTTTCAGAGATTTATCTAGAATACCGTCACTGCACAGGACATACGTTTGCAATATGGGATAGAAAGGCCGTCCATGCCTCCTTCAGGCCTACACTGTTCAACCGGAATCAAAGGCGGTACAGTACTTCGTCCACGTGGGTCCATACCGCTCTTCCAAACAGGGGGCCTCTACCGCGTAACGTTTTTTTAAGGCGACTCCAGTACTCTTCCATGAAGCTGCACCCCTATAACCAATATTACCACCATTTACCATAGGACAGGCTCAGCCGGCTACCGTTTTCTGACCCCTGTCATATACTTTGTCCTCGCCGAAAATGGTTTCCTAGGTCGCGTTTTGTGAGATCCAGCTCCATCTAGGCTAGCCTACTTACTTTATATCCTAGATTGGAAGTCCTCACGCAATTTATGTTTTCCAGGAATGCATTAACCAATTTCTTATTGGTCTTAATTCAGTTTACTTTCATATTTAGTTCTGGAAATGCAATAATTCCAGGAGCAGTGCATAGTGACGAAACAAATATATACTCGTCGATTTCCTAATTCCTCTTAGGGGAGGCGAAGATTGGTTTATAGGGATCTACTCCCTTCGGTGTTCTACTTACGAATACAGACAATTGGAACATGTATCGGTGTTAAAGAATGCCGGATGTGTTTTCATCCGCCGATTTTGGCCCCGATTGTGAGTCCTCAGAACTTAGGTCCCAGGCAGAACCCTAAAAGTGGCAGGACACACAGAATCACCCAGTACTCTCTACTGATTTGCAGTCTGGGATAAGCATCGACTGACTTTCAAATCCCACTGTCCTTTAAAAAGTAAAGAAATCGGCAAAAGGCTCTCCTTTTATAGTTTCTTCGTAGAAAATCCTGTCTTCTTGTGGCATCAGTTTTGATAGGAGATAATAATTGGCTTTTTAAGTAAATCTTCATTTAAGTGTTTTTGACACGCTTGATTGAGAACGGCAGTGCACTAGTTGGTTCTCTAGCCTGCCTCTCAGAAGTGAGTAAGACTGGGTACATATAGAGAACAGGCATCCCGACGCAAACAGGATGTTTGAGGTCAAAATATTTGAGTGGCGAAATGTTTACCGTCAAATTGCGTCGGCCGACCAAAACGCTCACCCGGTTTCTAATACGGTGAAATACATTAACTAACTAAAGTTTGTTGTGCCTTGTCGGGCCGGTGTGTTTATGTTTACAATAGGGCACGGACTTGCGTCCCTAAGGCGAAGGACTATGTAGATATTCTGCCTTCTTAAACCGTTCGCTGAGTCGAGTATAATTTAACCACACTCGCTGTAAAAATTTAAAATTAAAATTGTGTCAGAGCTTGTGCAAACAGGTCGCCTGATATGCGGTGTGCAAAATATTTCATCTGTCTTGAATCTATGACAGTTTGACCGTCGTTGCCGACGATGTCCACCGTGTGCTCCACAGCAAGGTAAACTAAGCAAGGTGACTTGCGCGTGAGTTTTTAGTGAATGTAGACCTGCGCGGCATCTACCGCGCTTCCTCCTCCTCCTCCTCCTCCTCCTCCTCCTGAGCCCGCTGTCAAGATAGAGTCAAGGAGATTGACAGCGGGACGGGAATGACGCAGGAGGATTGCGCGACTGGGTTCTCACCTTGGCGCTCCACTCCACACCCGCTGGTCCACACAACACTTGACCAGGATTTTAACCAGCAACATCACCACAAGGGGCCAGAAGTACAAGAACGACTGGGTAGCCATGCTCATTGCTTGTATACGCAGTGGGAGCGCAAGCGCATCTACCGGCAGGAGACCGGGTGTCAGAGAACTCTCAATTCATACCAGGCTGCGCGAGCCATTGTTTGCTGGTCCTGAAATAGCAGACGCTTAAAGACCTCTAGGCCCAGAGGAGTGACACGCGACACTGCATTTGCCTGGGCCATCACCCTTCCAAGGCTGGGTACCAAGATTATCGTCATTTGAGAGGCATTATTCATAAAGCACACACATCCGCTCCTCACGTGCGTTAGAGGAGGATCGTTCGCTATTTTCGACAAAGGTCGTGAGATTTTTCTGAAGAATTTAAAAGGAGCGTGTCGAAAGCTAACGATCGTTAGATTTTTCGAAGTCGAAAACTGATTCTCTACTGAAGAAACAGGTGGACCTTTCAGTTATTGGCATCATGTGGTACAATACCGCACATCCCAAAAGCATCGTATCATTACCAGAAGATTGATCGTTGTGTGCGTCGGTTTTGTATCGGTGTTGTTCGTTAAGAAGTTCCCCAATGAAGATCAAGCACTAACGACTGAGAGCCATATTCTGAAACTAGAACGTCTAAATGGTGCCTCGAAAATAACTAGAAGTAATGAATCGCAAGAAAGCGTTCTCCTTATTACCATAGTGCAGGATCTCATACTATAAGATACATTGAGGTAAGAGTTAGGTCTTTAGAATGAGATGTTCTGCCTTATTCGTCAATGGTCTACCGATACTTAGATAGACAATTTTGCAGTTAAAAGGAAACCAAAAGGAGTGAGATTGATTTTTTGTCCCTAAAGCCACATAATTCTATAAAATGATATTTGCGAACTTCTTTATCATTGGAAAATGGTTGCAAATCACAGAGGTGATCAGTTCAACATATAAAACTTTTCTAAAATCTTCTGCCATCGTTTGATTCTTAATTTGTAAAATTCGCGAACATTTTAGTTATCTTTCGGATGCACGACAGGAGCGGCAACCCGAGAAAATATATGCAGACACACCAAAAGGCGATGGAATTTAGTGTTAGCTGACAAAATAATTAACGCTGCATAAACAGAGATCTGACAGGATCGGTTTAAGCTCAGTTGACATTAAAACTTCCGAGTGTAGGTTTTACGGCGTGGCATATAGTGACCCTACTCCGGACGTACCCTGAAACACTGTATTCCCCCCCGCAGACTATTGGCGTTCTGATTCTCGGACAGTCTCAGTTGTGCAAATCGATCAATCAACATGCGGGGCCGACTGAGATATGCCCTCGACCGAGACGTTCTGACGTCCCCCCCAGCTAGCGTTCGGAGGCCCGCTCCGGCAGCGCTGGCTGTGTGGCCCCCCGTCCCGCTGCTAACTTGTTCCAGCCTTTTCCGAACTCATTCAATACAGAATAAAACGTTCTCTCTACTGACGTCCAACCTATCTTCCTTTCATTTGGGTCCGGACCCGAAGGTCGTAATACCTGGGGTCTGACTATGGTTGAAGCTGCCGCGAAAAACACACTATCGTACTTGAAGTAGAAAGAATGAAGCGGCAACCGAGTTAGTTTTGCATAAGCGGGGTGGTGATTGTCCAGAAAGAGTTTCATAATTGAGAACAGGATCCTCGATGAACTGACCTCAAGATACCTTCAGGTGAGGCCGCCGTGTTTGTGGTCACGAATACGTACATACTGAGTGAGTTGAGTGCATAACAGAAAATTCTTAGACAAACTAGTTAGAGCAATTTCTATTGCGAGGCGGTTGTTGGCTCCAGTTAAACAACCGCAATCGGTAAAAGAAAGCAAAGTGTTCATTGACATATTCAGAGGCAAATTTTTAATCTGATGGTCAACTTGAGTAGATTCATAGCTGGGGTCATAAGATGGGAAAGTATAAAAATAATGAAGACAGTTTTAGACAGAAGACGTCATTTTAAATGGTAGTTATATGTGAAAGGTAAAGCAGCATTTCCAGGCAAAAAAATCGCTACAGGTTATCGTCAACCTTGCAGTTACAGCAGGTAGACCGTCTCATGAAATTGTAGACGAAATTTTCAAATGTGTTTTCGAGCAGAAGGAGCCACTTCGATGAGATTGTAGTACCGATTGCTATGAAGCATAATCTACAAACGTCTCAGTCAGGCCAGGGTTTCTACCTTTAACTTAGTTTTTTTCCGGTTGAACGGAAAACCACAGCTGATAAAAAATGACTACTTAGGTTGTATAAATTTTTCAAATTCATCTTTACTTTTTATTAAAACAAGCATGGTTCATAGAAAACATGCTCAAACTATTTTTCTGCATCATTCTCCTAAAACCTTATGTCTTCTACTTTTTTGTTCAACGAAATGGTGTCTTCCGATTTAAAAAGAACGCTTTCCAATTTTCGAATAATTTTGATCCCAAGCCGTAGCTGTGCTTGTGCTTAGAGTTCCAAATTATCCTACTGCACACTTTTCATTTATCCTTCTACGCCATCAAGAAGAGATCAGATTAATGCTCGGAAAATTTTTCAATGGATGTGGGCCGTGTGGGATGCTTCGTAAGCAGCATTTATAAATGTACTGATGCGATCCTGTATAAATGGACATTCTTACCTGTCTCAAGAAATTTAATAATTAGGAAATTTTCAAAATCCAGAGTCACTTTTTTGGACTATTAAATTAGAAGAAAACGCAGTTTCATAGCAAAAAGTGCAAGAAAAATATATTTGAACATGTTTTCTACAAAACGTATTTGACTTTTAAGGAGCGTAAAGAGTGAATTTGAAAAATTAATACAACCTAAGTACTCATTTTTTATCAACTGTCGTTTTGCAGGCAGCCGGAAAGAAGCTAATTTAAAAGCAGATATCCTGGCCTGATTGAAACATCTGTAGATTATGCTTCACAGCAATCGCTACTACCATCCCATCGAAGTAGCTTTTTTCTGCTCGAAAACACATTTGACAATTTCGTCTGCAATTTCATGAGACGGTCTACCTACTGTAACTGCAGGGTTGACAATAATCAGTACTATTAGTACATCCATTTATTTCCAAAACCCCAATCATAAGGCCAAACCAAAAGTGCGGACACACATGTCATCGAACCGCGCAAATGCGAAGGCGTGTGAGCTCCTAATCGAGTCGCAATTCCGCCATGCGGCCGCAGAAGCAGGTGGACATATCAAGTGGTGATATTACCAAAATACGCTCCAGTTCAGGAAAAGATTTCTAATAATTCTGACACCAGTTCACGGTTTCTTCTAGAATATTGAGGGGTGGAAAAGCCACGGTTTCCAGGAAATACTGTTAGCATGCTCCGGTGCATTATATTGGATGGACCTGCAACTCTGACTTTTATTGTCGCAACCACACCTACTTGCTCGAATCTATTGCAGTTCATTGCATATCGCCACAAACAGTCTGCATTAAAATGTCTTTTGAAGACAGTTGTAGTCTCAGTTTCTCAATTACAGTCTATTTACACGTAAGATATCGTGCCGGAAATTGTAATGCAGAACGTTAACTTGCTAGTGCATGACACAGGAGATGTTAGAAGCTGCAACAAGCAGGGCGGTAAGAATCCGCCGTGAGTAATTAAGAGTGAAGGGAACGAATAGCTCGTTGCTGATGCAATTAGCAAACTGCTTTTCTGTTGTAACATACCCCTGGACTGTGGTATTGTGTAAGCAGACAGAAAAAACCCCAACAACGGACGAGAGTGGTCGAAAGATGCGCATTGAAGCGAGCATAACCTTTTTAGTCAAATAGAAAAAATAGCAGGACGCCTTTAAATAATGATAGAAAGAATGCGGGCTTCTATAACTTTTGATATTAAGGGCTGAACGGTGTAGTGGCAACGTAACCGTCCAATGTACTAAAAGAGTTTACGAATTTCATCAAAAATGATTTCAACGTACGAGATAGCCCCGCGTAAAGAGGCGTGCGTTTTCAACAAGATGTCACTACCCTCTGTCATAGAACGACTCAAAAGCATATTCACATGAGAAAAGGCTTTTTGTCTAATAAGTTATTTTTACAAACTATACAAATAATATATTGGATAACTCATGATAATCTGATTTTCAGTCACAGTTTTTCATTAGTTTCTCTATCCACCGTAACCTGCTCGCGGACTTCTGCTCAATTAAGCGGGATCCATGGTTACTGTAATGTCTGTGGAAAATTGTTTGCGCCTTGCAGACATTATCAAAGCGATTTACGTTAATATTTCGGTGGCACCCTAAGGACGGACTTAAGGGTTTCATCGGCAACCACTCAGTGGTTGACGCTTACTTAAACTCCAGGAAAAGATAAATGCCGCATTAGATTCACGCTTCGGAGCCCAGCCGATTTATTTTCCAGCTTTCTTTTTGGAAATCAACCGACGCGATTGACTAAAACAATCTACACCACCGGAGCAAGTGAAAGAGCCTTTGTGAGCTGCTGGGTCACCTTATCCTCCCTTTTAGGGGAATGTGGTCTTGGAGACTTCTTTCGCAGGGAAAACATTTGATACGACTCAGGCGGACCCTGGCTTTGTTACGTAACCCGGTTTGTCTGCTAAAAATTATATTTTGATGTAAGAAATATCTACGAGTCCACGAGTAAATCATCTGGATTCTCCCTTCCCTTCCGTGGTTGCCCATCTTTTTCGATAGCCTTATTTTCCCAAAGGTTCACAAAAGTGATGCCCCACTGAGGATTATAGTACCGCTAGTCGGATCCCCTACTTACAATTTAGCGAAGTGATTGTACAAGCCTCTGAAGTCGCTAAATTACGGATCTCACTACAACATTAACAGCTCCCACGAATTTCTTCACCGGATCGTAGGCCTCAATGTAAGCACTGATGAATGCCTCTTGTCTTTTGACGTCGTTGCCTTATTTTCTTCTATACCGCACGATTTGGCAATGGACTGCGTAGCCCAGTGGTTACAGGACAATCCTGTTGGTATACCAGCGCAGCACGTTATAGAACTACTAAACTCTGCCTTAAGAACTATTGTAAGTTCGACAATAAGTACTACCATTAGGTGAAGGAAAGTCCAATGGGCTCCCCCAATATCCGGAATACTCGCCAAACTAATGCCACAGCGACCAGAACATGAGGTTTTTCAAACTCTCAACCCCAAAATGTGGCTCCGCTATGTCGACGACACCTTTGTCGTAATAAAGAACCGCGAAGTCGGCAGGCTACATCAGAGGCTGAATGATGTCTTTCCAACCATATAATTTACCCTCGAAAAGGCAGTAGGAGACAGTCTGTCGTTCCTGGACGTAAAAATGCAAAGGCTGGACGACGGTAACCTCGCAACCAGAGCCCATAGAAAAGGGTCCGATTCTGAGATCATCCTCAATTATGGAAGCAATCACCCTGCGGCTCACAAAAGAAGCTGCGTCCGAACTCTCTTCCACCGGGCCGACCGTTACTGCAGCAACGACGATCTGCTGAATAAAGAAGTAGGTTATCTATATCGGTTATTTCGATCTAACGGGTACCCGATCAGTTTTGTGAAGAACTGTCTCAGGCGTCAGGCACAACCTCGAGGCCCCTCCTCAAATGGAGAAATCGTGACACAGAAATTCTTCCCCTTGCCCTATATGCAGGGGACCTCAGAAATGATTGCCCGTTAGCAAAATCAGTTCGGTATCCGCGTTTGCCACAAGCCTGCATCCTCGCTGAGCACTGCCTTAACTCGAGTAAAGGCTCCTATCCCCAAAGATGAACAGACTAACGTCATCTATCGCATTCCGTGTGCCAATTGTCCCTACATATCTGTTGGTCATACAGGACGACGCCTGGGAACTCCAACTAATGTACACAAACTAGCTATCCGGCGCCGTGGATCACTGTCGCTCGTCTTTGCACACGAACTCCAGTGCGACCACCGTTTCGATTGGGATGACACCGAGGTCATCGTCACGGCCAACACAAAACGGGTGAGAGAATTCCTAGAGGCATGGCACTCTAACGCGGACAGCATCAACCGCCACGTTGACCTAGACGCTCATTATGAGGGCCTAACATCACGCCCTACTAAGCCGAGCTCCACGCCTCATCAGCGGCCGCTAATCCAGACGCCCGCAGTTCCGCCAACCTTCCACTCTCCCTCTCCTCCAACACGGGATGCCGTAACTGTTCGCTCTCCCCCCTCCACTCCCGGTTCAGAACCCAACATGACCCCCTGCCCGTAACCTTGCTCACACGCTAATGGTCCGCCAGTCAATGTTTGTCCTATCGCGTCTAATAGTCTAGTGTGACTGTCTCACTCTCTCTTTTCCCTTCATTTCGTCTGACGACGGGTTGGTGTCACTAGTTCGAAAATTTACGAGTACAACTCGATTTTTTCCCGAAAAACCACTTCCTTTTTCATTATTTCGTCTTGGAATGCACACCACTTCAACTCTCTCTCTTTCTCTCTCTCACTCTCTCTATCTCTCTCGAACTTAAGGACCTTTGTTTAGAAACCAATTTTTCGTTCGATCACCAATATTATCAACAAATAAAAGGTGCCCCAATGGGATCACCCATATCTGGATTTCTTGCCGAGGTGACAATGCAGGAATTGGAATCGGTAGCTCTTCCACTAGTTAACTCTAAGTTATGGGTACGATATGTAGACGACACGTTTGTCGTCGTTAAAACGAATCAACTAGAAATACTCCACAACACAATCAATTCAACCATTCCGGGAATTAAATTCACGTTGGAAAAAGAACTTTACAATAAACTACCATTTCTAGATGTTCTCGTACAGCGTAAGACTGACAGAACATTACACACCTCCATTTACCACAAAGAAACATATGCGGAAATAATTCTACACTATGAGAACCACAGTCCGATCTCTCACAAGAAGAGTACTGTAAAAAGTCTGATACATCGAGCAAAAACACATTTCTCTGATGAAGAAAGTTACAAAATTGAACTAAACTACCTATTTGAATTATTTTCCCAGAACGGTTACCCTAGAGATTTCGTACGTCGATGCATTAGACAACAAGAGATAAAAACAAAGGAACTAGATAGTTCCAATCAAGCGCCCAAAACAAACACTTGGCGAATCCTTCCTTACATCAGGAATGTGTCTGAACTTGTTGAAAGACACTTGAGGAGACACCAGATAAAAGTGGCGCACAAGCCGACGACTACTTTACGCACCCAGCTTGTGCACCCTAAGGATAGGGTTGGCTATCTCGATAGAAAAGAAGTCGTCTATAAGATCCCATGCGATGCCTGTGATGCCGTATATTGTGGCCAGACGGGAAAATTTGCCTCTACTCGCATCCACGAACATCAACTTGCAGTTAAGAGGCGAGACCACTTATCTCAAATGGCCATGCACACCCTTGATACTGGGCACACTTTCGCATGGGACAAAACACGCATCGTCGGAGTTTGCCCATCTAAAAAAGGCCGAGAGTTTCTTGAAGCCATGCACTCCGATGAGTCATGCATCAACAGGCATATCGAGTTAGATGCCACGTACAAAAATCTCAGAGAAAAGTGGAAGAGACGAAAGCCGGTCAATACGGACTGACGCATATGACGGCAGCTCACTGGCTGAGGCACCGACTGAGTATTGATTTTGTAGCACGTTTGAAATTTTGACCGGTGCCAAATAAGCGGCCACCGGTCTTCCATTACGGCTACCTTACGTACTATTGTTTGTTCAGTAGGTGTGCTTGTCGTATTTTTTTTGCCGCGGCGGCAAAAAAAAATACGACAAGCACACCTACTGAACAAACAATAGTACGTAAGGTAGCCGTAATGGAAGACCTGTGGCCTCCATGGCTAGAAGGAAACATTCAAACACACCTAGGAACCCGCCTCCGTAGGGTTTACGTGGAGTTCCCATTCCCTGTTGCCTAAAATTTATGTCCAACATACAATGCAACTTCTACGCATTTACGCACACAAACTTCTCTTACTCCAAACCACCTCTGGGCAGTTCCCCATGCGTTGCAGTTGCGCTGTTAACTGCCCGTTTGACGGTTTCTCGGTTTACGTAGTGTTTCCCGTCATCATCTCTCGCTTTCCAATCATGGTTCACTTGCCTCTCCTCCTACGCATTCCGGAGTCCACCTAACTGAGTTGCCAGCATTCCCATTTCGTCAGTAGGACTACCACTTACGCCAGCTGTCCACTAACGTTTCCAGCCCGCCTTCAACTTCCGGGCGTACACCTGTCCCTGCAGGCCTTCTCTCCGCATATTCTGCAACACCCACCCCTTCCCCCCGAAACTAAAAGGCTTACAGCCTACGCCGTCCAAACATACGTCTGTCACTTTGGGGTAGCTGCTACCACAGGCATTCGGCTCTTAGACCACTGCCGTATTTACATACACCTCTACCGCCTAGCCCACGCCTTTCCCCTTCCCCCCTTCCGAAGGCCTGTAATCTACGCCGTGCCGATATCATTTCCTGCAGTACCGCTCCCTTTTACGCAAACTTACCGCAATCGACAATTCCTTCATCGGCTGTTTCCATTTCCGCCTGCTTCACAGTCTACTGTCCCTCCCAACCGGCTTTGTTAGTTGACCTGATATGCCCTTCCCTGCGGGTGGGTCATGTCGCTCGTTACCAGCTACAGCTACTCCTACTTATCGTCTACCGTGGCCGGCAGCGGCCTCAGACAGTCTCTACGTATCTCCCAGTTCCCGCCCTAAAGGCCTTCCGTAATCACTTCCTTCCTGACCTACAAGGGTTTATCGACGAGGCTTAGTGGACGTCATTGCATTATTCTACGTACGTAAATATGTTTACGTACCAAGCCTCCAAGGTTGGTCGATTAGTCGCAATCCTTACCGTTATATGATGACTACGTTACCACTGCTAGAGACAGCCACCCATCCAACAGACAACGTCCGTTCAATTCCCCCATTAGTGATCCATAGGCACCTATCAGCTAACGCAGCCCTTTGGATGACAGTTATTCAACTGCTTACCACACCTTACCTCATTCCGGAGGCTTCGCAGTACCGTAATAACTAACAACTACATGGACATATGAAATATTTACTCTGATTTATTAAAATGTACAATACACTGGCCAGGTAGGGGGACTGGCGAGGTAGGGGAAATCGTCCCCGACTGCCTTGGGTCGCCGGTTTGCCACAACAGTAATATACAACAGTTTGGTTTACAATAAAAAGGGTACGCGATTACACGCTTCCAGTTCCATGCGGTAACTCCTTGTCCACCTGCCCATGAATCTTCGGAAGAGAATCCCTCATCACCAGAAGACAATGGTACCTTTACTGTAGGTAGGCATGGACAGTAAATAAACGAGGTATGTAGTATTCCCTTTACGTATTCCATCTGGGTCTTCGTTCGTTGCCTTCATCAATCGTCCATGGTTGGTTCTCCACAATCGACAGCTTCCTCTTTGACCGGCCGGTAACGGTCACCGGCACTACAGCTAGGCATGGAGAGTAAGTGGACGAAGTACACAGTCATACCTTCCAGTCTTCTGTCATCACCTTCATTGGTTGGCTTCCCCAATCGTCCATGGTTGGCTCTCCACAATCCTCAGCTCCCCTCTATGACCGGTCAGTAACGGCTACCGGCACTACAGCTAGGCAAGGAGAGTAAGTGGCCGAAGTACACAGTCATACCTTCCAGTCTTCCGTCCGTGCCTTTCATGGTTGGCTTTCCCAGTCGTCCATGGTTGGCTCTCCACAATCGACAGTTCCTTCTATGACCGGCCAGTAACGGCTACCGGCACTACAGCTAGGCAAGGAGAGTAAGTGGCCGAAGTACACAGTCATTCCTTCCAGTCTTCCGTCCGTGCCTTTCATGGTTGGCTTTCTCAGTCGTCCATGGTTGGCTCTCCACAATCGACAGTTCCTTCTATGACCGGCCAGTAACGGCTACCGGCACTACAGCTAGGCATGGAGAGTAAGTGGACGAAGTACACAGTCATACCTTCCAGTCTTCCGTCCGTGCCTTTCATGGTTGGCATTCCCAGTCGTCCATGGTTGGCTCACCACAATCGTCAGCTCCCTCTATGACGGGACAGTAACGGCTACAGGCACTGTAGGTAGGCATGGAGGGTAAGTGTAGGAAGTACAGAGTCATACCTACCAGTCTTCCCTCCGCGCCTTCCATGGTTGGCTCCTCCAATCGTCCATGCTTGGCTTTCCACAATCGACAGCTCCTTCTATGACCGGCCAGTAACAGCCACCGGCACTGTAGGTAGGCATGGAGGGTAAGTGTAGGAAGTACAGAGTCATACCTACCAGTCTTCCCTCCGCGCCTTCCATGGTTGGCTTCCCCAATCGTCTATGGTTGGCTCTCCACAATCGACAGCTCCTTCTATGACCGGCCAGTAACGGCCACAGGCACTGCAGTTAGGCATGGAAGGTACGTGTAGGAAGTACAGAGTCATATCTTCCAGTCTTCCGTCCGCGCCTTCCTTGGTTGGCTTCTCAAATCGTCCATGGTTGGCTTTGCACAATCGACAGCTCCTTCTACGACCGGCCAGTAACGGCTACAGGCACTGTAGGTAGGCATGGAGAGTAATTGGACTAAGTACAGAGTCTTACCGTCCAGTCTTCCGTCTGAGCCTTCGATGGTTAGTTTCTCCAATCGCCGATGGTTGCCTCTCCTAAAACGACAGCTCCCTCTTTGACCGGCCGGTAACGGCCACAGGCACTGTAGGTAGGCATGGAGAGTAAGTGGACGAAGTACAGAGTCTTACCTTCCAGTCTTCCGTCTGCGCCTTCG
>CACRXP010000472.1:378241-407296 GCA_902702965.1 Spirometra erinaceieuropaei | reverse complement strand
AAGTGGGTCTCTTGGCCGCAGGATCAGCCATCAGTGCGGGAAAGGTTTTTAGGTGCGTCTGTCGTGAGTGTGCAACCAATCGGGCTGCGGTTTAGGAGGCTGCATTCATATATGGGATTCGCCGGCATAACCTGGGGTCATTTTGTTCCTTGGGGCAGTCTCATCGGCGCACCGGGCTTTCCTGAACGAAAACCGATGGTCATATGCTGATCAACTAGATATCCTGAAGGGTGCCTGATTTATTCTTACTTCGCGGTTGACGTGCTGTGGCACACTTCCGCGCGTCTCTAGGGCATGCATAAACAACTTTATTTGGGTCGGTGTGGATGACTGTTGTGGGAGTCCGGTATCTGGAGCGTATTTGTTTGTTACATGCCTCACACTGCTGTTGCCAATCGGCCGTCTGTTTGACGATAAAGAACGAAATCCGGACAGGGGAGTTTGTTTTCAGTTTTCTCCTTTATTAAGAATAGCCCTCGCGGCTGACTATTTTCAGGGGCTATCTACGACGCCGAAGCCTATCCTAGTTGATGATGGCGGAAGCGCCATCGACATAACGCACCCAAAGTTTCGGCTTGTATCCGATTAAAACACTTTTTTCAAGAAGCTGGATGAAGTATTCCACACAAATCCCGGATATTGTTGAACCCGTAATCATGCTCTTGTTTGGGGCCACGAAGGACCTTATCGAACGTGAAGGGAGTAAGTGCGTACCCCGGGGGCTTGTTAAACGTCTGATTCGTGGGCTGGTCATTGTCCCCAGCTCAGCGGTCACTCAGCTGACCATTAATTGCTTCGGATGCGGTCGTTTTAAATATGAGGGTAAAGAGAGATATGACATCAGCTAACAACATCCTCTTACTTAGTTCATCTGTGATGTCTTTGGGTTTATTTAAGAACCATTCGACTGAGTGCACCGTTGCCGACCAATTCGCGTTCATGCATTTCCGTCTGGGGCAATGCAGATGGTGCACTGGTCTGCCACCTTAGGCGTCAGACGACTTTCAGTGAGCGTTTCCCCTTTTTCTGACAGTTATTTGTTCTCTTTAAAACGTTTCCTGACAGAATGCTGGGATTGGCGGCAGGGGTGTGGTTTATGGGCGGGGTTACTTACTACGGCAAGCAATTGGGCTAAAAGAAAATAACTGGCCAGAGAAAGGAATAAAGAGAACTCGCGGTGGCTGTTGCGTGAGGCGGGTCAAGTGGCTTTAAGATAGTCAATGCAATACCTTTTTGCCAATGCCTGCAAAGGAGCATTAAATTCACTTACTATTATCATTAAGTGGTAAAAAAAGTAGTGTCTCTTTTTAATTGGTGACAATATGGAAGATCAAAATTTGTGATACCACAAAGTTCTTAGATTTTCAGCTCTTTTGGTCAGCACAAATGCTCTCCGGAGAAAGCAACCTCGGCCATAAGCCATACCCTTGCCCAATTGGCATTGCAGTACCTACTGTTAAGTGGCGTCTGAGTTATCTAAAAAATAACTGTTGTTTTGAAGGTAATATCCAGGGCACAGTTTTGATTACTGCTGATATGGTTAGATTCTAACTACAATTCCATAAAACAGAAGAATTTAACGACAATTTATTTTGAAATAAAATCAATGTTTGTCGTCACTGACCTTGACAGGATTCCTTACTGGTTGCCTGTGCAATTTCCGGAAGACTCACACGGGTTTCCTCTACCACGAGGTCAGATTTTAAATGTCTAAAAAGACGTATTTCGGCCGCCTAGCCGCGTAATTGTTTTGTTTAGAAAAGAATGAAAATATGTGCACGTAGGCTCTTTCAGTTTGGTTACCAACTGTCGGCTTGCTATTCACATACGAAGATCACCTTGTGGAGGGAGATTTTGACAAAAAGTCGTGGGCTTATTACCGTTTCGCTAAATTCATCGTGCGCCTGCTGCAGCATCTTCGTGAACTCCAGACAGATGTCTACTGGCGATATTTATTTCTGCGTGCCAGAAAAAGGAATAAGGAGACCTCCGGTGGATGTTGCGTGAGTCAGGTCAAGGGACTTTAAGGTAGTCATCGGTGCAAAAATACGACAATGCAGTACCTTCTTGACAATGCCTGCAAAGGGGCATTAAATTCACTGTCGGCTTGCCATTCACCTACGAAGATCACTTTGTGGAGGGAGATTTTGCCAAAAAGTCGTGGGAGTCTTGCCTTTTCACCAAATTCATCGTGTGTCTGCTGCAGCATTTTCGTGAACTCCAGACAGATGTCCGCTGCATATCAGGTAGGGACACAAATATCCAGCTCTCTGTTTAATGGCTTCCTATTTTTCTGGTGTAGGCATCACCTCCTTCCCATTATATCAATAGATGTAATATCGCTTTGCTTTTGATTCTATTTGTAACGTGCCCAATAAATAGTGCCTAAAATAGTCAAGTCTATTTTGACAGATGAACGGATTGTAACGAAGTTCGGAACTATGTGTACATGGCCTTGATTTTTCTTTTGAGCACGCCCAACGCAATGGTAGAGGGGCACTCACCGATAGCGTTACGGAACTGCCTGGTCTCGTTGTGTCTTCGAGCTCTCTCTCTCTCGAGCTCCCCCAACACCCGCAGAGCGGCGTGTACTACAGGCAAAACAGCATTACCGACAAAGACAAGGGAGGCTGGAATGGCCATTTCCAGCCTGTTAGCCGCCATCAGTCAGCCAAGCCTAAACCTGAGGCATTCAACCCCCGAGGCTGGGGCATATTTGAGTCCTTGCGCGGGAAAAGGGTAAGCAAACAATTTTCAAGTTTAACTCCAGTGACCCGTTGTCCGAACTAGAGGTTAATTTACCTGTCACTACCTATTACTACTATAAATGGCCACTGAGAGAGGATCAGAGAAGGGTCTGGAGGCCTGGGGAGTTGCAGTATTTACAGGAGGCGATTGTCATGCTGTTTCATGTCTGCTCGCTTGTGGGTTCTGCTCGAATTACTGGTTAACTTGCGCTTTGGTGACTTCGCCGCGGGCTGTCGTTTCGGATCAATGTTTATCGGCGTGGATTCCGGGTGGGTATGTGCTCTGCTCCGGCTACTCTGCTGGGCGAGTTTCTGCCGGTGGTCGAATCCCATGGCTCAGATCAACAAACTGTCCAAGGGATCGACCTATCTTCTTCATTTCGTCCTAAGCCTGTGATTCTCAACTTGGCCTCTATTTATGAGAAATTCTGAGCGCAACACGCTTCGCGCAGTTCGCAGATGAGAGTTGTTGTCCGTATATGAGTAGCCACTGGTTAACACAACTGGCGTTCATAAAGTGATAACATTGAGAAGCCCCAGGTATAATGACACAGAAGATATGTTAGCTGAGCAGAGAAATAACATAACACCCTCGAATGCAAGTCACGGACGTTAGCCAGCGATCGCATTTGCACTCGTAGAAGCACGGAATAGTCAGAGGTCAGGAAAGGGCAGAGCATTCGGTACCTTTTGGCAAACCCGGGCTGCACTGGCAAAGTCAAACCAACAAAGGGGGGAGCTAATTTTGACCAGAACCTATTAAAATTGGAATCAAAAGCTAAAAACGAAAACATAGTGATAAGTCCATTCTCCATGCAATTAAGCGTACAGGAACCGGGGTAGTGAGTCACGAAGCCCGAGTCCGTCGAGTTCATTGCTGCATTTAAGACTATATTGACACCAACCAACGAATCCTATGTAAACAAACCTATGGTGGGAAAAACGTCACCTTCTAATAGCGGCAAAAAGTCAACTAAAGGAAGAGATCCTCGCTAAGAGAGAGGCACCCAGGAAGTTAAAGATGGACCAGATCGCATAGAGATGCCCGCTGTCATAATCAAGTGATTTGTCCACATGGGGGAGTCACAATCCCTCCTTGATGACTACCTTTCCTGTAAATTTAACAGCCTTGACACAAGGGGAATCGCTGAGCAACCACTCAAACAAGCTTCTTGACAAACTTTCGTCAGGCAGTAACCGACGTATAGGGTGCTATCCAGGTTCTTAGACTTACCCAGAATCCATTAACCCGATATGCCACGTCGACTAATCGCTGTCCCGAGAGACAGTTTTATTTACGACCCGCCTAAGTGGGTGTCCAAAACGTTGAATTTCCTTCAAGGCGGCCGAGCGCCCTAAGGCAAGTTGAACTTACAGATCCTCCCTGACCTCAGAGGACAAGAAGCGCAAATCCACAATAACATCCTTCGATGTGATGACGCTCACTACGGACGCCCCAGGTGATACCGCACGCGAGGGCATGTGGAGATGCTTCGAAGCGAGCACGCGAGTAAAGTATATAAATCCCCTTAGAAGAACTGCTTCATTTCAGTGACGATACATACGAACAGATCAAGGTAACTCTAATGGGCAAACCATTCCACCGATTAGCTGCAGAACTGGTGTTTGGGAGAGCTCCTCCAACAAATACATGCCTGCAATCTGACGCAGTTGCACTGACACTTCGTGAAACTTAAAAAAGACAGGAAACGCTCCGCGACACCTTACCCAGCATTCGTTTCATAAAGGGGAGTAGAGAACAGTGATTTGCCTTTCTTAGCGTCTTCACTCTATGACCCAGTACCGTTTTGGAACCAAAATGTAAAGGAAGGCTGCCGACAGGACACAGTTGCCAGCCTACGACTTGATGATCCATACGCGCAGTTGTGTTAAAGCTCTCGCTTAAGACGCCCGGCAGGAATCCGGAGGGACGAGTACAAAGAATCAGACGGACGACTAGGCTCGAGCACACGGGAGGTCGTCGCTTCCGTACTCGCCCGCTGAGAACACGATAAGCCGTCCATAATCTGACACTCGTAAGCACATATCCCCAAGGCCAGATAACACGTTCCCGAAGAATTCAGTCTTGGCATTGTCCACAGTCCAGGCACCAATGCACGCACAAGGGCCAAATGAATCGAGGATCCGCCGAACGCGGGTGGGTAACTCAGCACACGTCAGGTTCAGTGCCTTAATTTCCCTGTCACTATACTGTCCAGGCCGAAAGACGGGTGAGGTGACTGGCACAGTCGGAAGAATGGGCCGTACAATGGGGGTACTGGCACGAAGATAATGTTGCGGGCAGGAAATAAGACGGGCTGAGGGTAGTTTGGAGCCTGGACATGACAGCAGATCAAAAACAAACGGATGAATATGCCTACCACATTTCACACGTCACGGGGCCACTGCACGGTGGCAGGACCACCTGACCCAAGTAGCTATTCCCAAGCTGGATACTGGACACGCATTGCTGGCGTCTACCAAGTCCAGAAAGAACTGATAATTTCTAGAAGTTATACACTCGGATAAGTAAGGCCTCAATCGGCCTACCAAGTTCGACACTGCGTATAAAGAGGGAAAATGGAGGAGACGGCAGCTGGTTCAGACGGAATAGTAGCATACAGTGACCCTTTATTGGAACAAACTTCCCGCAAGCACTGGCCTTAGGCGAGTTTAAGGAGTTAATTGCTTAGCCTATTCAGCGTGTCTGACGACGACTTGTGGAATTGACGTGGCTACCCTCCCACAGCACGTACGCAATACCAGGTCACATTTTGTGGGATTCCACTTTCGTATGTACTGTAGGTGGGCCAACTCATAAGATCTCCACAGAAATTCCGAAATGCGTTTTCGCTTCGAAAAGATTAATTAAGTAGGGCTGTAAAACCAATCATCGTGCAGTATAATTCTATAATAATTCAGTTACTCCAGGACTCCGGCTTTCGAATGAATTTGTTCCCGGCTGCATCCGAAAACCATACTTCGTAGAAAATGACTATTTAAGTGGGATGCACTTTTTCATTTATTTCCGATACCCTTAAAGATTCCATTATATTTCATGGAAAACATGCATAAAAATATTCATGCTTTTGCTCATTCGGCAGGAAATTATGTCCTCTCCCAATGTTATACTCGAGGGAAGGGTAGAATTCGGTGCTAAAGTGTCTTATTGTGAGATTTTCTAATACCAGGAAATGGCCGTTCATAAAACGTCATGCTCTGCATTTACCAATGCGGATTGTAAAGTTAACGATGTGGCCCAAACCCACTGCTTAATTTTAGGGATCCCATTTGGTCTCCTCTTAATACCGTAGACAAATATATGGTTTTCCATACGAGGAAATTATACGGCTTGTAGTTTGTGGACTTTGAATGCACGTGTAACGGCAGGTCGAGTTCAAAACTATTCGGGAATTGGAAAAGTTTTAGAAAACCAAATTATACCCTTCCTTCGAATATAAAATCGAAAGAAGACGAAATTTTCTACTGAATGAGCAAAAGAATGAATAGTTTTATGCATGTTTTCCATGAAATATAATTGAATCTTTAAGGGCATCGGAAATAAATGAAAAAATGCATGCCACTTAAATAGTCATTTTCTACGGAGTATGGTTTTTGGATGAAGCCGGAAAGAAGTTCATTCGAAAGCCGGCGTCCTGGGGTAACTGAATCATTATAGAATTATACTGCACGATGACTGGTTTTACAACCCTACTTAGTTAATATTTTCGAAACGAAAACGCATATCGGAATTTCTGTCGACATTTAATGAGTTGACCCAATTACTGTATATTTTGGTATGGGAAAGTTAAGAAAAAAATCAGAAACGACAGTTTACGCGGAAGAAAAGCAGATCAAGTCCAGAAATTTTCGGAATGAAACCGCCCGGGTTATCCATTTGTTAGTATACTAGAAGCTTCCAGTCACGAATACGACACTGCCTATTGGGGCAATCCTCTTGGGACGAAGTACAGTCTAGCAACGTTTACCGACGACGCACACGGTGTGTCCGAAAGAGCCAACTATAAAGTAAATAGTTCCTCCCGGTTCAGTTGTTTTTCAGAAAACAGCTGCGCGAGGCCCAACCAATCGGAGGTGAGATGAGTCTGCGCAGCTCGGAGATAAGTTTGAGGTTACCAGTGACCCCGTTGACGGAACCAAAGTCCTGACTGAGGAGGGAAAAGGGCGAGGAGAAAGTATCTTCTTGCAAAAAAAAACCGAATGTCAAAAGTATGTCCGCTGTGGTCTATCTAAGATAGCATTCATTAAAAAAAATATTTGACGGCATTTCCAAGAAGTTCCCCTTGTCTCTGACTCCATCTGAAGGCTGAGAGTCAACCTTGTTGAGAAACCTCATGAGTTGGAAAGGAAGAAGGGATCCGATGTCAGGACAGCAAGAGGTCCACCTGCAGGTAGTAGTAAAGTCCAGAGTGCCGCAGGGAGTGCTGGAGGACGCGGTACTTTACGGACTGGAAGGTGTCGTTCTTCCAAAGTTTTTTGGCCTCTGCAAGACGTTTATACCTAAAATAGGTTGGAAAATGGGCTTCGAATGGAGGAGTAGGAAATTATTACTGGAGCACACATATCCACATGCTCATATTCAAGTAAAAATAGACGTAAACCGATTTAAGGGCTTTCTGGTGGTAGAAATAACAAACTGACAACCGCGTACATACCTCGTTAAAATCTGTCAATAGATGACAGCAGAGAGGTATGAGTGGGGACAGAAGTGCTGTTTTTGGATTTACTGTGCCTTCATTCAACCAATCACAGCCTTGGCCACCATGTGAGACCGGAGCTGAGGACATGCATTCGCGCATACAGACATGGCGCGGATGGCGCGCATACGGGTTGTAGCAGACATGGCATCGGCACTACGGCTGACCGAAGTCCATCAGTGCGTCGCGGTCGTCGGGGCCAAGGCATTTACGCTAGGATGGACTAAAATCACTGACTGTTTAAAGTGGAGTTGCCGGACTGATGGTCGGAGAACACACTATAGCGTCAACTGCACAGCACAGCATGGTGACTTTCAACGAAACATGTTAACAGTCCATTTTGCAGATCACACTGGAGAGAAATCGCTACCAAAGCAGTGTGCAGTTTTACTGTTCTTCTGTGTTCCACAAGTGTAGTCATATTTTGGAGAATAAATAAACATAAAATTCCTCTATTATACAGAATTATGACAGTTTACGTTTGAGAGGAGGGCGCGGTTACATCCAGAAAAGTCACTAATACAAATAAATTTTAAAAAGCAGCCATACACTTGGAAGTAATGAAGAACATAAATGCTTATTTCCGCATCCAAAAAGGCTTCATCATCAATAACATGTAATATACCGAAACACGTCATTTATTCATGCGTTGAATTATTGTGCATTCTGAATTTAAACAATTACCACATTAGTGGACGGCCGCCGGTCCATCTCATGATATGTTAACCAAAGTTCCCAAATGTGTTTTCAGTTCACAAGGATTACTCAGGCGCGGTTTCAAGACTCATTATCGTGCAACTTGATCCCAAGGAATTTCAGTCACAGATGGATGCCGGCCGCCTGTAAAAATCACATTCTTCAGATTTTATACCTGAATAAAGGGTATCTTTCGGTTTAAAAAGGTTGCAAATACGAGATTTTTATGGCCCTGAAATGTTCATTCATACAGTATTGCACAGCCGACGAGGTCAACGTCTACGGCAAGATTTTGAGAACACTATGACAGTTCGACCGTCGGCGCCGACGATGTCTCCCGTGTGCTCCATAGCGAAGTGAAGCAGGCACGGTGAATTGCGCATGATGTAGTTTTTAGTAGACTTGCACAGCACATACCACACTCTCACCTCCTCCCCCACCTGAGTCCCGAGTCAAGGTAGAGTAAAGAAGGCCAGAGGTGGGAGGACGCGTGTGACTAGCGTGCCCGGGTTCACAGCTAGGCGTGCCGCCACACCCGGTTCGGATCACATGGAGTGGGAATGCCGTAAAGACCCTATTAAGAAGGAGCCATTGCTTCCTTACTCTTGGATCACCACTTGGCCGCTCCATACAAACACAGACTACTGGGCTGACTGTGAGGTCCAAGTCATCCCGTCAGTTGGAAACCTTCCAAGCCACGGCTTTTAGCTCACAGTGATAGCTTCAAGAGGGTCAGATTGTTTATAGTGAGGAGAAAGTGCGCTGAGTCGTCGACCTCACTCTCCCTTCACATTCCCACACCCCAGCCACTGTCCGAGCCGGTCGGCAGACTGGAGTGGGGAATGGGCGCGGTGGTCGACTGACCATGCCTGCACGCGCCACAGGCACGACCTGGTCTCCTAAATCCAAGACCTGGCCCCCCATACACACAAACACCAGGGTTTCACACAACGGGTGTTGGGCGGCATACACCTCACATGCGTGAGAACACCGTAGGTCAGGTTAAGAAGGAGCCACTTCAGCCTTGCTCTCGGCTCTCCAGTCAACCACTCCACACAAACAGATACAACTAGGCAGACCGTGTGGACTGATTTAGAGTGTCAGTCGGCGCACGGTGCACCGTGATGGACTCGGACTCCGATCGCACATGTAGCAGGGGGGTCGCATGGAGAAGGAGTTGAAAAGCACAATTTCCACTTGTGTGGGAGATGGCGATTGGATGCTTGCGATGGACGATGGTGCTGTGGGATGCGGTTGTTGGTGGGAGAGTATGTGATGGTGTGATGTTTCCGGCAGTCGTCTACCGCAGTCTTTCGTGGATGCGCATGTGTCCTAATAGACCCATGCGATTCGTGAAAGCGCGGAGACAGTGTGGACAGTGGGAGCGGTTGGTGCTCCAGGCACTCGTTCGTCAGCCTCTGTGCGATAGATACGCAAGTGATCAATCAGACGATGGGTGAGGTGAAGTTACGGGGACAGTGTGGTAGTCCTTTTTTATCGTCTTCCTACTGGCGCCAAAAAGAGCTCCATTCAAAAGCCGACATCCTCGCGTGACTGAAGTACCTTGGGCGTACGCTGCACGATAATCAGTATTCGAGCTCCACCTACAGTAGATGTGCTAACTCATGAAATGTCAACCAAAATTTCGAAATGCGTTCTCGTTTCGAAAAGATAAATGAAGTAGTGTTGTAAAGCTAATCATGATGCAGCGTAAATCTATAATGATCCAGTTACGTCAGGGTGTCGGCTTTCGAAAGAACTTATTTTCGGCTGCATGCAAGATCTAAACCCTGCAAAAAATGACTGCTTACTTAGTATGCAATTTTCTCATTGATTTTCGATGCCCTTGAAAATTCAATTATATTTCATAGAAAACATGCATAAAAATATTCATTCTTTTACTTTTTCGGTAGAAAATCAGGTCTTCTTCCAATTTCATACTCAAAATAAGAGTATAATTCGGTTTTAAAAAAACTTTTTTAATTCCCGAATAATTTTGAACCCGACTTGCTGTTACACTTGCATTCAGGGTTTCAAAACTACAAGCTGTATATTTTCCGTGTAAGGAAAACCATGCATTTCTCTACGGTGTTAAGAAGAGACCATATGAGGTTCATAAAATTAAGCAGTGGATTTGAGCAATATTGTTAACTTTACAAGTCACATTCGTAAATGCAGATACACGACGTTTCATGAACGGCCATTTAACGGCATTAAAAAATCTCACAATTGGAAACTTTTTTAAAACCGAATTATACTCTTATTTTGAGTATGAAATTGGAAGAATGCGTGATTTTCTACCGAATAAGTAAAAGAATGAATATTTTTATGCATGTTTTCTATGAAATACAATTGAATTTTCAAGGGCATCGAAAATCAATGAGGAAATTGCATGCCACTTAAGTAGTCATTTTTTGCAGAGTATAGATCTTGCATGCAGCCGAAAATAAGTTCTTTCGAAAGCCGACACCCTGAGGTAACTGGATCATTATAGATTTATGCTGCATCATGATTAGCTTTACAACACTACTTCATTTATCTTTTCGAAACGAGAACGCATTTCGAAATTTTGGTTGACATTTCATGAGTTAGCACATCTACTGTAAGTGTTCGTTACAAATCGAATACACATTTCAGAACTTCAGTAAATATTTCACAAGTAAGCAAGTCGAGGTACCAAACTGGTGGAATTATATGCATTAATTGAGAATTTATTTGTTACGGAATGTTGGTAACACCAATCTCGGCGACAATGCCTATTCAAAAGCTGCTTTACTGCTGTGAGAGAAGTGGCCTGTAATTGTGTCACCTGTCAATCTCACTCAAGCCATATTTTCTGTTGGAAAGCGAACAGAAAAAAAATATCGGTCAATGTTTCGTGATTTTTGGCATGTGATTTATACGCCGTTTTAAATATGTCTTTGACTAGAAAGGATCATTTTAGGCCAACCAGTACGGGACAGTAAACTGGTAAAAAAGCTGCTACCTAAGTAATTTGCATTGTTAGACTGGGTTTCGAGAGCTGCAAAATGCAAATTATCTTTCTTGCGAAAGACGCACAGACATGCCAGTTTCATGAATAAATTGAAGGAAAGCACGCCTTCTTCAAACTTCGTAAATGAGTGGTGCGCACTGTATAGAAGCCTGCGTAGTTAGTTCCATGGCCAAAAACCCTAGGATGTATATTATTGCAACGTGCAACGTGCTCCGGTTATCCTAGCACTGAAAGAGGCGAACTGAGCGCAGGTTTTAGGAACCTTAGAAACTGTTGAACACGACGGCTCGTCACCTGAGCATGCAGCACGGATAACTAAATTTCCCCAAAGTCAAAAAATTTCATACGTCGAAAATCCAATTTTCACAGCAAACAGGACTGAAAAGAGACGAAAATATACAAGATCAGTGAAACAAGAGCCCATAAGGTAAGCAGTTACTTTTTATTGGCTACAGTGTTCCGCAATCGAAGGGCGGCATGCGTTCGCACGCCAGTCATGATATGGTGCGAAGACGATATTTCCTCATCAAAAATTGATGTCTAAGCTAGTGAGACAGTGGGGACAAACCGCACAGCAACATTTATTCAAACCGATAGTTCAACCGTCGGTTTCGACGATGTCCACCGTATGCTCCACAGCAGGGTGGGAGCAGGGAGGGTGACTTGTGCGAAAATTTAGTTTATAGTGATAGTAGACTTCACAGCATCTACCGCATTCTCGCCTCCTCCCTCACCTGAACCCGGCGTCAAGACAGAGTCAAGAAGACCGGAGGCGGGGGAGGGCCTAGGTGGATGGCACGGTCGAACCCGCACCTTGGCGTTCCACTCCACACACCCTAGTCCACACAGCAAATAACCAGGTTTTTGGTTAACCACAACAATGGCGGAGGTGGCAGGGTCCCAGTATGCACGACGTACGTCGGCAGCCGGGTGCGCCACTGCACCCTGAAATGTTGGCGCAAAGCCGATAACGCCTGCCAGAGTTCAATATGGCTGCCGTGTTGGTCTAGCGCATCTACCTCTTGGCCCGTTTCGATACTAGTCAACTGTGCAACGTCAGGCTGTTTGGTGTGAGCCAAGCTACATCAGAATAAGAACACCGTCTCCTTTGCTCGCCAAAACAGTGTACTTTAATGCAGGCCTCGAGAGAAAGGTTACATTGACTATGTGCTGCCCACTCGCCTGGGGCGAGGCCAAAGAAGAGCTTAGGGGCATTCTTAAACGGCGACCACCCATATTTCCGGACTTCCGTCTGCCGGTAATGGAAATTGTACGGTCCAACTGTTAAGCACGAGAACCATGAGGGTGACACTTACCTCCGTGGATTGGGAGCATTCCCAGCCTCGTGGGTGTGTTTGAGCATTGTGTAACGCGCGATTTTGAGGTCACGCCGAGTCAATTTGAAGCGGGCAAACGTAAGGCGACGACTCATGTCATCGTCCTCGCCGCCCCAGCCAAAGTAGGAGTTGGGGAAACCGTGGGTTTTATTGAACTGAGTGGCTGTCATTGCAACCGCACCACCAAACGTCGACTCGTAGAAGAGGCTGGATGGACAGATGGAAAAAGGAAGGGTTGAGGGGTCTTGAAAACCGGTCTATAATAAATAACGCAACGAACTCTAGCTCGAAGAGGGACACAGGGGAGGAGGAGGAGGGAGGGAGGGGGGAGGGAGGAAGGAAATTAAGAAAAAAATGGGAGAACAAAAAAAACGAGGGAAAACAGGGAAAACAATATGGTGGCAGCCGTATTAATAGAAAGAAAGCATGTGATTAGCTCCGGTCTCTCAGTCAGAGATATCTACCCGGTCATGACAGACGGCGAAACTCCTGGGCTAGTGAGCGGATCCCGCTAGCTTAGGTCGGACGCATTTGTGAGGTTGGGAAAGAAAACACGAAAGCAGTCATTGCATCAACCACACAGGCTATCCCTTTGACTGCTTTTGATAAAACCGCCGTAACGAGCGCCTAATTACATTGATGTCAGTGTTGCAGACTTACGAGGGCCAATCCAGCGCAATTTTTGTGCATTATTGTGGGACACAGCCTGTGCTCACAGAAGGTAATCCTAGACTGGACGTATTCGATTAACAGCCATTGCTTTCAGTTCTTCGAAATCAACGCACAGTTGGGATCATGATGAAAAGATGTGGAGTACAGAACAGAACTGAAAAACTGAACTGGAAACCGCATCCACTCTGCTAGCTGACAGACGGGATTCTGTCGGTGACTATGTCGAGGTATCCAAATGAAGACCTGCGTGGAAAGGTCGCAAGCTGCCCTCCAAAGGACATCTGACCCCGTGGTCCTCGGTCTGTAGAATCAGCGTTTTAAATGACCCAGCACTGTCCGACAGTTGGTCTCCACACGACTGCAATAGCAAGTGACTATTCCTATGGATGTAAACCTGCAACATAATGCTGACCAAATTATTTATTGCGAATGCCTTCATATGCACAAGCAAATTGGAGATACAGACCTAAAGGCCGTAAATGAGCAGAAGGGCCATATTCACAACTAAACCGCGAGAATGTACGGTGGGCGACCCATCTCACTAGCTGTTAACGTGCATTTTGAAATGTGCTTTCAATTAGAATGGATTACTTAAGTAGGCTTGTGCTAACTATGATCGTGGAACATAATCCTAAAGCTATTTCTGTCACGTCAAGATGTTGACTTTTGAACGCACTTATTTTCAGCCGCCCGCGAAAAAAGCGCTTGGTACAAAACGACTATTTAAGTAGATCGCATTTTTTCTATTGATTTTCGAATCCATTATAAATGTAAACATATCTTATATATAACATGCACGACAATATTCTTTCTTGCACCACTGGGTACCAAATTACATCTCCTTCAGCTTTTATACACACAAGAGGGGCATCTTTCGGTTTTGAAAATGGTTCTCATTATGGAATTTTTTTAAGAGCGTGCAATATCCACTAACATAGCATCGTATCGGTCCGTTTAGTAACGCATCTCATGGAGTATACAACGTTGTCTATGTTGATTGCAGAATTTTATGAACGCTATATGGTATCACCTTAATGGTGTCGAGGAGCGTGTGATTTTCTTTACAAGGGAAGTACGGAGCACGCAGACCGAAAACCCTAAAAACAAATGTAACGGCATATCGTACTCAAAATTATCCGAGGATTAAAAACTTTCCTAACACCTAAATATGGCCTTCCGAGTATAAAATTTGATGACGTGATTTTCTGCCGAATGAGTTCAAAAAGGCATATTTTGTGTATGTTTCCTACAAAGTATATTTGAATCTAGAACGACGTCAAAAATCAACAGACAAAAAAGGTATAATATTTAGGTAGTTATCTCTTACCGAGTACAGTTTTTGCAGGCGACCGAAAATAAGTGCACAGAAAAGCCAACACCCTGGTGTCTGAAAAATCCTGGCATTATACTGCACGATAATAAATACTGCAACGTCACTTAGCTAATCCTTCCTAATCGAAAACGTTTTTCAGAAGCATGGTTAACACACCACGAGATTGACCACTGACTGTCTTTCTTAGCCCAGTGCTCCAAAACCAGTGTGCGTACTCCCCAGCGGCATAGATTTCGTACTAATCGCCGGTTAGATAGTTTTCCTGCCTTTCTTTCTCCTAAACTTAATCACCCCGCTGATTATCGCAACCCAATGTCACGCTTAGTACAGCGCCTCTTCCATCCTCATAATCGGTACTAGCCTAAGTATAGTGGACAAATTCGCCCCTCCTGGAAGCCTAACTCGAGAAGCAACTAGATGCGGAGAGCACAGCCAGAATAAACAACACTAGACAGGCTGTTGATAGGAGACGAATTCTTGTCAACAGAAAGTGTAAAATGCTGTTGCTCCCATAGACTGGAAAAGTGTTGCATCGTATGTGCAAATGCCCCTACAACGAAAGCATTGCTTTAATATTTCTTCTTAAACACGGGGTCTGCGCACTGAGGCCTTGTCCTAGAAGGGCGGATACATAGCTCAGGTGGAGGTCATATGGAAGCCTTCATCCAGCTCATAATAAGAGACTTTTTAAAGCAGAAAGATGTCCTTTCTGTGAATATAAAATTTGAGGGAGACGTGGCTTGCTACCAAATGAGTACAAGGTATATTTTCATGCATGTTTTCTATATTATATATTCGAATTTATATGAGCTTCGAAAATCAATAAGTGCGTAAAGAGTCACTTTCCACTGAGTGCGGTTTTTACACGCGGTCGAAAATAAGTGTATTTAAAAGCCAACAACCTGGAGCGCCTGAAACATCATAGGGTTATGCTCCATAGTAATCAATATTACAACTTCGCTTAAGTAATCCTTCCTAATCGAAAACTTATTTCCTAATCTTCGTTATCATTTTATGAGACCGGTCACTGACTGTACTACCAACACCTACATATGTTGCTTATGTTGGTAAGAATCCCTCTTTGTAATTGAAAAGGGGAAGAGTAGACGTTAAGGAAGTGGACTCGTCAGCGGAAAATGGACTTCTTCATAGCGCAGTATTCGCGCATCAGTTGGATTACTTTGAAAAAGGCGCTTGCGATGAAAACCGCGTATACTTGAAGGTTAAACGAGCACAGAGGTGGTGGATGGATGCGCTAACCTTCAAATACAGGTAATACTGTGAAACCACCCCTTCAACCGGACATGTCACGCAACCGATGTCCCGCGGGCCGCCGTCTAACCGGGGAGGGAGGGACGACCGGAGGATTATGTTCCGTGCGCAGTGATCGGATTTGTCAAGGAGCAGTGGCGCCAGCAGAGGCAATTCCGCGCCTAAAACCGACAGCAACGCCCATCTGGTCTAGCGTCACGAAAGGAGATGCTTCCCCATCAAAAACTAGGGGCGGTACACAAGCCTTCGCCACCACAGTAAGTGGTCTATCTCATGCAAGCAACATTAACCGAAATTCCGAAATGTGATTTCTGATGGTAAGAATTACTTAGGCAGAGCATAATCCCAAAATATTTCACTTACTTCAGAATGCCGGCCTTCGAGCATGCCTCTTTGTAGTCACCTCCAAAAGCACACTCACCAGAAATAAACTATTCAAGTAGTATGCAGTTTTATATTAGTGCAAACATGTCTTACTAAAACCATCCATAAGAATTGCCTTTCTTGCACTCATTTTGACGTAGACTACGTCTTCGCAAATTGCCTACGCGAAGGGCATCTTCCAAATTTAGATAGGGCTCACAATTTCCGAATAATTTTGAGGACGACCTGCCGTTTCACTTGCGTCTAGGATCTCCAAACCACAAGCTGCATGCATTATATGTAGGGAAAATTGATGAGGTGTCATGTATGGCCAACAAAGTTGTGTAATGGACATGGAGCACGTTGTATACTTCGTAAGGAGCAGTGATAAACGGACAGATACGATGCCACTTGGACAGACATTGCGAGATCTCGAAAAATCTCATTACGTACGTACATTTTAAATCGGAGAACTCCCTTTCTTCAAGTAAAAAAAATTTGGGACCTAATTTACTACAAATTAAATGCACGAAAGGATATTTTTATGCACAGTTTATATGAAATACATCGGAATTAAGAAAGGCGTCGAAAATCGATTGGAAAAATTCATACTGACTAAGTAATCATCTTTTTCGGAGTTTATTTTTTGAGGGACTTAAAACCGTGCGGTAAGCATGTCCTCTGTGAGGGATTTGGCCTTTCTACTTACGCTGTCATGAACAGATCTAGTGCTACACACAAAAGGACAAAATACATGTGAAAGTAAAGTGTTGTGTCGCTCGGACAGAAATGTGCAGCTAGCCAATATTTGAAGATATGCTAAACGTAGTGAACGTCTCAAAAAATATCCGATTCACTTTCCCTCGAACAGTACCCCATTCGGTTGATTTCAGTATAGCAGGAAGCTCAATTTCACAAGAACCGACTATGTTAACTGACATTTTTCGAATTCTCTCTGGACAAAGTAAATGGAGCAAATATGGACCAATTAAGTAGCAACGTTCTGTCGTGAGATTGACAAAGCTTGGTGGGGACGTTGAAAGCTAAACTGTTGCCGTAATTGAAGAGGGCGAATCCCTTGTTTATTAGTGGTACAGCCCCCACTAACTGATCTCTTCTATGTGTAGGAGTCCCCGTGGATAGAATGAAGAGTTAATTCGCCCGAAGTCCCGAACTGACGCTCAGGACCATCATCAGAGATAGGGAGTGAGGTTGGGTATGGTTGGCTGATGACGCCTAATAGACCAAAAACGGTCATTTCAGTCTTCATTGTCTCTGTCGGTAATGTCACTCTACCTATACCACTAGTTGCTGGGCAACTGGCTGTGGGGGTCGTAGATCGAGCCCAAAGACAACAGAACGAGTACGTCCCGTTATGCGATCGGTGAGGGCTCCCTATTAAAAAGAGGGAGATGTCGGAAATAATTGCACCTACGTTCAGTGGGTCCACTTCTCCTGGCCCATTGCTTTTTCCGATGATGGCTTATCGTCCGAATCCCAGATGTTCAGTGAAATAAATACGCGTTTTAGTAATCCAGTATCCTACTCTCACCTACATTCTGCACATATACGCACATCGAAATCATGTCTAGTCACAGATGTGGGTCCGTATTTGCGGAGCTCTGGCGCGCATCGTAAATTCGTCAAAATGTTTCGAGCAGAAGCTGGTACGTGGAAAGATGTCAAAGGAAGAAAGGCAACTCAAAACGTTCACTGGTCCCAACTGGTTGGTTGGACTGTAATACAGAGCAAGCAAAGGCGCTCCACCCCTACGACGAAAAGTTATCCTTAACTTCTCTATAATTTATCCTGTACTCGGACGACAGATTGTGTGGAACTTGGATGCACCGCTCCTAGGTTGCTCTTATTGGGCTAAAAGCAGTCAATGAAATAAGTGAAATAAGATGTCAGTCAAACACGCACTTGTAGGCAAATTTGTCAATGGCAACAGAGAGGTGTAGCGGTTGAGCTTCGCAGGTGTACAGGTTTCGATCGTCTTCAGGAAGCAGGTCGACGTCGTGAAATATGAAGCAGGAGTAGGGATGGCGTTTGGATGCTTCCAAGAATCCGATATTCAGAAGAGCCCCACGGTTGAAAAGTTTCGGTTGACGCTGCTCAGGGATGACAAAAAAACAGACAACTTCTCAGCTAGTCAGCCAAAAAGACCCAATTAAGTGTACTGACGACTTACTGTTTTTAAAATCAAAAAATTAACCGGAGGTTAATTTTTAGTGGTCACAGGATAGTGTAGTGTTCACCAAATAAGTTACGGGACCTGCTTGTCCCGTTGTGCCTTGGGGCTCAGTCTATAGCCCTTGTAAGCAGTCGCGTGACAACCAACAGTATATGTGAGTGAGATAGTATTAACAGAGACGGCTTCAGGATATGTAAGCATTTGCTATGCCATAACCAGCAAACTATGACCTTCGTAGCCGGGTGTGTGTTGGCAGTGCTCTGACATTTGGTTTCCTGCCGGGAGACGTGTAGCGTGCAGCCATCATGACCGGTCTGGCGTCATTGTTCAAGACCTCGCTGCCTCAAGGTCATTCACCCCTTTGCAGCGAGCCGTCCCAGACGCGCTGACCTGAAGTCAAACGACCGACAGCTCAGGCAAACCTGCGTCCGCACAGCCGCTGCTGCCCATGAGGTCACTTGAACGCACCTCCCTCCAGCAACCACAACCTAAGCCACTGGGACACCACCCCTCGGCAAATGCAACACATACTGACTGGACACCACTTGAGCTTGGCCCACGAGCCCACAAAAGCGGCTGCCATCACTGTCCCAAGGACTCTCAGGCATGATCGGACGCAGTCAACACCAGCCCTGGCCTCGCCAGTTGCCATTGCCGCCTGAGAGGACAACTCCGGGTTCTGAGCACAATAAACCCCTCATTCTGGTGCCTTCCGTCTTCTCCCTACAACACTAGAATTTGCCCTGATTATTGCAGTGTTCAGAATGTACTTACTCTGACCGCCTAGCCGCCACAGATGTGTCTGCGCTTCCACTGGGTATACAGGTCGTGGACATGGCTGTCCAGCCATCCTCCTCTTTCTGGCCCGGTGTTGTTAGTTAAAACTCTGGTCAAGTGTTTGTTGCGGACCAGGGGGTGTGGTGGTACGCCTAGGTGCAGGTCCGGCTGCGCCAAGCATCTAGGCCCTCTCAGGCCTCCAGTCTTGACACCGTGTCCAGGTGACGGAGGCGAGGGAGTGCGACAGATGCTGCGCAAGTCACCGCGCCTGCTTAACCTTACTGTGGAGCACACGGTGGAATCGTCGAGTACGACCGTCGAACTGTCACTAACAGAGACAAGAGGTAGCCATCTCTGGCCTATTGGCCGTCATTAGCCAGCCATCAACACAGATTTCAGATAATCTGGGATTCGAACGCGAACTTTTTGGTTAATGAGCGATATAAAGTCCAAAGTTCTTTGCCCTGCCGATGGTTGGGGAACCGCCGACAGATCAGGTTGTGGGACATGCTTGTCCTGTTACACCAAGGAGCTCACTTCAGGGCTCTCGTAAGCAGTCGCATTGTAGCCAAGTAACGTGAATGCATGCATATGAGCAACATACACTCGAAATATACTACCTAAGCGAACTCCCCCGCGACCCCACACTACTACTTTTTTTAAGCAATTGCCATAAAAACCCCTGTGTAAACCTCTTATAGGAAACCACAGCAAGGTCGTAAACATACAAGAATGTAAGGGAAGATATTGATATAAATTTTAATTAGATTATACGTTATTTAAATTTTCAATACTATGAGGGGGAGTTATGGTGTGTTATTCTGCTCCATCCTCAATGGCGCTAAACAAATTTCAGCCTCGTTCCCTCCTTCGGCAAGAGTCGTGAGGAGGCTAGTCGAAGCCTCACGAGTTTCAGCCCATACAGGATGTCGTCAGGTGAAGTACAAAGGACGAGCCTAAGTTGGACAGGGGTGACATTGGCGTGCCACCAATGCACCTACAGACGGGACGCGTGCATAAGCCCTGCGAACAACATCTATAAGAGCCCGGAAAGACGGAGCATGACCGTGAGCTGTCGAACGTCCCAGAGGCGGTGGATAGTGGACGGGGAATGTTACCTGCAAAATGCGCAGACACTGAGATCTGAGGAGAAAGCAGTCGCAGACTGTCGGACAAAAATACCTTGGGGTATGACCCATCGGGTATACCTGCAAAGAGGTCATAAGCTATGGCGGTGGCACCACACGGCGATTGTTGCCTGCAAATTAGGTCTCCACTCGCCGATCGACACAACTCTGGAACCATAAGTGCGCCGGAAAGGTTGATAGACACGTCCACCTACGCCATAAGCCCTATCCCCCTCCCCCTCCACAGAGTTACCGTTTGGCGACCAGAGGGCTCTCTGTGCTGGCTGACTGAGGGTCAATGGCGTCGAGCGAAGCAATCTCCCGTCCAACAAAAAGGCACAAAGACTGAAAATATATCGACCAAGTGTGGCAGAGATAGTTGCCTCAGAAACCACCTGGCCCTTAAGACGAGAATCTCGGGCGTACCTGGTCGATAACGAAGATGGTATATGCGAGCTGTTGGTGCCGCAGAAATGGGTGCATATGGTTGAGAAAGACAGAGAGGTTGGCGTAGCGGTTTCGGAAGGGAACAATGATGGCCGCAGTCTGTTGGGGACGACAGTTTACAGGGGTCCATATGATGCGGCAATTGTCCGTGTCCTTTGGCGCAAAGGTTTGGGATGGCATGGTTTTTAACCAAGCCCCGGAGGTATTTAAATGTTTGGCCCGCGCAACCACGGTAACATTAGATGACGGGGGACGAGTCCATTTTGACTCCAGATACACGAAGGAGACAACTGACTTGTTTGCCAAAATAGGACCAACTGAAAAGGAGGACAGGAGATGAGGTGTTTTCATGCCATAAAAAAGTGGAGAAATGAGTTAGGGTGGATAGCTTCGAGGGTGTATTTATAAGTGGCATTACGGGGTGGTGGTAACCGCGGGGTCCAGTCGCGTTAGAAGTTATACTGGGTTATTTTCAACGGAAATTGTGTTGACGATCTGCAGCCAACATATGAGGGCAATAGCGCAACTAGGCTTACAAAAATCCACGCAGGGTCGCGAAAACAAAAGCGCAAAGTTGCTACGCAAAAGGAAATGGTAAAAAAAGAAGCAAGTCCGGTTAGAACACGCGCCTTTAGGAGGAAGGGTGACTTGGTAAAAAGTACTAGTCACTGTCAATTATTTCAACAATCAAAACAGATCGGTTTAGCAACGGGGGCCACGATCTCAATAAGCAACACGGAACCGTGGATAACAAACCAAGTCAGGTGGGTAAAACCCGTCAGCAAGGTTAGACGAGTGTTATGAAGAGCCGTCCAAAAAATATATACGGCTGACGCGGAAAAGGGACAGACTTCCAGGAGGGCCACAAGAAAAAGCTAAAATAACAAATTTAAAGACGGGGTAAAAGCAAGGTGTGGAGAAATGCCTTTTGTATGCATCAAGCGAACGAGTTACCTCGACGACAGATAAGATCAACTCCGCAACCAAGATTATATGTCAGAATATAATTATATATTTAAGAAGCATTCTTTCCCCGGTACGAAGTTGAAGCAAGCGTGCAAGGCAGGATTTATTGATACCAACGAATTGCGCGACGGCTTATCAGCTGCGTCCTGTCGCTTCATAATATAAATAGCGAGTGAAAAGAATACAGCAGTTTGGATTCGTGCAGAAAATCAGTGCCCCAAACCATAACCTTGCTGTCTTGCACTGATTTTCTGCACGAATTCAGACTCCTCTATTCTCACACGTTATTGATGTTATGGAACGGCAGAACACAGCTGATGAGCCTTCGCGCAATTTGTTGGTACCGATGAGCACGGTTTTACGTGGTTAAAGGCGTTAGACTTCTAACTAACAGGCCGCGAGTTCGAGCCTTGGGTGCTCCACGCTTCGGGGTTGGGTATGACTGGCTGACGATGGCTAATAAGCCAGGAACGGCCATCCAAGTCTCCCTTGTTTTTGTCTGTAATAACATTCTGCCTATATCATGCGCCGCTATGCGGCTGCTGGTTGGGCTCGAGAAAGAGACCGTAAAGCACAATGGAACGAATGGGTTCCATAAGAACGATTGTTTGAGCGCCTCCTACCATTGTATATTCACGATCAAAAACCGACAGGGTAACGGGCTCGTGGCTGGGTATGACTGGCTGATGACGGCTAATAAGCCAGAAATGGCCATTCCGGTCTCCCTTGTCTTTGTCGGCTCCATCTCATCTATGTCTACTACTAGTCGCTGTGCGACTGCCTGCGAGGGTTCTAGTATGAGCCCCAAGGCACAACGGAACGAGCATGTTCCGTGACCTGATCGGCGAGCGCCCACTGTCATAATTGATATTCCCGATCACAACCGACAGGACAACGGGCCCGTGGCTCAATGCTAGAGCGTTCAACTCCATGACCAAAGATCCCGGGTTCGAAGCTAAAGTGATCCACACTTGGGGTTGGGTATGACTGGCTGGTGACGGCTAATAAGCCAGAAATGGCCATTCCGGTCTCCCTTCCTCACACCTGTCAGATAAATGGACGACGCGGCTGTGGTGACGATCGCACCTTCGTCAGATTCGGGTTTTAGTACAGCTGCGCGTGTGTCCCCCCATGGACTCGGCCGGACTTGGGTTTCTGTCTTGTCGCAGCCCGACTCTGCTCTTCTGTTCACTGAGCTGCGTCCGGAGGGCCTGGTAAGCTTCGGGAAGCGCTACGCTGCAGTTGATGGAGTTCGCGCCAGTGTGCCAGGCCTCGATTGTTTCCCTGGTGATGCGCTCATTTCCCCGGCCCAGGATTTCAACATGCTGGAAGGCGAACGTGTGTCCAGAGTTTGTACAGTGTTCTGCCAGTAGGGACAACGAATCCATCCGCCTTACTGCCCTCATGTGCTCTCCAACACGGGTCTGGAGTCGTTTGACGGTCTCACCAATATAGTTCATTTCACAGGAACTGCATTGGATCCGATAAATGACGTTCGTTGTTTCGCCGCGTGGCAGGGGAGTCTTAGGTCTCATGACCAGATTTCGAATTGTTGACTCTGGCCGATAGGAAATGCCCATGCCAAGTGTTCTTAGGAGACGGGAGACCACCTCAGAGACGCCGTCAATGTAAGGAAGCGTCCGCCAGATATTTGGCCGTTCTGTCACCGAAGTTCGATTTGGACCAGACCGCGACCAGTAATAATGCCGCTGCTACATGACTGTCTGCAAGGGCTGCGGGTTACGCCCTTAGACACGACGGAACAGTCATGTCTCTTACAATAACCGGATCGATGACCAACCCTCTCTAAGGCTACTTAATATTTTCAGCCGCAACGACGGAACAAGTCCGTGACTTAATGATCGGGTGCTGGACCTGACGATCAGTGACGAGAAGTGCGAGCTCGAATTCCCGGTAATCCAGACCTGGAATTAAGACAGAGCTGGTTGACGCTGTTTTTCCCTGATGGAAACCCAGTCATGGCAAAAAAGTCAGAGTTAAGACTGAAAATCAGGCAGGATCTATCGTCAGACTTGGCGTCTCATTCCCATCCTGTTCCTCACTAAGACGGACTTCACACACCCAGATACTCCTACGGATGCGATAATAACAACTCCGGTGCCGTTTTGACATGAGGATGCCACCTCTTATGAGGTTTTAAACTACGCATCTGGCTCGTAACAGTTCGCAGCCCGGACAAACATCAATGCCTCAGAAGCACATGTGCACACCCCTCTGCATATGAACACATACACACACAAACTTGCGCAATTGCGAACATGAAAATTGAGAACGGCGCACATGAGGAATATAATCAAGAGGAAGGGCTGGGTGATGTAGAACGGGGGGGGGAAGGGTGGGAGTTGCACGTACGCGTTAATGTCCTCGGACGGCATTATAGTCTGACAACGGCGGCAACGATTGTAGAGACAATCGTAATAGCACGCTCACAAGCAGAAACAAGTGAGTTAGGCGTGGTAGGACTGCAGGAGATTGCACAGTCACCCGACACCACCAACTCCTAGGGACGTATAATTTTTTGGCACAAACCCAAGGCCAGAGGAATAATGACATCGGTAATGTAGATCTAAATCCAGCGGAACGCTCGATGGGTACGAAGATCTAAATGAAAAGTTATCCTCCCCATGAGGCTAACGAGCTAAAGGCTAAAAAAAGAGGATGGGGTAGAGTCAGCTGTCGGCAATAAATATACGTACAGTAGATGTGCTAATTCATGAAATGTCAACCAAAATTTCGAAATGCGTTCTCGTTTCGAAAAGATTAATTTAGTAGGCTCGTAAAACTAATCATCATGCAGAATACATCTATAATGATCCAGTTACCTCGGGGTGTCGGCTTTCGAAAGAACTTATTTTCGGCTGCATGCAAGATCTCTACTCTGCAAAAAATGATTACTTAAGTAGCATACAATTTTCTCATTGATTTTCGATGCCCTTGAAAATTCAATTACATTTCATGGAAAACATGCATAAAAATATTAATTCTTTTACTTATTCGGTAGAAAATCACATCTTCCAATTTCATACTCAAAATACGAGTATAATTCGGTTTTGAAAAACCTTTCTAATTCCCGAATAATTTTGAAACCGACCTGCTGTTACACTTGCATTCAGGGTTTCAAAACTACAAGCTGTATATTTTCCGTGTACGGAAAACCAATGCATTTCTCTACGGTGTTAAGAGGAGACCATATGAGGTTCATAAAATTAAGCAGCGGATTTGAGCAATATTGTTAACTTTACAAGCCACATTCGTAAATGCAGATACATGACGTTTCATGAACGGCCATTTAACGGTATTAAAAAATCTCACAATTAGAAACTTTTTTAAAACCGAATTATACTCTTCTTTTAAGTATGAAGTTGGAAGAAGACGTGATTTTCTACCGAATAAGTAAAAGAATGAATATTTTTATGCATGTTTTCCATGAAATATAATTGAATTTTCAAAGGCATCGAAAATCAATGAGGAAATTGCATACTACTTAAGTAGTCATTTTTTGCAGAGTATAGATCTTGCATGCAGCCGAAAATAAGTTCTTTCGAAAGCCGACACCCTGAGGTAACTGGATCATTATAGATTTATGCAGCATCATGATTGGTTTTACAACACAACTTAATTTATCTTTTCGAAACGAGAAAGCATTTCGAAATGTTGGTTGACATTTCATGAGTTAGCCCATCTACTGTAAGTACAAACTCTGTACGGAGCTTCCACCAAGTCTTTGATCGGGGCAGGTAGTGTGCCGAGGCATATAGAAGCAATTGCGTTTAAGGTCTCAGCGGAGCATACCCACAGGATCGCGCAATCGGTCGAAACAAAGCCGCTGGCCAAAGTTCAGTGCGAGTCACTTAAGGATATTACGTTGGAGAAGTGTGAATTTGTTCTGTAGCACTGAATAACAGAGATCCAACTGACGAGTTAGAAGGGTTGCGGTTGAGGTTCAGAGACAGCACAGAAGGTGATATTGGCAATAAGATCAACTGGGACGGTGGGACCAACACACAACCTTGCTCATACTTTCACCTTTATTGTTATCCTCTTTTCAGAAAAGAGACCGATAACAGGCAAACCGGCAGAGACTCAGGCTAAACCGAACAGGGGAAATTCAAAAGGATGTCTCCATTGCGGAAGGATATGACCAGACAGTAAAAACAGTGATGCCGCGGTGGCTTTAGCCGACTTTCTCTACCTGGAGGAAGACGTACGGATGTCTACCTTTTCCTTGGACGTCCCCTCCCAAACCCTCACATGCGACGATGGCAAACAAGTACTGGCCAATCCGGTCTCCCTGTCATTTTTCGGTAGTGCTTTCAAATAGAGAATACAGTTTTGGCGTGTTCATGACTGAACGGTCAAATGCTGACAGGTGAGGGCTGAAAGACAAGGGGTCACGTGCTCTGGAGGTCTTTTCATTACTTTGGCGTAAGTGTAAGGATTTCGTGATATCGGTTTAGCCTTGTGAACTTAACCCTGAAGAATTCAATCATTTAGCCATCACGACCACTATCGTTGAGCCTTTGCCTGCCACTTTAAATGTCTCTTTAAAAAGAAGACAACAATTAATTGTGGGCAGAGACAAAGGACTCAGTTTTGGTCTCCGTTGGGGGTTTCTTCTGTGACGTGAGGACAGCCCCCGTTTTTCCGCCTGAATTAGGAACTGTGCGTAGGAGTCAGCGTGAAGAAACTGGGAATGCTAATGAAAGCGCTGTCTACGCGGACTCTTGCTGAATACTTCCAAAGACCTCAATTGGCATCAGTGCGTTAACAAGGAAGGGGTACAGGATGCTGAAGTGACCGCGTGCCAGGCAAAGTACCACAGAGCAGGACGGAAACACCAGGAGTTTGCTGTGGTAGAGGCGAGGTGCCAATTCTAACAGGCAGGTTTATTACTCCCTCTGTTCTAATGACGATTGGCCACTCGGAGAGATACTGTAAGATGGGAGAGCGTTGTGTTGGTTGCCCCAAAATTCCAACGAAGTTATCGCTAGAGTTAAAGCTAAGGACAGGACTAAGGTAAGGGTTTGGACACAGGAATAAGTATCCCGGCCAGAATTTAGCTCAAGGTTACAGGGGGAAGCATTCCTATTCCCGTGTCCTGCCCGGAGGCCATATAAGACATCTTTGCGGAGGACTGGTCAGTGGCGTCCGACTCATAAATCACAACGAATTTCCCTTAGCTCGGAAGTGGGGAGAATCGCTTCTTTGTGAGACACCACCTGACTAGTATTACCGCCTTTGGGCAGTTAACTCATTTTAACGCAGAATATGCCTTGGTAATGACTGGACAGGAAAGCCGGCCATAAGGATATCATCAGGCTTAGGCGTGTTCGGTGCGGCTAATCCCCGAAAACGGCGCTGCCCATAAAGTAGCATCAAGGCTCGCCATCCATACAACCGGTAAAGACAAGGAGTAGCCGACTTGGACAAAAACAGCGCATAGCACTCCTCAAACACAGGCTGTAAGCATTCATTCAAGCAACGTTCTGAGGACGTCTGAGTGCGAACATCCAAACAAGGAATTGTCCTGTTTGGCAGAAAACTATGTGCTGAGCATAACAGTGCCTGAAAACTGGCCCAACAAGAACTGTGTGAGGCGAGGTTGTATACACGAACTTCGTGCTAAACAGCCGCGTCCGCAACCCAAGTCTAACAGGATGGAGTCAAAATAAAAAAACAGATGTGAGGGGTTGTGGAAATCAGAGAAGACTGAAACACCCACTTTCAGCTTATCTACCTCCGTGTGGCGATCCCGTGAGTGTGAATATCCTGAATGACAGCTAAAAAGGTGTCAGAGCAAAGATGATTAGTTCGAGTCTAGGGGCCATGCGGTCTGAGGTTTGGTTAGGACTGGCTGACGGCACAAGGTTATTGAGGCGTTTTAATTAACTCAGTAATCAATTCTCAACTTGGAGTAGATTAGTCGATTTGATAATTATGGGCTCAGACTGAAATTTGTTGTGAATATTTGGACCGATGTCCATCAGCCACAGTGGAACAACCGCGTAATATTCATAAACTGCCAACGGGCAGCCAGTAGTACACGCATAGGTGGCACAATATATCAAGCTTGGCAGCACAGGTGTTAGTCAAAAGCCCAGACACGTGTTTATGAATATTATGCGGTTACTGCGCTGTGGCTGGGGGAATCGTCAACCCAACTATTCGCAACAAATTTCAGCCCCAGCCTATACGTCTCAAACAGACTGATCTACTCCAAGCTAGGAAGTAATTTCTGAGGAAATGAAAGAGCCGCAATTTCAAAACTGGAGTATCTACGAGAAAAGTACATAGGGGGACGCATGGTGAGACGAAGCCTTACAGCTGTCATACAGCGGCAGAAACCTCGGCAAAACACTTGCCTGGGCTTTTAGGTTAGTACCTGCTTTGTTAGGTGGGGTATATCGTGCTATCTGTGTGCACACCAAATCAGTTAAAAAATTACCACTCCAGTATTGGTTTATCCTTCAAGGGAATACTTCCTGATAGTTGGCTGTTATTCGCTGTGCGACCGCCTGCGAAACTTCTAGACATGGAACCCTAGGGATAAGGTTGAAGTGACCACCTTTTCCAACGAACGCCATTGAACGTGACCCACGAGATCCATACGGGAGGTTTGTCTGACAGAGATGACTAGGTCACGCACGGCAGGACTTGGGATGAAAACTTGGGCCACACCGTTGCGTTAAAATTTGCTGGTTAGTAAAAAAAAAGGGAATGTCCAGCGGACTCATTAAGACTGAGACGTGTTATGGCTGAAAAAACTACAGCAGCTCAGCAAAAAGCTAAAAAGAGCGGCGGTTTTTAGAAAAAAAGCGGAAAATGACCTTTCGAAACCCGAAAAGTGCAGTCTTTTAGCGTTGTTAGGGTTCTTCTAGGCTGCTTTAACGTGTCGACCAGTAAGGCTCCCAAAATAAATTGAAATGAACAATCGCCGATGAAGGTGTATTAGCATCGGTGCCGCGAACGTTCTTAAGTAAGGCTTACGTCAGTCGGCATCACGGGTGTGTTCTCCTGGAAAAAAAATTACTAGAAGTATTCAAAGGGCAACCATGATCTACTGAACGAAAAACATTTGAAGCGGGGTTCTCGCTTCAAGACATGGTCTGTGGAATGACTCAACAATTCGCTTATGTCATTAGAATAAGAAGATGGTAATGGATTTAACGGCGTCTTCAGCCTGGATGCTTCAGGACCGCAGTGTTTACAGCAGTGATTCGTATGTCTGGCTTTGATACCATGCAAAAGATACTGAGTGTCCTCGAAGTAGATCATTTGGTTCGCCTCTTTTGAAGGCTGCCTGACCTGAAGGATTTGGCTGACAAAACGGTAGATCAGCGCAGATGAATAAAGGGAACTCCATCAACATTCTGAACCTCATCGACACGCA
>CACRXP010000472.1:355356-378164 GCA_902702965.1 Spirometra erinaceieuropaei | reverse complement strand
CTCTAAGTTAGCGCTTGCCAAGAGTGCCTGTCACTGTCCTTCTAGTTAGATGCCAGATAAATGACTTCAGATTTTGTGTGAGAATAAGGGAAAGGAAGGATAAACTAGGCCTATTGGGACTGATGGAACAAAAGTTATGCCGGCCTATCTAAAGTTCTCCAAGGGGCCCTCCGTGACAAAATTCATGGGCTCCGCTGTTGGTTTTTAGAATCTCCTGTGTGCACTCCGTTTGGGAGAATCAGAAACATGGGAATCAGAAAAGATTGCAAATGAAGGAAGATGATAGGCAAGTTAAAGGCGGATCTAACATAGGTCATGTAGGGTCAGTTTCAGAAACTTGTTTACTCACCGAAGGTAGGAAGAACACATTGGTTCTAAAAACGAGAAGAAAAATAGGGAAAATAAATATGGACGTTTTGCCGGTCGGGTCGGAGACTCATGCTCCGTTGAGTGCTGTCGTTTGCTGTCATAAGGCTTACCAACCACTGATAAGTCTCTATTCGGTGACCTCCTACGGGTGCGCTAAAGCGGAGCTCCAAAACAAACGAAAGGTTTATATGCCCATCTGTGATAAGATCTGATTAGTGGAAGACTATCCGGCAAGACAACTTACTCGTGGCATGGTGCACAAGCAACTGCCTACAGGATAAAGAGTGGTGGTCAGGGAGGAGAAAAAGCACATGGCAGAAAGGACGACCATTTGAAGAGCAGGAGAGGGATGGAGTAGTAGTAGTAGTAGTAGTAGTAGTAGTAGTAGTAGTAGTAGTAGTAGTAGGAGGAGGAGGAGGAGGAGGAGGAGGAGGAGGAGGCGAGGGAAGCTTTGTTAACCCGCAGGCTCAATGTAGACTACAAGCTACCGCATGAACATATCAAATGGACGTCGATGGGCTAGTACGGATAAAAGGCCAGAAACAACTGGCGCATCCGAAGTTCATTCCATTGGTTGACGAGTCGCTTCTAACATCGCGGGTGTGCAGTCCCCACGGACACATGCGCACCCACCCCCCAAGCCATTACCCGTTGGGGGAGTGAAAATCTGTGACAAGTTTTCGGTGGCCACCATTAGCAGGCCTTCAGGCACCCATCATGACGGAAGTCCACGAGGAGGGTTATAAGTGACAGAAAGTCTGTCAGTCATGGGAAGCTGTAGATTTTGCAACGATGCTAGCTTGAATTTACGCAGTCTGGCTATGGAATCAATGCACAGGTTAGGAGTATAGACAGGTCGGCAACGATGTCATAACCAGCATCTCCCTCAAAACCAACAACACGTCAACCGGCAACAGACGGATGGCACAGCAGAAAGCCCTAACTATCGCTGTAACGTGGTGAAGAATTTGCGATGAAACGAATGGCTGCAAATACTTTATTTCGGAAAACAGTTGCAAAAAGTTCGCTTGACGACGACAGTTACAAGTTTCACAGAACCTTCTACTGTACTGTATTAATCGGATTCCACTAAAGAATGAGGAAACACAAACCTCAACGTATACAGACGACAGCAGAACCAAACCTCGCCTATTTTTTTCTTAAATTTTATCAGGGTCTTTGGCGTTTTCATATGGCACTACTTGAAATGCACATCGTAAGTTTCAGCTTCACTATTGTAGAGGAACAAGGATCACACAGAGAAGACGCAACACATCGTGAGTAAGACGCTGGGAGGTGCCATCAATGCGAGTTCTTTCGTCTGCAGCAAAAAATTTTCGGGGAAGCGCAAAAAGCCGACCAAAGGTCCCAACCTTTTTCCATGGTTTTGCCTTGGAAAAAGATGACATACGTGGACATTGGTCGGCAAAGCATTATATTAGGGTACTTTTAAAATAGGTAACTGAGTAGAGGTTTTTTGATTGGTCAAAAACATGAGCATCTCAGACCTTCGTTTTGGATGTCCATTTTTTGTCGGCAATGTTATTTCGTGCTTGGTGAGTCTACAGATATGACCCCGACAGTCAAAAACTCATTACCTCGGGAAATGCTTTCCATAAATGCAACATTTTGGGAGTTTTTATAGACGCAAACTATTGAGCCTATCTTTTCGAGCAGCTGATTAAAAACACTGAAAAGTACAAAGTGCGCACTGACATTTCAAGGATGTGCTGTAACTCAGTGGACTGCACAGCTGCCAAAAAACTGCATAGCAATTTTACTGCAGAAAAGTTCTCATGAAATATGGAAGATGGTACACTTACGAGCGCACCTGCTTGTTCTGTTAGAATTTATAAGTTATTGGCTGGCCTTCCAGCATTTCACCTTAAAGAAACTCCTGTGACGTCTCTGACAGGGAAATAAAGCGAAAGCCTTTTTTTATTCAATCCACCGCATCACGAAGAATACGATATCGAAATAATACATCGCATTTTCGTGGAACAGTTTTGAAACCCATAACCGACCATTGCGCACTTAACTATGTGTCATACTTCACGAAACATCAGTTCTCAGATGATGTATGTAAAACTGACATTGATGAAGGCTTCTCTACTTATGTTGTTAAATTTACTCAGCTTTTTGCATAGACATGTTGTATGCTAGCTTTAAAACCTCAGTTTACTCATTTGACACAAATTTTTGTGTGTCCAGAATATTCGCTTTCAAAAGAAAAATGTTGCTTCTAACCGACGAAACATTTATTTATTTTGCGTTTTCCCTTAGCTGGAGGTCCTTCATTACTGATCTGCTACATTGACGGATGAACTCGGATTGGTTCCCCATCTATTCGTGCTGTTTCATTAGTTTAAGTACTTTCATCAGATAGGCCATACATTGTGCGTCTACCTAGTGCCAAATAAGAGGGTCACCGAGAACCCTGCCTGTAGTATGTTTCAAAAACGGCAAACAACGTAACCGACGGGAGGCAGTGAGAGGCGCGTCAGTGAGGGAGATGCTTGTAGAAAACGCTGTCTGGCTAAATAGGACGAAAATCGATTTCCAACTGACGTAGCGCATAACATATTCGAGCAACAACCAGTGAATTGCATGTCTGTCCCTAAGACGGGCCACGCCGTAGATGCGCTAAACTAACACGGGAACCAGATCAGGGCACGGCGGACATTACTGAGGAGGCGTACCCATGACAAATGCCATGCATGAGCTGTGGTGGCATGCCTAGGTGCAGAATCGCGCCGCGCCATCCGTCTGCACCCGCTCCCACCCCTAGTCTTTTCGACTCTGTCATGAAAACGGGCTCAGATGGGCGGGTAAGGAGTGAGCGAGGTACACACTGCGCAAGCCTACTGGCATTATAGACTAATTCATGCACAAAACTTGCCGGCGCCCACCATGCTGCGGACATCACCGGCAACGACGGTCGGACCATGAAATTGAATGTGCGGGAAAAATGCGTCTTACTCCCATTTGTGATATATAGTAGCAGAGGAATGCAATTTGTAAAAGAACATATTTTATGCATTTTAAAAGTATGACCATTGCAGGCCGCTGGTGCGGAAGCTCAATCGCTTCTATGCGGGGATAACATGTTTAGGACGCAGGCAGTTAACTGCCGAAAAAAGTTCCCAAAGACGAAAGCGGTCGATGAACACCCGCAAGCTGTCTCAATATGATAGATTGGATAATCATAACAGACGGATAATGCCTCGCCTGGTGCCTAACAGAGGACTCCGGAAACACCAGTTCTCAGTTACATCTGCAAAGCGCTATCTGACTCAGGGGTCTGCATCGCAGTCGGAAAACAGAAACTTTCTAGAATAGAGGCTTCGCCCGTTGACCGAAAACGGTTGGCTCATGGTCGGTTGCATTCGCTTACTGATGTCGCGTTTTCTTACTGGTGGACAGACTCTCGACACTTGAGCTTAGGACAGCTCTTCTGTGATCACGAAATCGAACACAATGAGCTGACTCCGAGGTCTAAGCTACCCCTTCAGTTGGCAACTTTTTAGTTTTTTTGGAAATTAGTGTGCGAACTTTGAATAATACTTTCGTATCAAACTTTTCTCCGCTTGGCATCCCAATAAATTTACTTAGAAGACAGAAGAAGTTCTTTGGGAAAAAATAACTTCTAATTCATAGGTGTGGTTAACTGTGATTCAAATGCGATTAAACGCGCGGGGCGTCGTAGCTCAGATGGTTAGAGCGTTGGCGGTAATAAAGCCTTTCCCTTACTGTCGTGGGTTCGAATCCCACCGAGGCGCCGAGTTTTTCACAGTTGGGTCAATATGAAGTTCTAATTCATAATTTGTCGAGACTGGTCCCTCATTTGGTCGTCAGACTATGGGTGGTGTGCAAAAACAACTAACTAATTAATCGTGTCTACCACAGGATTGTCCGGTTGGCCGACTGCGCCAACACGCCACAATCGTATCTTTTCGAGCGGACGTGCTTGATGCGAACCCACAGGAACGCAGTGAGCTAAGTGTGCTAGGTTTCAAAAAGTCTCGGTGACCAATTCGGAAGTCAAACTACTCAAGTCTGGGAACGGTGATTGTGTAGTCTCTAAGGTCTCCAACTATGCACTCTCAGGCAATTTTTTTCAAGGTCTAAATTTAATCCCCAGATGGCCCGTAATATGAGGTTAATGAGAGATGACGGCGAGTTTATTGTTATCAGTGTTGAGGGGGCTAAATTTACTGTTTACTCCAGCGCAACTGACGGCACAGAGGCGTAAAACAGGTATGCAAAACGTCAAATGAATGGCAAGGAGCGGCACTTACCTGTGCGACAGCCGGGCGGTTGCTGTCAACCAGAGAGTAGGTGGACAGAAATGTCAAGTTGGCGATTGGAAGGGGCTGGATAGACACCCCAGAGAACCGATTGTAAACACATGTGGCAATAATGTGCAGGACCACGTACAGAAATAGCGCAGCCAACAATTTCTGAGTGCAGGTTGGACCGGCCTCAATACGCATTCGGAGAACACCATCAACTGCAGGAAAAGAAGAGACTGATTCTGTGGTTCTTGGAAAAAGAAAAGTCAAAACCTAGAAAACGGCTTGTTTCGATTTTCACATTCAGAGGGGCAGATAAAGCTACGCGGAGCTCAGGAAGTCTTGTACCAAGCCGTTTTACTAGCGTTTATTTTGTAACAATCCTGAATTCCAAAGACCCCCTTCGATTTTCAGTCGTCGAAGGCGTGATCGGTGGCTTATGGTTAATGCTAAGATCAGCTGATTGCGCGGGTTTTAGTCGCAGGCGGGCAAAAGGCGATAAAGGACGTGGAATAGTACGTGGGTGGACCTGAATGGTGGTTCAAATAGATCGCAGATCAAATACGTGCTTTCTGCTTAAGCACCACATTCGCAGCCGCTCCTAAAAAAACTGGTTAATATTTTGTCTTCAATTGATACGAGAGAATGTCAACCGCATGATTTCAGCGAGACCGGTTTAACAGGTCCAGCGGGCCAGCACTCGTACAAAAAGTGGCAGAACATGTAGGCTCCAGAAGCATACACCAAGGGAGCTTTATAAGCAGGCCAGGAAATGTCGGTGAAAACCCCAAAGTTAGGCTAACGTCTGCTGGCATACGACTGCTAGGATACATCAGTCAAGATGCACGGACGCTTGCGCATATAAGAAAACCTCATGCATAACTTACTGTTGCAGCGATCCGAATCCAACTAGCTGGACGCCTGTGTTTAAAGTGGAGTTGGCAAACTGTCCTAGGCTGTAAATTACATTAGATCGTTGAATTTTGTCAAACACTTAAATTTTTACTTTACGTAAGTTAAATTAGGAGAAACGAACCGACCACGCTCCGCCTTGGTGTAAATACAGTCAACCTAGGTATACGGAGTTTCGTATGAAGGTGCCCACATTGCAGCCGTACGGTGACTCCCTGGTCGTCGATGCGATTGAATAACCGTTACACGACAATACACTATGGAAGGTACACTGCCGTTGACGAGTCTCACTAAACGCATCGGCAAACCATGTGAATACGTCTACCTCGGTCGTCTGGCACGCACCTCTCACCTGTCCCTCTACGATGTCGTACCCAGCACGGTGACCACACCCGGTAGTACTTGAACTAATCCACATCCTCCCTCCCTCCTTCTCTCACAAAAAGTCCTCCGGAGAAAGCAAAGAGCAATCTCGCAAGCGACCTAGACTAATCCGAGTGGTCTTTCCACTGTACCCAAGTCGTAACCCACAGTGGATTTCGGTAGCTGTCTGACATGAATTAGCTGCCGTCTTTAGAAGAGTGTTGCTTACTCCTTCATGGGGGAAGGGGCTGGAAAATGTACCCCAAAAGAATACTGGCAAAGAATGCTGTCGATAAACAACATGAAACAACTCTCGTCTCAGTTCCTTTGCCTAACCGCAGTATCCTAGTAAGAAGGGACACGCTGGCACCCTGGAATGTTCGTCCCTTTCGGACAGTCCAATTGCCAGCCGACCGTAAAGGAGGACAGCTTTGGTCGTCCTTGAACTGGATCGCTACAAAGTGAACGCTGCAGCTCTCAGTAAGCTCCACTTCTCCGAATCGGAACAGCGAGAAGTTACTGCAGAACGACCGAGGGCAGAGCGGCGAGACACCGAAGTTGCCCTCGTCATTAAGAATGACGTGGGACGGACGTCCTGCCTCATGATTATAGGTCACCAACTCTGCAAAGAGATATTCGTCACCATCATCGGTGCCTATACTCCGACAAAGACTAGACTAAATGATGCGAAGGACACGTGTGCGAAAATCGGCATATCTTCCTCACGAGTGTACCAAAAGCGTACAAATTGATTATAATTGGTGACACCAGTGCCCATGTCAGTACGGACCACGTTGGCGGGGAGAGAGTGCTGGACTACCAAGGGTTAGGCAACTGCAACAGCAATGGCCTCTTACCGCAGGTCTGTGCACTTCCCACGAGGACCTACCGTCTTACGATCTGAGGGCAGGCAAATTGGGTGAACCCCCGCTCGCATCACAAGTAACTGCTGTCCCGAGGCATGACGATAGGCGATGCATAGAAGACTCGGACGATGAAAACAGCAGGACTCACCACCATCTTATAATCTTGAAGAGAGTTAAAACGCAGCCCTGTAGGCGTCCGCAAGATAAGCAAACACCAGGTATATTAAATAGCGCATAATTGAAAAGGGCTCAACGTCAATCACACGGATCTCGAACTGGAACGATGTGCACTAAGGGGTAGAAAGTGTTTCGTTGGGACCCACTGAAGGGAACTGTGGGATATCAATCAAGCTACCGGGCTAGGATTCTTGATGGCTCACACTGACAGCATCAAAACTGGTCTGACGCCTGCTGTCCGAGAAAGACCTACACGTGGCCCATGCCAACAACAGGACTGACGCCAATGAGGCAGCATGCTTCCGGTGCCGATGTCTACACCAGGAGAGACCTTGGAGATAAAGAATAATTGGCCGATTTATTAAGCAAAAACCCTAAGATAAGTCGACTGCGGTTAGATGATGAATTTCTTCGAAAGAATCAAAACAGTCTACGACCCTAAAGGTCAAGGAGACTGTGCCACTGCTCGGTCATGACCAAGTAATCTTTCTGTCGGCAAGTGGGAAATCCTGAAGCGCTGAGCCGGACACTTCACGAGTGCCTTCAATCACCCGTTAGCAGTCTGCGAAGAAGCCATCAACTAGCCTGATCAAGCTGACGCTAACGCCGACCTTAATTGCCCACTCGCCCTTTAAACGACGACTGTCAAAGGTTAAATCATGAGGCGCCGACGCAATCACAGAGGAAATCTACGAATGCTGCGGTCGCGGACATGACGACAAGCTTGTTTTATTTTCTCGGATATGGATATAAGGACAAATCCCCAAGGACTCCCACGACTCCATTATCATCCACATACACAAACGATTGGGAAACCGAAGACTTTGTGTTACGCATGAAGGCATATTTCTTCCCAACACCGCAGGCAAAATCTCCGTCCGAATCCATGTCAAACATCTGAACAGACATCTTGAACACGAACTCCTAGAAATGTAATGCCGATTCTGGAAATACCGTGTAGCCACGGACACTATATTTGCCACCCGCCCCGCGCTATTGTTTGCGTCACAGACAATGTGGCTGTCTCGGAAACATTCGCGGTGGCAAATAGGGTGAAGTAGGGCTGCGTGCTCACGCCCACTCTATTCATCCCATGTTCTTTGCTATGCTGATGGAGGCCAACAAATTGACGTCATCTGTGGAGCTGACAGGTAGTATCTACAAATTTCCAAAGCCAGTGTCCAGAATATCATATTTGCGGATGACTGCACGCTACAAATCACAAATAGAGAGCAAACGCAACGGAATGTTAACCTCTTTGACCACGACTTTCGAATTGATAGATTGTAAACAATAGACACCAAGCACGTATCAGCTGGCGCCAAATGATAACTACAACGAACTTAGGTCTAATCTTAGCAGAACTCGCCTCGCAGCAGTGAATAAATTCGAGTAAGTGCGGGGTGCATCCAGAGACATCCAGAGCGACGAGGAAGTCGGCACTTAAATCTCCACAGCCAGCCAGGCCTTTGGCCAGCTATGAAAATCCGCCTGGAACCGCCATGACATTCTTTCTGGAACTCAAATGTGGATGCGCAGGGCCGTTGTCCTGACAACGCTCCTGAATGAGGCGTAGACATGTATAGACTATAAAAACCATGCAAGGAAATCAAACTACTTTGGCGCTGGCCGTTAACAAAGGTGAAGTGGCAGAAAGGGATCCCAAACACTGAGGTCCTGGAAAGTACCGACGTTCTCAGCATCTGCGTCACACCGAGGCAGAAACTGTGTTGAAGCGGCCACGTGGTGATGATGGACGAGAAACGCCTGTCTAAGCATTCCTGTGGATGCACACAGACAAAGCGGGCGAAGACGGCGATACAATGACACCCTGGAGACTTCCATCATGCGCCTGCAAATTAACCCTGAAACGTGAAATACCCTTGCTTGAGATCGGCAGGCGTGGCGTACTGGAGCAGCCATCTTCGGACGTAACTGGACAGTGCGGCCGGGGCGAATGCAGAAACTCGAAAGACTTAAGTGCTACGGACAGTAAAGTAACCCCTACCATAATGTTTACCTTTTCCACGGAAATTCAGGGGGGGACTAGCCATCACCACCGCCGCCATTCCTCCACCAACAATGTGAACTCAGTCCCAGCCTGTCCGCATTACGACCATACATCGGTCTGTTCGACGACCGGCGAACCGGTCCTGACACACACCCGTCGTTCAAGCCTCGCCTGTTCACGTTGCCCCCAGGAGATTCAAACATCGCGTGGACCTAGTGGCCATATACACAATTACTAAAATCTTCAGTAAAACTGTGCGCTCCAGACCTCCTCATAACACTTCACCCTGCGTGCATATAGAAACACATCTGGACCAAATACGGTCCTACCGGGTCGCATGTGTATACACCATAACTATCAAGTACACATCACATACAGCTCATGTAAAACACACGCGGTTCAGTTTGCCAACATCGGTATGACGGGCTAAACGTCACATATGAGAAAGAGCAATTACGTACGTGAGGAACACGTCATATGGCGTGGCCTGGTACACGTGGACTTAGGATTACGTCGTGTGTGGCATGCGTTTAGCCTGGTCAGTTATTGCATACAATCTCATTTCCAGTCTCCCTGACTTGCAAAAGCCATTTGTGTATGAGCGGAGAGTGAGGCAGACACGGGGAATATATTCCTACGACAAATCGACGCACCCCACATTCTAACAAATCAGACGCGCTAGGTGCTGTGGTTTGCCAACTGACCTCGGAACCGCAAGTCAGGCTGCACTGAGGCCTCTAAGGCATTCTCAACGATTTGAGATCTAAGTCGTTCCAACTGCAGACTGATGCATACAGAACAGGAACCAGGTAGTGTGAGGTTCTCTAGTTTGTAGGCCGCTGTGTCCGAGCCTACCCTCGATTGCCTTGCCTTATGAACATGGTGAGCGTGGGAAGAGTGGACAAGCTAGATGCAGCGCAAGCCAGCTTCGAGATAAACAAATTTACGCGTAAGCTGCCGCCATCAGAACCACCTGGTAGGATAGCGGTTGACATGACCGCTTTCGACGGTCGAGCGCTCTCACGCCATGCCCCTCCGCTTTCTTCCAAGACAGGCATGAGGCTGGTCAAGCCCCATTTATTAAAAACCATCTGACCTTATATTTTTGAAACCCACTCATGGATTTCGGGCGCTAAGAAGCCCTTAGCCCTAGAGCGAGGCAACAAAATGAGTTGTACGAAGAAGTGCACGGTTCATTCGATAGATACAAGTGCGCGTTTCTGAATGCACACAAAGTAGACACCGAGGCAGTATTCAAAATCGCCCTATGGAGCACGTTTCCCTGCCTTCAAGAGGACCTTCGCATGCTCTATTGATACACAAATGAGTCTTTCTCCAAAAAGGTAAGAACCCCCATCGCATCACAGTGGACGCACCGATAACTTGTGTGTGCATTTTTTAGTGAGGCAACCGTGACCCACATCTTCCTCACTTCACTCCTTCTATGCTAACCGTGGGTCAGGGCAACTGGAGATAAGCACTGACGCGCTGCCTGACGAAGCTAAATAACCAATCTGGTCCTCAACTCCATGCTTACCAAGACTCAAAGAGCGAGTTCAAGATCACACAGAAACCATAGATGTCATAAAGGTCATATTAGGTGAGAGTCATTTCAGTCTGACCCTCTTTTCAAACAGGGTGGTAGCGTCACCGTTGTGTCTATCTCCAGAGCATGTACTTTCATGTGACCCTCCTTCCTAGGAAGCAATCACCAACGTAACAGGCTGACTGTGCAATATAACGGCGTGTACATGGGGTAACATAACTCTGCAGGTCCATAAGTCTTGTGCTGATGCTTTTCGATATCCAACCTGGCATTTGACAGTGCTTCGTCTCGATGCCCATCCTGTTTGATTATACTACCGACTGAACTCGCAAAATGTCAATAGGTGCCTTTGACGTTGGTCCTCTTATGGGTCCTACGTGGTCTTTATGGTCTTGATTTTCGTCATGGCGCTGCTAACTGATATTGCCCTGTCGTCGTCAAACCTTGATAACTTATACAATATAGTGTCTCGAGGGGAAGGCGTAACAAAATCTGTCGGTCGATCCAACGTCAAAAAGAATTATTCTCAAACTGCATCTCCGATCAATAGAACGCATTTCTCCAGACTAATGGATGTCAGCTGGAAGAAGTGAACATTTTCACATCCTCTGGAACAAGGTTGGTGTCAAACAGACAAAGTTCGAACGGCTCCGTAATCCAAATCGATGCTGTCCGCATGGTTTTACAAACATTCTGGGGTGTGTGTAGGTCAGTCGTCACAGGCATTTAAGTGCATCTGGCATCCGTCCAATCAGCTCCATAAGATTGCTAATGGCGAGCTTTGTGAGTGGAAGAGTGAAAATTAGGGCGTAACCGCCGTTTCTGGAAAACCAGCCTTCGAAGTATATGCTAATGAACCTTGAAAGTGTCTTGAGGCCTCGCTTCTCGGGGGGGAGATAATATGTTTGGATAAGCTGAATAGGAAGCCTTTGTTTAAGTGGGCCACTTGGACGCGATCTATCCGCTAATCTGTCCGGCATGAGTACTGCAGTCTCTTCATCCTCTGAACGCTTGTGACACAGCGGCACGATGTCCTACGTAAATTGCATTTCTCTAACGCCTTTGTGGCCTAAGGTCAACCAGGGTAAGTGTGACATTATTCACAGTGAGACGCGCGTCCGATGCAGCCAAACAGTCGGTCAACGTGGGCGGCGGCGACACCGTTCACAGCGAAATACATGCACCTGTAGCCAAAATACCACCTGGTATGAGTGGCTCGACATATTAAAGACTTAATTTTAAACAATTTTCAGAATTCAGGCTGTCGGGTTGTTGATGAAATTCACAAGTCTTGTCCGCTGAATGATTTCTAATTGGCCTTACCTCTTGTCTCTAGGTTTAGACTTGGCAACCGCATGGTGTCAAGTGAAACCCGGATAAGAATTCCAAACGAACGAGTATAATTCACGTAAAGATACGGAATGCTCATTTCTTTTCACGGATCGATGTCGCATGGAGATCAATTCATAGTTCACTGTACGAGATTCTCTGGACGATGGCTTCTTGTCCAATTAAAATAAAGTCTTTAGTATGTCGAGCCACTCATCCCAGGTGGTATTTTGGCTACAGGTACATGTATTTCGTTAGATTGAACGGTCCCCAAGCAGGTGTTGTAATAGTAATACCAATGTTTTGTCAACAGGGGATTATCAACAGCTTGTGGGTACACTTATCGCGAACTCGAAAGGAGCACGGCAGCATGTCTAGGACCTTGACTCCAGTTGGCTACATGCACCAGACAGAAACTCAGTGGGGCTCGAGAACCTATGGCCTCCTTATCTTGGTTAAGCCCGAAACAATGCGAATCGCAGAAAAAGATGTGACGATTTTCTGGGAAAACGAAGGTTGTGCTCGAATATGTCATTCCACAATAGATACACTGTAATGTATTATGGTATTCATACACTAAAGGCCGTGGCTTCTACCAGGAACAATTAAGTGACGAAGTGAAAGCTTTCAGGACAAAGCGGCTAATAGATCAGCAACTGTACCTGTATATTTCTGACAAATACCAGGTAAAAATCGCAGTCCAGAGCATTCAAAGTATACTTTGGAAGGCACGACGCATCCTGTAACGTTGGTCGAGTATCTCGCGCAGATTTGACTTCGCGGAATGAAGTCGACTTTTTGGGAGATTTGCAGGACTAACCGACCTGAAAGCTATCCGCACGCCAGCCTATGTAACTGTTGGAAGGTCCTACTTGGCTTCTCCACACGCATTTCGGCTTAGTAAAAGCACAGTATCATTTGCATAGCCAAAAATGCATTTCCAGTGGATGTCGTTTAGCTTATTTCTAGGGTTTCCTAACTTAATCTCGCTCCATTGGTAATAAATCGTTTGACAATTTTTCTCGTGAGTATTGTTACTCGTTGTGCATTTGGGTTTGCTCCAACCACCATAAATATGACTGGCATAATAATCTCATTTGTCTTCGTCATAACGTCAACCGGGATGCCACCCAGTCAGGTACGAATGTTTCCATTTTTGCCTGGATGCGTTGAGTGAAGTCTGCTTAGTCTGTCTGATTATATTCCAGTGCCCCAAATTCTGATCGAACTCGTTCGTATATCACCCGACTTAAGAAAATGGTTAAAATTCGGGCTTTTGTTTAAGGGGACAGCAGTATTGGAAGGATTTTGGTAGTAAGTGTTAAAAAAGCGAAAAATAAGCAAAAAGCGGATGGTCATGAACGAAGTTAACCTTAACCCGAATCGGTGCCTGAGTACTCACTGAAGGGTGCAAACTTTGTCACGCTTGGGTGCCTGAAACACGAGCACATTTGCTCGCTGTTTTTTTTAATGACTGGAAGCAAAACTCGAGAGCTGAATAAAGTCTGTTTTATAAAGTGCAATAATTACGTTCATTAAAAAATACAGTTTGGACTGAACGACAAGACGTGCACGGACGTTGCAATAGCGTATTCGTGTATGATAGGTCTTCATTGGTACAATTAACCCTATGTCAATGCAAAGAATATATACTTCCTTAAGGTGAACGGCAATATCGCAACCGTTTAGGTGGCCATTATAATGTGGCAAGAAAAGGAACCTGCAGTGTAACAGAAAGGCATTCATACAGGATGGTGGTCGACAGTCAAAAAATTCTAAATCCTATTTTCTGTCCCCAAGACTTTAATTCAACGCTGAACTATTGTTCCAACTTATCACTTTAGAAGTAGAAATTTGACTTCATCCGACGGAGGATACTAAACAACAATGGTAACAGGCAATTTGTGAGGCAGGAAATAGGGTGAAAGTATGACAAGCTGTGAAGATGGTGAATCGCAAAAAAAGTGTCATATCCTACCAAAACGGCATAATCCTGAATACGACAACAAACTATGAGCGCTGTTGTTGATCGCCACACGCGTGACAATATCACGAAGTCAAACGTCTAGCCCTGTATTAGCCGTCAATACCCAAACCACGAAAGAAAGTATGCACTTGGTGTCTAAGTTCTTGAAATTGCTGTGCCAAATCGCCAGAACTCCCAACTGGGAATGATAATGATAAAATGAAAAAGCAATCGTCGCATTTTGATTTACTCAGAAATTATCTACGAAGTTGGAGCATATCAATTTATTAAAGGTCTGTAGACTCAGACCCAGAATTTTTACATAAATATTTGGGCCAAAGTCCATCAGCCACAGCGGGTAAATGCGTAATATTCATTCTAAATGGGAGTATCTATCAGGAAAAACACGGGGAATGCCAGAGGACCCACTGACGAGCCGAACCCCTCGCAGCTGCGCCACGCAGCGTCAAAACATCGGCGAAACACGCGTGCATGGGCTTTTGACTAGAACCTGTGCTGTTAATATGGTATCTCCTTACCCTGAAATAGCAATCATTCTTGTTGATGGTGAGTGCATGCGAAGCGTTGGTTCAGTAAAGTAGAGTTATTCTGTCCATTTTGGCGACATTTTTCAAACGAATATGCATCCACTCTTTGTTTAAATTTCTGTCAGAAGTCCGAAAATCGCTATTCCTCGGGAAAAAGGTTCCAGGCACCAACAATTTACCACGAAATTAAGTAAATGCAAACATCCAGACAGAATCGGGCTCTTTGAAGTTTGAGAGAAGTGCCAGACAGGTTTGCTGCTGTGACCAGGGCGAAGAAATCGCCGAAGCGCCGGGCAAAATCCCGATTCCTTGCAGTCAGGCAGGTCTGTATGAGAACTCCTCAGATCTGCCTGACATGGTCATTTTTGCCGAACGGTTCTATGGACCTACTTTGGTCAGCACTAAGTGTGTCTCCTGTAAGGCCAAAGTCCAGACAATTTGCCTTTTGGGCCTCTCAGATTCTGGTTGGAAACTTGGCATTCTATATGAGAAAAGGATTATTTTTCAGCTGTAAGAGCGTTGAGTCATAGGAGTTACGCGCAACTTTTATTTATAAATTGTTCCAGTCGAAATTCTCTGCGTTGAAGTCTCCGGCATCCAGTGCGTCTCGATTTTTTGTCATGCCTTTAATTAACCCAAACATCGCCTCGTCAATCTCTATAGTTTTAGTTGGCTGCCTGTGGACAGTTAGGAAATTGGGGTTAAATGCGCCACGCATCTTTTGTTCTAATCACATTGCTTCATAGTCACAGTGACAATCAGTTTTGCGTTTTTACGCGATGATTCCTCTCTTGACGTAGATCGCTAGTCCTCCTCCTTTTGTATGCACACTGTCGCGGGGAAAACTTCAGAATCCACCAAGAACAATTTTGGTCATCCAAAACTTCAACCTGAAGCCATGATGTCTGGCAATGACTATCAACCCCAGCTAGGTGTCGACGGCCACGATCACGATTATTAATGGAGAGCCAAAGCCTGAGTTCTAATTTTCTTCATAGAATGGTTTAATTTAACTCATGGGATGAGGCGAGTTGCTGAGGGTGGGTGATAGCTGACTTTAGAAAGCAAAAGGGTTTTTGATAAAGGCGAGAAAGAGGAGTATTAAACGGGGAAACTGAATCTTGGCAAGGGTGACCGACTGAGAATTAGGCATGTAAACCAATCTCACAAAGGTCTGGCCAGTGAGAATGATCTTGAATTTGCAGTAGGCCAACTAGACACTCCCACAAGAACGACCGCAATCGCGCAACTGCCGAAACACACTGATTCAGGCATGAATAAATGTCCTGAAACATATTAGAAACTGCACAAAATCTAATGACGCATAAGTGTAAAATGCAAGGCAAAGCAAAGGGGTAAACCCTGGTAGTGAAGCAAACCTCGGGGATGACATTGTCGCGCTTTTTCGAACCCTCATGAATCGGCTACCTCTATTTCACGATTTATTGCGTGCCTGTGACACAGACGTGCGGCGTCCTTGTGTATGGCTGTTTCAGTTTTCCTTACAATAAAGCAAATGCAAATATACACAGTCGACGCAAAATACAGTCATCTGCATAATTTGCGGGAACATTATGCATCTAGTCTGCAGGAATAAGTAACATACGAAATTCCATCAAGAAATAAAATTCATTGATGTCCGTAGGTAGTCCTGCAGTGAGAGTGGTCGTTTATCAAACATCAAACGACCCAACTCCCTTTTGAATACAACCATGGCACCAGATGCCATTATTGCACATGGGATTGAGTTCCATGGTTAAACTTCCCGCTGACTAAAAGGAAACTTCCTTTGATCTAGGCGGGTACATCCGCGTTTGACTTTGTAGGATGACCGCGCAGGTGACTTATGTTCATAAATAAGAACAAATATTCAGGTATGAGTGAACAGTCATTCTCGCGGACAATACGGAATGTCCACAACGAGTTGCACCTCATTTGTCTATAGAATAGGAGGAACAAACTGAGCTGGATTAGTCTTTCTGGATATAACAGTTTCTTATGAACATCCACCAGTTTCGCCATCCGTCGTTATACTTGCTGGAGGATGTCACTATCTTTCTTCATCTAGAGCATCCATGCTGGCGTTTCGTATTCCAAATGCGGTCTGGCGAAGGTGCCGATAACCTGCGTGAAGAATTCCCGCAGTCCAGTCCAGTTGATGATGCTGGCTGTCTCTTTGACGGTTCTTTCGCAGTGTTCGGAGGGCAGCAAGTTTGAACCTGTCCAGATACCTAGGTGTTTGTACGTATCCTCTTCTTTTAGTGAAAGCTCATTTATATTTTACTGGTTTTTTGAGAAACGTCCCTGACAGTATTCCAAGCGCAAGACTACACATTTGGAGGCATTAAACGTAAGAGGCCACATGCCGGACCATGCAGCCAGCTTATTTACCTTTTTTGCTTTTTCAGCGCACCGCCAGCACAGCTGATTGTTTTACATGATGGCATCTCAGTCAAGATGTTCAGTGCAGTCGTTTGTGTAGATCAGAAATTGGAATAGACCCAATACCGGACCCTGTGAATAGTCGCTTTTTTCTGGTATCTATTCTAATGCGGTGGCACCATCAATTACTCTATGCAGCCTACATGGCGGAAAACCTTTAATCCACTTAAAAATGTTGTCGCGTTTTCGGCGCTATCCATGAGGCACGCTGTCCAACGCCTTTTCGAAGTCAAAGAAGATAACTCCAACTGAACTGGTTTTCTTACCTGACGCTTTCCTGCATACCACCGTGCATGACACCCGACAGTTCGATCGTCGTGCACAACGACGTCCACGTGTACTCAACAGCAAGGTGAGGCAAGCACGGTGACTTGCGCGTAAGTTAGTTCATAGTGAGAGTAGACTTGTGCAGCATATACCCAACTCTCTCCCGCACCAACTTGAGTCCGGTGTCACGAAATATTTAAGAAGACCGGAGGTAGGTGAAGGTGCAGGTGGCTGTTACGGCCGGGAACGTGCCTAGACTTACCGCGACACCCCTCGTCCACAGCAAATACTTGACGAGGATTTTAACCAACAACAGCAAGGTAACGGGTCAGGACTAGGAGGATGACTGAGTAGGCATACTTATGACGTGCATACCCAGCGATAGCGCGAGCGCACCTACCTTGCAGGAGACCAGCTACCGGAGAACTGCCAGTGCATACAAGGCTGGGATGATCATGGTGTGCTGATCCTGGCACAGGAGACGCTAACAATCCCTGAGGCCCAGAAGTGTGGCACGCAGTCCTGCATTTGCCAGGGCCATCACTCTTCAGAGACTGGGTGACCAAACCAGCCATCGACTGATAGGCACAACCCATGTATACACATTCCTCACAAGCGTGCGGATGCCTCTAGGTCACATTGTGAGGGAGCCAATGCAGCCTGACTCACAGCTCAACAATCCGCCACTCCACGCAGACACACACAACCGAACTGATTTCGTGGACTGATTTGAGGCGTCAGTCGGCAGCCACCCAAGCCACGTGTTTGACATACCGTAACAGTTCCAGACTCGTCGGCTGAGGTGGGTGCGGCGAGTGTAGGTTGATGGTTCAGGCACTGGTTGGCCAGTCTCTGTACAATGGATTCGCATATGACCGACCAAGCCCATGTGTGAGGTGGACGTGTGATCGCAATACGGACAGGTGGGAAATGGTCCCAGATCGCTGGTGTTGGTGGTGGTGAGGTTGGTGTCTATCGGTGAGTCATGGTTGTGTGCAGTGGTGTTGGGGGCAGGAAACGCCGCAGCAGTTGCTAAGGCCTTAAAGAATGACTTGGGAGATCAGGAGCGCGGTTAGGGTTGATTGTCGACGTGGGGTGCGAGGAAGGGGAACATCAGCTAGGGTCATCCGGATGCTGCAATTGGTTCGAAGGCATCCAGTAAGACTAATTGAAAGGTCGGAGGCGATTAGGAGCTGGCGATGGGGCACTTAAGATTTGGAGACTACGTGTGTGGATTTGGCGGCGATTATGCGGTAGGCTTCGCAGTTTGCTGCACCGGTCTTCACTGCGCTCCTCCCGGCCCGTTAGTCTTGAGCTAGGTCGCCCCAGTTGGTCAGGCTGAGATCCAGGTGCTTCGAAGAAATCTTCAAGGTATCCTTGTGGCACCGGACCCAACTTCCTTTTCGGCTAAAGCTCGTGACTACATCTCCTAAGAAGAATTGTTTTGGCCGCCTCTCGTCTTCCATCCGCACGAGGTGGCCGCTCCCGCACAGATGCAATTGTCTTTTTATGGCGCGAATTCTTAGGATTCCCACCCGTCTGCACACGCCCGGAATCTGACACTGTCACCGCAGCTTCAATATCCGTCGAAGACGGCCTCGATAGTGGTAGTTGAGCCCCGGAGGCTGCTTTTTATACAGCGCCCGGGTCTCCGCTGCACATGGCAGTCGAAAGAATGAACACTTTGACATCTTGAGTTCGATGCTGATATGGAGACCCTGACGATTCCAGACAATACTCTGCTGACGGCTGAAGGCTTGAAGGGCTTTGAAAATCCGGCAGACCATTTCATTGTCGATTGTGGTGCCGTGAGAAAGGTTGCTGTCCAGATAGGTGAAGTTACCACGGCCTACAATTGCGCGTCATTCACGTTGATTTGAGGTGCATTGTGGGCAGCGTTGGGTGGTGGTTGGTGCGTAACCACCGTCTTCTCCATGTTGATGACCAAGCATAATGGTTGCAGGCGACGGCGAAGAGGTCCATGCCCCTTTGCATGTCTACTTCAGTAGTTGCACTGAGGGCGAACAGGAGTTCGTAGACGTTGGTTGTGAATACACGAGACCGAAAGTGCATCTGTGGCCGATTAAGGAGGTGGCCGTCCGTCCTGTAGGCAATTCGGGTCTCGGGGCATTCGTCACGATGGGTATCCGTCAATGTGACAGTGAATATGAGACTAAAGAGGGTAGGTGCGAGGACGCAGTCCTGCTTCATCCCGTTGGTCACTGCGAATGCCTCTTTAATGGCTCCCTTGTCCGTGAAACGCGCCATCTAAGTGAATCGCGCGGGACAGTCTAATTTTTTGCATGATTTTCTGGAATGCGTCGCAATTCACCGTGTCGAAGACTTTTGTCAGATCTATGAAGGTGGAGTGGAGATGCATCCGCATTTCCTGACATTTCTCCTGCAGTTGGCGGGTGGCGAAAATTATGTCGATGGTGGCCCAATGACGGCGGAGGCCGCAGCTGCTTTCCAACAGATTTCACTGCTCCAGATGACTGTTGAGGCGGATGAGGAGAAGGTAAACAAAGATCTCTCGGCCCATGTTGACGAGCGAAACTCCTCTGCAATCGTCGCAGAGTTGACGATTCCCTTTTTTATGCGTGCAAAACAGAAGGTTAATGGGAAATAGAACGTGTACTGAGTACAATGGACAGCATAAATGGGGAGGCTTATGGAAACGGCCGGGGATACGGCAAGGTGGACTGCCATAGGCTGATGGGTGGCCAATCGGCACAAAGAAGGTGTGGACAGGGATCATTACCTTGATCTTTCGCTTGTTACGCGTTTGTGGCATGATGTTCTGACGGCGCGGGCAGTATACGCTGCATCCCTCCACCCTAAATTGGAGAGCAAGAGGAGGAGGGGGAAAACAGTAGAGGTAATAATGGATAGTTAGACAATGTTCTAACAAGATTCGTCCTGAAATCATTGGACAGTTCTACGGTTTCGGGTCGATCTTCTCAGGGCGGTATTTTCTACCTTTGCGCCGCTTTGTGCAGTCACTGGCTTTTTTGCCCCTGAGCTAGTGGTGGCCGGGGTAGGAGGAGGAGGAGGAGGAGGAGGAGGAGGAGGAGGAGAAGGAGGAGGAGAAGGAACATACGCCTCGGTCGGTGGCATAGTTCTCTGTGCAGGCAGTAGGTGTTCAGTCCTCGGGATGTCAGGATCCCTATCAAGGGTTGTTGGCAGTTCGAACTTTCCGAATTCTCAACTTACTGTGTCCGTTCGGCTGCGAACTTGGTCTAGATTTCGACGCACAATTCTCCCATCTTCTAGCTCTAATTCGACCATTTGCCTCTCGCTTGCTCGAACTACCGCTGGACATCAGTTCTTTTCGTGTTCCAGTCGCGTGTAGGCACTTTCTTTAGGCGCGACGACTCGTGGTCAGGTGTTCACATCATATCGTTCTTTCGTCTTTATCTGTTTTGCAATGACTGTATCATGCGTCGGTGGATTCAACAGGTCCAGTCGTGCGCGCAACTGCCGCTTGAACATCAATTCTGCAGGCGATGAACCGGTTGAGTCGTTTGGTGTTATAAGATAGCTGAAGAGAAAGCGTATCAACTTGATGGCCAAGTCCGCTTTCGTCTGTTTGGCTAGTCTGTGCTTTATTGTCTGGACTGCACGCTCTGCGAGGCCATTAGAAGCATCGTGGTACGGGGCAGTATTTAAATGCTTAATTCCATTTTCCTCCATGAAATCTCTAAATTCTGCACGAACAAAGCCTGGGCCATTGTCTGAAACGGTCATTTCAGGTATCGCAAAAGCAGAAAAAAACTGTTCGCAACTTGTTGATTGCATCGCATCAGTTCATTTAGTGTGGGCACCAACTACCACCAAAACCATATAGCCTTGGAATAGCCCAAAATAATCAGCGTGTACCCTCTTCCACAGCGAGATGGACCAGGCCCAAGGCTTCAGAGAAACCTTCCGTAAGGTCTTCTGTGTTATTTGGCACACGTGACATGTTTTCGCCGCGTTTTCAATATCTGCGTCAATTTTTGGGCCACCAAACATAGCTGCGGCGAGAGCTTTCATTTTAACTTCACCAGGATGAGCATTATGCAGGTCTCTGAGGATGACCCGTCGGCCTTGTGGTGGCACAACTACGTGATTGCCCCATAGTATGCATCCGTCTTGTAGACTTAACTCGTTCTGATGGTTGAAGAATGGTTGAAACTCAGAGGAGGTAGAGGACGACTAGCCAGGTTGTAAGGCTCTCTTTACCCGATTTAGGCGAGGGTCTCTCGATGTCCATTGTCGAATTTCTTGACAGCTTACAGGTGCGTTGACTAGGTTCTGCAAAAGATTCACGGTTTGGAAAACAGGTGACCCGTTAATGCCATCGTCCACGATAGTAAGCCTACACAAGGCGTCAGCCACTACATTTGCACTACCTGTGACCTATTTCATTGTATACGTGTAAGCAGACAGAGTGAGTGCCCATCGTTGCATTCTCGGCGAGAACATCTGTTGTATCCCTCGTTTTTCTCCCAGCAAACCTAAGAGGGGTTTGTGATCAGTGTTAATCTCAAAGGGTCGGCCAAATAGATACAGGTGGAAGCAATATAGACCAAACATTATTGCTAAGGCCTCTTTATCTAGTTGCGACTAGTTGGTTTCCGCATGTGACATGGTTCTTGATGCCAAGGCAACCAGCATCTCCGCATCAGAAGGCATTCAGTGCATGAGAACCACACCCTTGACGTACGGAGACGCATCGCATTTCAGTATGATAGGCTTTTCGGGGTCATAATGAACTAGGACAGATGAGGAGGTAAGAGCCGCCTTTGCCTGTTCAAAAGCACTTTGTTCGACCTCAGACCAGTTCCGGCAACGATTCTTTTCAAGTAGGCTATAAACAGGCTTTAGAATTTTAGCCGACTGATTCATAAAGCGACTAAAGTGGGTGACCAACCTCAGGAATGAACGCAATTGGCTAGTACTTTTAGGGCGCGGCGCCGTCCCCACGGCTTTGAGCATATGTTCGAGTGGATCGAGGCCAGTTTTATCCGCTCGGACGTCCAGGTATTCAACTGAGTCGGCAAGAAAAGCGCACCTATCTTTCATGAGTTTAAAACCTGCATCCTCCAAACGTCCTAACACGATGCATAGAGTCTCTAAATGACCATGTTCAGATGGGCCGGTGACTAATATATCGCTAAGATATGCATAAACTCGAGTTCTCGCTCAGAGCTGTGGTTGGTGACCGAGAATTGACGCAGATATGGAAAACGTGGTGAAAGCATGTCACACGTTTGTGGCATGATGTCCTGACCGCCCGGGCAGGATACGCTGCACTTTTCCGCTCGTAGAGGTGCATGATTGTGGCGTCTATGAAGTCCTGAGAAACCTATTCCGAAAGAACACTGCAGGGTGATCAATGCGTTGGCCGCCGCCGTGCTTGTAAATCTCAGGGGTGTGTAGTTGTGTGTCCATGTGAAGGCTGTAGTAGTTCGCTCACTTGCTTGCGGTGTTGAATACGCCAAGTTCCATTATCTGAAGCCCAATCTCACACGTGGCTCCCCAAAGACAGGCTCTGCCAAACGGTACAACCCCACTGACCGTCTCCACCGGCAAGCTGACCAGGTGAGGGTACCAATGTGTGTTTCTCTGCACACGGTAACTCTACTCCTCCCTTCCTGTTTCTCCTCCTTTCCCTCAGACCTTCTCTACATCCAATCTCTTGCATTTTTCCAACCCCTCTCATCCGCCCTCCTTTC
>CACRXP010000472.1:332209-355315 GCA_902702965.1 Spirometra erinaceieuropaei | reverse complement strand
GCACTTCTCATGCGCCTTTCTCCCCCCATTTGCCACCCTCTCCTCCAGCCTCCTCCATTTCCCTTCTTATCCGCTCTCTCCTCTTCACTTTCCCCTCATGACCCAAAAGTCCTGCGGCGAAGGCAACATGTAATCACGTAGGTTGCACAGACCATTCGTCGTTCTCCTTCGAAACTCCGTGACCCATATCGGAAAGCGATATCCGCCTAGTGCGACAAACCAGCCCTACTAGGGGGGAGCATGAATTACCCGTGCGATAAGGGGGACGTATAAAAGGCGCCCTACACAAACATTGGTTCACGACATCTGCGCGCAGACCGTGATTCGCAGACTTCTTAATATGAGATGAAAACCAAATCACAAGGCAAAATACTCTCTCTCGCTCTTCTCTTTGCTCCCCCCTCCCTCCCGCCCCACAGGCAGCTAGGGTAAACCCGCCCACTCTGACGGTCTGAAATGTTCAATGCCTTCTAAATTATCCCAGCAGCAGTTAGCTGGAACGAAGGATGGCGCTAATCGCTCTGGGACTAGCGCGCTACAAGGTGGACATCGCTGCACGCAGCAAGACCCACTTCTCCAAATAAGGCCAACTGAAGAATGTGAGTGCCATCTACACATTCTTCTAGAGCGATCGCCTTAAGGCAGATCAACGAGACGCAAGCGTCGATTTTGCCGTAGGGGACGACATCTTGGGACGACTGCCCTGTCTGCCGCGGGGCATCAGCGACCTCCTGACGAGCCTCCGCCTGTCTCTCCGGGAATCCAACTTTGCCACCCTCGTCACCGTTTACGTTCGCCCCCGCCCGATGACCAGCACTGACGTGGCAAGGAGCAAATTCTACGAAGACCTGCCCGTCTTCATGGCGACTGTGCGGAGGGCGGCCAAGTTGACTGTCCATGGTGATGTCAACGCCGCGTTCGCACCGAGCATTCTGACTGGAGAGGAGTGCGGGTTTCCATGGCCTCGGCGGCTTCAGCAACAATGGCCTGCTCCTCCTATGAACCCCTGCAGAGCACTGTCCCATCCTGACTAACACCCTATTTCGCCTTTTGCAGCGGGAGAAGACGACATGGATGCACACCCGGTCGCGGCTTTGACACCTGCCGGACTATGTCCTCGTCCGCAGACGAGACTAGGTGGGCGTGCTGGTGAGCGAGGCGATCCCGGATGTTGACGGGTGAACCAACCATCGCCTCGTCGTTTCAAAAACGAGGACTTCCCTAAAGTTTGGCAGGTGACCCCACGGTAAGTGACCCCCATGTCAGCTGAATATTGTTCTATAGTTTTTGCTTGCTCACTTTTTTCATTTCAGTAATAAACTAGCAGAACTGCCAGCCAACCTTCCAGACGCCGCCGCTGCGGCCGACCAGAATGCCTCCGAGGAGAATCCCTGGTATGAACGGGGGTATACAGTTTATTAGATGGCCCTGGCTGTCCTCGGCCGCGCCTGCCATCAAAATCAGGGCTGATTCGACAAAAATGACGTAGCCAACAGCTACCTACTCGCCGAGAATAACCGTCAGCACAAAGCCTGCGTCAACCGTACTACCAGCGACGAAAAACAGCCTTCTACCGCAATCGTCGCCTTGTGCAACAGCGGCTGCTGGAGATACAGGAGGCTGGACGGCTCGCAGGGCCGAAAACATCCAAGGGTACGCGGACCGCAACGAGTGGAAGAACTTCTTTGCTGTGATCAAGGCTGTCTATAGTCCAACAGCCAAAAGAACGGCCCCTCTTCTCAGCGCCTACGGAACCACCCTAATCACTGATAGGACGCAAATACTGAAGTGATGGGCCGAGCACTTCAGAAGCGTCCTCAGCCGTCTTTACACCATCTCCGATGCGGCCATCGTCCGTCTACTTCAAGTGAAGACCAACGTCGACCTCGATCTCTCCCTCTCTCCCTCCACGAAACCATCAGGGCCGTGCAGCAACTCTCGATTAGTAGAGCATGACACCCATTGCCTTCCTCCTCCCTTTTGCGACTCACGTCATCAAAAAGCTCACGCTTGATGGGTTGACTCCAGCTTCCTTTGGCGCGAAGTCATTAGTCCATACACCCCTTTTAAATTTAGGTGACTTCTGTTGCAATTGGAAGGAGATCTCTAGCGGTTTGGCGTTCTGGATTTTCACTCAAACTCATCATCAGAGAGTCGCAGAATAGGGTATTAGAAGCACAAAGAACGCAATATTATAGGACGCAGTTGACAGGCAACAACATGCAAACAATCATTATGAGTACTCGCGTTCGTGTCTAGGGATTGTATTCGATGTGATGATTGCTTGTCGGTGCTTACCCGAGTTGTCAGTTCCTGTGAAAACGACTAATATGACGCAGGTACTGGAATTCGACAACAACAACCTAATCAGTCACAAACGCAACTGCGAATGGGCGCTATACTAACGTGTCGAAAGGCATTACAACGAATCCGACAGCTCAACTCAGCAGAACGACATTGCTTACGGTCCAACTGGAACTACTGCGACGCCGACGCAACTTCGCAGTTACTGTCTCTGAAGTTGCCGCTGGAAGTGTACGTACAAAATTACTTTCTGCGTTTCTGGACATTTTTCGCGTGTGGAGATTTATTAGAAGTCGATGTATCTCCTAAGACCCTCAGCTGACAAGGCAGCCGGAAACATGACAAATGAACCCCTTGATCGCCAGTGTTATGATGTCGTCCAGGGCCTATCGGAATCGAATGCTCCTACGCCGAAGGAGAGGATTCCCATTGACCTTGATATGTTTTAAGACCTGCTGAACAAAATGCTTTATTTGAAAGAAAGTGCTGGCTTACTTCTGCCCAGGAAAAGTAGCCTCCGAAACTCTCACATGGGAGTTTTTTTCAATCGAAATATTATCCAGCAGAACGTCTGAAATGGCGTAAATTAGTGACGGAGCTGAAGAGTATACTTGCAGCTGGAGAGAGCAACTTGGCTATTTCAGGGGACGAGTGATACAGATGGATGCGATGTTGCTCTGGAACCAGCCAGTCCTCTTGATGGCAGCAGCAATATAATATTGACAAACCCGAAACAAATCGAACTAAGCTCTGTCGAACGTTGCAAACTTAAATTCTTCTACACAAATGTTCAGTTTTTTTCCAAACTCAGCGAAATTAGAACAAATGTAGTTAATACGCCCCCGGGTGTTATAGCAACAACAGAGGCGTGACTGTCGCAGAACGTCCCTGATTGAGAAGTCGCATTAAAAAGATCCTAATTGTTTAAGAGAGACAGGAGAGACCGACAGGAAGGTGTTGCCATATATGAAAAGAGCAACTTAAGAGTGTGGGGGAGGACCGACAAGATTTCCGCCGACACAGAGACAATCTGGCTGACTATGAGAGCATGGAAGTCGAAGTCCCTCGAATTTGAAATTATCTACCGGCTCCTGCAGGCGGATTCCGACTCAGATAATTGTCTACTGGAAAGCATAGAAGAGACCATCAGTCGACCAGACATCGTTCTCATGGGGGATTTTAATGTACCCTGCATCCGACTGGACGATATGCATTCGAAGTTCTCAAAGTATACTTTCTATTATCATCTACTAAAGACAACCCTAGAAACTCTTCTCACGTAATGTGTTCTGTTTCCATCTAGAGAGCGTGGAGGGCAAAAGGCCAGTTGTCTGGACCTCGTCTTGACAAAAGATCCTGACAGTATAGACGAGGTGTACTGCCTACCTGCGCTCGGTTGAAGTGATTACTCAGTACTTTTATGGGATTACGAACTGTATTCTGAACAGTATGTAAAAGGAGACGGGGCCAAATATATGGAAAGGAGACTTTTGCCAAATAAGAGCTCAGGCATCACAAATAGACTGTGATATACTCTTTTCGGAAACGTAAACAAGAACTGGAATTTGGTTAAGGGTCGGATATTGCACCTAATGAGGTGCAACTGTCTCTTATGAAAACCCAGGACATCCAACTTACCTCAGTGTCAAGCAGAAGAACTCAAAGAGGAGATTAACAAGAAAGGAAGGCTGTGGAAGGAGTTTCGCGAAGGCAACAATAATGCAGCCTTTAAAAAATATAAAGTCGTAAGAAACAAGATGAACGGCCCAAATTTCAAGAAACGAGAATATCTCGAGAGTCATTTGCTCCACCGAGCCGCTAAAAATTCAAACTTACTCCACAGCTTTTTGCGAAAGAGCACCCATAACAGGAATCTGTTTTCTCTCACGAGGAATAATGACGGTTTGGAGATATAGAACAGTACAAATAAAGCTGAGAATTCCCCTCAGTTTTCTCAATCTGTTTTCACAAGAGAAGCAGATTTTATTTCCTTTAGTTCTGAGAACACGGGTGATCCGATGATTGAAAATACTACGCTTCGATAAGACGCGATTTCGGAAGAGCTAAAAAACATGAAGGAATGCAAATCTTCCGGTCTAGACGACATCCCAACAAAGCTGATCCCTGAGCTTGGCCGACAACTGGCCAAACCAGTATCCCTTCTGTGCCAGAAATCACTTGATGCCGGAATCCTTCTCAAAGACTGGAAAACGGCCCACATTACACCCCTTTACAAAAGCGGTATTCGTGCCCTTACGACAAACTACAGACCCGTAAGTATGACATTAATCTTCTGCAAAGTGATGGACAAAATCATCAAAAAGGAGTTGATGGCATATTTGGAAACCCACAGCCTCTTGTCCAATGCACATTATGGTTTCCGTAGGGAAAGATCATGTGTAACGAACTTGCTATACACAATGCAACATTGGAGAAGAGCACTGGATGCAAAACACACTGTGCATGTGGCCTATATTGATTTCCGGAGGGCCTTCGACAGTGTTCCGCACAAGCGTCTCATGTGCGAGTTGAGGGTCATGGGCATCGGCGGCAGACTTCTCAAACGGACCGAGAACTTATTCGTCGGCCGTTCCCAAATTGTCTGCATAGAACAACAGCAATCAAGGCGCACATTCATAGAACGTGGGGTCCCACAAGGCCCAGTGCTCGGACCAACCATCTTTCTCTTGTTCATCAAGGTCAAGGTCAAGGCGCGCAGCTCAATTTCAAAGATAAGTGAAGCTTTGCATTTATCTGGATATTCTTAAGCAATTAATGCCTGTTTTTTACTTGAGTCCCTTTTAAAAAGTTACCTTTCAATATAAGGTAACATTTTTCCCAGTTTTGTTTGACAGTCTGGCAAAATAGTCGTATTTTGTAAAAAAAACCTTTGCAGTGACTCCTTTCCCTACTATCTCTTTCTAGTTTTCGTAGTTAAATAACAATAGTACTTGCTATTCAGTGCGCCTTTCCGTACGTTGGCAAAGTTTTGATCATTCTTCTGTAACGAAAAATTTTTCTTGTCTGTAATGCCCCGCAGAGCACGTGCTAAAAGGCGAAACTTGCGGCCTCCCCACCGTCTCTGGGTGCCAAAATAGGGACTGAAGACATTGCAGGTGCCAGCGTATGTTCTTCGCCGTCTGCAGATTTGATTAACTCACAAATCCCTTTAGTACACGTAGAACCTCTTGACCCTTCAGTCGTCCAAAAATACGCCTCAGCTAGTCGTAGCAGAACATCAGTCGGCGAAATAGTCGATCAGTTGATTTATGGCAACATAAACAGCACTTCTGAAAAAGTAATTGAACAAGCTTTTAAACTTATTGGGGTAATCAGTTCGGAAACTGAGGAAAGAATTAAACGCAAGCATAATTTCGTACTGCGAAACGTTCCGAGCCACTTATCTGCTATAAAGGGAACGAGTGTGTTCCTACAACGTTGTGGCTTGAGTTTCAGTGTCGCACAAGCTAAGCGACTTCGCTCGCTTAGACGTAATGCACCGATACCAGTTACTCTATTCTCCATGATAGAAATCGATTTTATCTTGTCGAGTAGGGAGATATCTAGAGAATTCTGCCGTAAATGGCGCTGCTCCGTTTCGCCAGACCTCACACCCCTGCAACGAAAAATGAATAAATTAAAATCGGCAAAAACCAACACCAGGATAATGACACCTACTGTCAGTCTGAATAAGTCCTCTACAACACCATCTGCGGCATCTGCACATCACGGCATAGTCAATTCCGTAGGGTATTCGACTACTTTTAGTGCTGAGCTTTTTAAACACACCATCACGCCTGGTATAAACACGCCTCTTTCGACTCACGCAGCAACCCCTAGTAAGCCTAAGCATGTGTCTAAGTCAAAGGCAAATCCTATTACTGTCTCAGCCACTCGCACACCCGATAAATCCAGCACCATTATAAAATCTTTTCCTCCACAATCGGCTGACAGTGCCTCAAATACACCGACTCAAAACGTAGCGTGTTCCCAACTGTCCCGCAGTCATCATATCGAGGCAGTTAGGCCGAATATGCCGATTTTCCCGCCGTTGAATAGAACTCTTGTTCCAATGGAAACAATGCGTCCCCCACCCGCTAACTTGTTTCCTCCACAGCCGTTCTACCAATTTATTCCTCATGCTAATGTCTATAGTGGATCAGTAAACTCATCCGATCCTCAGTTCCGTTCCGGCGGGAATGTGTTGCGGTATCTGCCCCGCGGATTTTCAGCTGAAAATAAGTTCGCTAACAATTGTTACCAGTTCACCTGCCCGTCATTTCCTCTCCCAAGTCCTACCCCTTTTTATCCACGTCAGAATTTTTCGATGCCACAAACTTTTTGCAGAACCGGATGGTTGCATCCGGACCGTTTGCTCCGTAGGCAGCCCAGAACTGGACGATGTAGCCTACCTCCCTCAGAAACTAACAGCCTTTCTCTCCAAACTTTTTGTTTTAAATGCCAGATCCTTGCTTAAAAATATGCCTTTGCTTCAGACTCTGGTGTTCGTCCATTGTCCAGATATTGTTTTTGTAACTGAGACGTGGGCATCAACCTCGGTAGCTGACTCCAAACTCTCTCTTCTAGGCTATAATTGCATTCGAAATGATCGCCAAGATAGCCGTGGTGGGGGCAGCTGCGTCTACGTGAAGCAAACACTTACATTTTTGCTGTTGGACCTCCCGCGTTTTTCCGCAGTAGAAGGCAGCTGCTGGCTCCTGGTTGCTCTAAAAATAAGTTCTCTTTACTAGTTGGCTGTGTCTATCGCCCTCCCAACGCCAACGACAATTTCGATCATTTACTCTCACAGGCATTTCATGCTGCGGCCGACTCAAGCTTTAAGTATCAATTGGTTGCGGGTGACTTTAATCTCCCCGAAGTCCGCTGGTCTCCGCCCTCAGGCCCCAGAACGTTCGAAGACTTTCTTGAGGCTGTGGATGTTGGGATGTGGAATCAGGTTGTCGATTTTCCCACCCGAGGCCCAAGTATACTTGACCTAATTTTCTGTAGAGGCTGCATGCCATCGTCATTGTCATCCCTAGGCCCACTGGGGGGCTCAGACCATGACATAGTTGTTTCAACTTTGGAATTCGAGGCTGACAAAACGTCTTCCCCAAAGTATAACTTTTTCCGCGATTTCCGATCAACTCGCTCAAGCGAATTACTAACACACCTTAATTCCTACAACTGGACTGATTCCTTCCTTAGTTCGGATGTAAATTTTTGCACTGCAAATCTGTACGAAATTTTGAATCCGTTAATTTCTCGATTTGTCCCCCGTAAGAAAATTATTAATGTTGGGGATGAGGTTTTCCTACCCTTACCCTTTCGTCGCAGATTGCGCAGGCTTTATCGTCGTTTCCATCTTCAGAACGATGTTTCTGTTCTGCCCTTGATTTGTGATATTTTTGATCGAGCTAAGAGATTGTCTGAAGAAAAACAGCTAGCCGAAGAGGTCCAGTTTACCGAAAACCATTCGTTAAATGTCTCGAAACTTTTCTCTAGAAAAATACGAACTCACCGAAAGACGCAGCATCCCATCCTCCGAGACGCTCTCGGAAATCCCATAGCTGATAGCTTTAATGATTTCTTGTGCAAAACGTTCATTGAAGACTCGACCACTCCGCTTCCGACCATCCAGCCATTGACCGGGACAGTTCTAGAAACTATATCTTTCACTCTGTGGGATGTGACTGTTGCGATTCGGCGTTTTCGTCAATCTTATAGTCCAGGACCTGATGATGTCCCAGTAAGCATTTTAAAAGCCGATGCAAATACGATTTTCCCATCCCTCTTATGCAACATATTTAATGTTGCTCTTGAAAGTGAAGCTTATCCTACCTTGTGGAAGGAATCACACATTTTGCCCATTCCTAAGCACGGCAAATCTGCATCATTTAATGATTTTCGGCCAATAATCGCCCTCCCCGCAGTTTCGAAGATCTTAGAGACATTGATCAAAAAGAAAGTGATGTGTCACTTAACAGTGAATAACCTACTGAGTGCTGCTCAGCATGGATTTCTCAAAGCTCGATCTTGTGACACCTGTCAACTCTCTTTCTTTGACTATGATCTCCAATCTAGGGACAATGGTTTTGCACTTTACACAGTATATTTCGATTTCTCTAAGGCTTTTGATCGTGTTGACCATGCTCTTCTTCCCTTGAAACTGTCCTATTTCGGAATAGGTGGCAAACTTTTGAATTTTATATCCTCTTACCTGGGCACTCGTACACAACGGGTTAAGATTTCTAATATTATCTCCAACCCCACACGTGTGAGGAGTGGCGTCATTCAGGGTAGTGTATTCGGCCCGCTTTTATTTTGCTTTTTCGTTAATGATGTACCAGATTTATTTCAGAATGGTAAGCCTTTCATGTATGCCGATGATCTTAAAGTTGCATATCGATATAAGTCGGCAGATCATGACATCGTGCTCGAGCTCCTTAAGAGCGATCTACAGGCTTTCGCCCAGTGGTGCCGCACATGGCGCCTTTCTCTTTCTTGGCATAAGTGCTCAGTCATGGTGGTTGGCGTCGACCACCAACCTCAACTAAGTATTGAAGGTCACTTTATAAATTTGTCCGGGGTTTTTTAGGATCTGGGCGTATCATACTCCAAGAGTCTCAATCTCTCGGAGCACTGTGACTTGATAGTCTCCAAAGCACGCAGAACGACCGGGTTTATCCTCCGAAACTTTAAAACTAGAGACATCAAAATGCGCCTTTTCAACATGTACGTTAGACCTGGTCTGGAATACTTTTTGTTTTTATTTAGCCTCATGCGTGCTACTGAGCGGAAGAAAATAGAATCCGTTCAACACTTTTTTACCAAGAGAATTTTAGCCGCGGAACACCGACATTTGTCTTACCAAGAACGTTGCCGGCTTACGGGCCTTGATCCTTTATGGTTCCGTAGATTACAAAAGGGACTATTTTTGCTATTTAAACTCTTATATAATCACACATTTAACCCACTCACCTCTTTAAGACATCATATCCACCCACGACGTAACAGTCACCGTGAGGTCTTTTAATTTCTGCCTCTGGCACGTACTGTTAAATATCGTCGGTTCTATTCTATAAATGTAATTGCTATTTGGAATAAACTACCCATGAGTGGGAAAACTCTCAAAATTATCCTTCATTAAAGAGAACTATTACTCGATTTTTGCATTCAGGAAAGCTCCCACAAATTTTGGGTGCTGAATCCACTGATCGACTCTACCGTAGCGATGGCGTTTGTGGTCTCTGAACACTATGGCCGGTCTCGCCAGCTGTTCCTCAACGCCTCTACTTTGACTATCTCCAACTTTATGAAAGGAACTGACGTCTGATAATCTCTGAAACCGTGCAACCCCCCCCCCCCCTTCTTGACGGTCGAACATCTACCACCAGCAGTTTTTTCTCCTGAACCCTCCAAACCATGAAAACCACCGTCAACTATATTTTTATTCCTCAGGAGTTTTTTTTCACTGCTGGTTGGATTTGTGTTTAATCGCTTAATTTGACAATGCCTGTAAACTGGCATTAAATAAATTATTATTATTATTATTATTATTATTATCAATGATTGTGTCGATCGGTTGGAGCGTGATAGTGACATGTTTTCAGATGACATAAAAATCTGGGAAGTTGTCCAAATGCTGCTGACGAGACTAACTTCCAACAAAATTTTTGCCGATTAGACGAGTGGCCCCGTATGTGGCTCTTGTCCTCCGATTTCAATAAATGTACCACACTGCGTCTCGGAAATCAGACCCCTAGTACGTGGCAATACCACCTCAACGGAATGCCATCCCGAGAAGCAGAAACGCAAAAAGATCTCGGCGTCTGGGATACAGACAGGCTAAAACCTTCTGCACAATGTTTAAGGTGGCTAAAGCCGCAACTTTAATGCTATACGCCATCAAGCGGGCATTCACAGTTTTCGACGAAGATTGCTTCTTCAAACTCTTCGGCACGTTTTTAAGTCCACATCTCGAATATGCAATTCAGGCCTGGACACCATGGACACAGTAGTACTACAATTTACTCGAAAGGGTGCAGAGGCCAGCAACAAAACAAATAAGAAGTCAAGGTGTATTGCGATACGAGATCCGCCTAACTAACCTTAAAATCTATCCTCTGATTTATAAACAGTTGCGCGGAGACTTGATACAAACCTTCCGTATCGTGCGTGGCTTGGGCTGCGCCCTCCTGTGCCACGAGTTTTTGCAACTCGCCTCTACAACAAAGCTTCATGGACATTAATTCAAACGACGTGTGCGCCAAAGTAGATTTGATAATCTGATAATTGTTTATTAAAGACGCGTCGGGGTCCCATCAAAGCAAGTAAAAATAAATTTACATGCGAATTTTAGACGAGGTAGTCCAAATCTTTACAAAATGCAATTCATCGTTTCTGAATTAGTAGTCCATTGAGAAAAATGATTAGTGAGGGGTGAAAGAAACTCCACACAAAAATTTAAAAATGATTGGATTAATCTTACAGGAGAAAAAACCCCTCAATAAAAAATAATGACAGAAAAATGCTGACAGGACTGGCCTGTATGTGGCGGTATATAACGGATTATAATCAGACATCGTCAGGGCAGAAATAAATGTCAGCCCTGATTATAATTGGAAATCGTCAGGGCAAAACTAAATGTCAGCCTGGAGGGGTAGATATGCGAGTCAGACAGGACTGGACTGCATGTGTTATTGTATATGGGATTCAGAACTGACATCGTCTGGGCCGGATTGATACGCCGCATGAGACTATTCGCGTCCAAGAGGCCAGACGAAAGGAACCCAGACGCGATCGGCCACAGCACGCTTCGAGCCCAGCCGAGGAGTGGGGAAGGGAGGTACGACCAAACTACTGGTAGACGGCGAATACTGAGGGTTTCGCCGTGAACGTCGACAGACCGCATGAGGTCAGAATGCGAGAGATGACATCAAAAACCGCGAAAATTGTCGCTATGGGGGAGGAGTGATAGCAGTGGATTTAGAAACCAATTCAAAACAGGGGGTTTCTAATGATATAATTAAGGGTTTACCACTTGATCTACCACTAAATCCCAGGAGGACCCTTCTCGAAGTCATAAAGCTGAGTGTTCAGGAATAAGACCTTTAACAGTGTCTTTATGCTTTCCGGTGTAAAATGTTTGCGTAATTTCGACTTGAATACCAGTAACTTAGGCGATAATCTAATTTCAGGCGGAAGATTATTCCAAAAGAAAGCATATTTGAAAGCAAAGAAGAGGGAGCGCTTGGATGTACTGCATAGAGGCGGCGGAATTACCATGCAGGAGTCGCGCGCGGCATAAAACCGATCTCTCGGAGTGAGAGTGTCAATGAGCGAAGATTGGAGTTAGAGTTGATGCGAAAAAGGAAGCAAAGGCCAGCTTCGAGTTTTCTAACCCACAAAAACTTAATGTTCGCCAGTTGACATCTCTGAGTATATGAAATACCGGACGAAGCCTGAGAGAACAGTTTCCGGGTAAAAACCCTCTGAACATTTTCGATTTTATTGCGGTCGCAGGCGTTCATTAAACCGAAGAAAGGACGGCAATATTCGAGGACTGGAAGAACAAACATTTGATAAAGTCTTAGCTTCATTTCCGCAAGGAAAAAATATGCGATATGAATTCACATATCTACACGGCTTTGGCAGAGATTCTATCTGTCTAAGGTGATAAAGCAAGCTTATTTGTATAACTTAGACCTAGGTCCTTTATGGTAAGGCATTCTGAGAGTGGGTTATTCTGAAAAATTATGGCACTAGGAAGTTGGGCAGGATCAAAAGACATAAAAATGCACTTGGATAATGAAAACTCCATCTGCCATGTTGAACCCCATCTGCTTAAGCCCAGTAAATCGGCATTAATGTCTTCAACACAAACATTTGCGGTGTCCCTAGAATATGAGTAAACACACTTGAGGTCATCGGCATAAGTAAAAGTTTGCGAATTTCCGAGTTCAGTCGAAATATCATTGATGTACAGAAGAAAGAGTAGCGGACCCAGGACTGTGCCTTGAAGTACGCCACTCGTGATCGAGTGAGGTGTCGAGTAACTATTACCGACCATGACTTTCTGATATCGATTGGACAGATAGGACCTGATGAAGTTGAGTAGAGGCGGCCGGATGCCGAGAGCTTCCAATTTTACTAAAAGACGTCTATGGGGCACCTTGTCAAAGCCTTTCCTAAGATCTAAGTAAATAACTACCACTGACTGCCGCTCATTACGAAGAGATGTGATTAGATTAAGAAAAGCCAAGTGACATGTTTCGCAGGATCGGTCAGGTAAAAATCCATGCTGACTAGGGCTCAGAAGCCGATTAGCTATACAGAAGTCAAGAATTCCATTGAAAATAATCCTTTCAGGAAGCTTTGCTAGAGATGGCGTTTTGTGCACGCCCTGATATTTATTAACATCTGATCGAGATCCAGACTTGAAGACGGGAATTATAATTGATGTATTCCATGTTTCAGGAAAGAATGCTTTTGAAATATAAGCCGAGAATGAATGACTAAACAATATGGGAAGGTAGGACGCTTGTTTCAATGCGAGAATGTGAGAAAGTAGTTTTTATCGAGCCGTGTCGTGGAAGCGCGGAATAACCTACCCAAGACGGTTTTTATGTCTCAATCTATGGAGACATTAAAAATTTCGGCCTGACAGACATATGCTGCAGAAACAAAGGGACTATGTGACTTTGTAATCACAAATCCAGTGACTTACTTGGATCGATGTCTGCATTAACCTAATGCAGTACTTACTTCATATTTATGCTTATTTTCTCGATTTTTATGAAAAAATGGGGATTTCAAAGGAATAAGCCTGTTTCCCTAAAATTCGCTGATTGACTGAACTGGAAAACAAGGTTGCCTTAATACAATACGTTCGGCGGGTTCTTAATACGAATGGGTACCTGCACAACCTCGCCAGCCGTTGAGTGTGTAAATGCGACGAGTAGCAAAATTCAACTGACCCCAAATTTTGGCGAGTGCTCCCGTACATGAAAAACGTCTTGAAAGCCGTCAGCCACCCCTTCACACCATTTACAGTTGGAATTGTATATAGACCGGGGGCGACCATAAAGCGCCAGGTTATGGGACGGAAGGAACTGCTGCCGCGGCAGGAAACGTCTGGAGTCGTTTATCGGATCTAATATAGTTCCGGTCCGCATTTAAGTAACAAGTGCAGTAACCTCCAACGATTTTGCCCATGCAAAATTATAAGTCAGGCGTGGAGGGTGCGGGCAACCAGGAGCCATGGTGACAGCAAGCCGAAGTGCCGATTTATCGTCATCCGTAGAACCCATGACATTAATGAGATAACGGCAATAAACTACTCGGGTACTGACCGACAAGCCATAATCGCGTCAAATCAAAACCCCAGCGATGAACAAGAGTGCTGCCAGATATAGTAGGCTTGTGGTTTACGGGCAACTACGCCCTATAAACATTCGCTCTTCGCGCCTATACTGCCCTTTTCTGCGACTGTCTCTGATGACGGACTCAAGTGGGAATTCAAAACGTCGGATCAACAAACCTCTCCTTCCAACGACCGCATCTCCGTGCTCTGAACTGCGTTCTGTACTAAGCCTATTCGCTTCTAATGGTAATTTCCTTGACACGCTACTCCCAAATTGTGGGTATGGGCCATGCCCACATACGAGGTTTCCCGAGGCTTCATTATGGTGGGAATGCGAGTAGAGCAATTATTCAATCCTCAGTTCTATCCTTCCATTAACTACCTAGACCAACAGACCCACAACGCCGCATGTACATTATGTCCGATTTGATAGGAGCACGATTTCTCTGACTTTCAGTTCGAATTATTCCGGTCATGTCGACGTCTTTGACGAATTATTATTTTTCTTGAACATGTGACTACGGTCCCTTCATACTCCATCAGCATCAACTGCTGTTACAACATCTGCTTCAAGCTGGCGCACTCGTCAGCCATTGTAATTAAAAAAATGCGCCGTCAAATGGCTATGACCCGGTCTGATAGTTAGAATTCACGCGGAGCGAATGGGCACCCCATTCTTGTCTCCAATCACTACGCGGCAGAGAATGCGATCATGACTGGTCACGCAAAAGTGCATTAGGAAACTGCAAGTCATTCGAATGGGAAAATAAGGCTTATTTATAGCACCCTACCGGGTTTTGTCCGCATTCGGTCCTATGCATCTCGAAAATAAAATTCCAGACGAGCTGATGGGTTTCATGCATGGACGGAAAAGTCAGGTTCGAAGGGAGCAGCCGATGGCGAGGCGCCACGATCATGCTGAGAGCGTGCTAAAGAAAACGCACGTGGCCTTCAGTTGTTGACTGGCCCTTGTTTTGGGAGTGTAGGCACTCCGAACGGTTTCTCAGAAAGTGAACAACGGCGGAAAGTTATGGATCAAAGGGCAAAGGTAAATGGCTATGCAGACTCACGAAAATAAGGTCCTATTCAGTTCCATTTGTTGTAGCGTGAAAGATGTTCTGGGTTAAGCGCAAGAAGTTCCGAGCTGAGGCTGGCTGGTAGGGTTTGTTGTCCAGGTACATTCACGTCCGGTAAGATGCGACGGAGGAATAAAAACTGACTGTGAGTATTGACTAATAAGTATTGAGGCCCATGAGCGTAACCTGTGTAACATGAACACCTTGGAACATGCGACAAATAAAACACGCGTTATCGAGAGCCGAAGTCGGTTGTATTTATTTAAAACATACTTCAATAATGGCAAAGAGAAGGTGAGGTATACAAAAAGTGCATTGAGAAAAAATCACAAATGTACATAAGTTTTAGGGATGCTCTCGAAGATAGCTCGTTCTTCGGTATTGATAAAGCAAATAATGCACCGAATGACCTAGGATTTGGGCTCCCTTTAATGTTTCTATAGAGTCTGACTGCTGCTGTTTCTGCTGTAGCGCAGGAAGCTGTTGTCCGTTTAGTAGTTCCGTTGGGTTCAAATTGCTAATCAATTTGTTCTGGACATTTTATAAAATATCATATATTTTAAGAAGGACATCTTGTTAATCTGCAGTTAACGAGTATGATGACGATATCGTGAGTTCAAAGTTTGCAGCATTCGTCTCCTATCATCACTCGACGCAGGTGCCCGTGCGGTGCGCCGGTTTTTCTTATTTGTATAGCTGCGCGGTATATTTGGTGGGGCTTGTCTAACTCGTAAGACGCAATGTCTCCTGAGGACGTCGGTTCGTCCAATTACCCACTTTTGATTGCAATTATCGGTGTTTATGCAAATTGATATTCAATTTATGGATTGTCGATGCGATAAAATTGCATTTGCTCCTCATGTTATGGTGGATTATGCATCCCGGGATTTTCGCGCTCAAGTATTCTGATAAGGCCTTCACCGCGTCCTCGTAACGCAGCGCATCTGCTCTAACACCTTCAAAGTTAGCAAGTTATTAACTCAAGTAACGCGACCTTAAGACTACATAATTAGTACATTTCAATAACTGGCTTTGCTGATTTGTCGCTATCATCCGCTTTTCATAAACCAAATACTATAGCATCTGCCTTATTAAACATCGCTCAGTGTCGCACGCCTCGTTACCCTTCTGGATCAACGACAGGCAGTCGTGCTTATATGTTTGTACTTGAAGCGACCTCGTTCTTGTCTGTTCTAGCCACCCTCGACCATGTCGAGTGCATTTCTCCACGTGCAAGCGTCTACGATAGAGTGCTGCAGGGCTAGCACTCTAATATTCAGCAACGAACAGTACTCCCAGGTCCGCCTTCATGCCTTCGCAGATCGTATTGAGTCAGGCTTCGACTTGACCTTATCGTCAACGTCTCAAGATGGGCAGCAGCACCGGCTCATAGACCGGTGCATTTGGCCCTGGGCGGACGGCGAAGAACGCGCCCAAATCTCTCCAGTGTTTATTCCTTATAAGTCATATATATATGAGATAGTGTCCACAAAAACAAGAGAGACTAGAATGGCCATTTCTGGCTTATTAGCCGTCATCAGCCAGTCATACCTCATTCCAGGTGGGGATCACTTGGGATTCGAACCCGGGATCTTTCGTAATGGAATGTGACACTACCACTGAGCCACGGGCCTGTTTCTCTGTCGGTTGTGATCGGAGATATTAACCATGATAGATAGGCGCTCACTTGGGGTTGGGTATGACTGGCTGATAACGACCAATAAGCCAGAATAGGCCATTCCGGTCTTCCTTGTCTTTGTCGGCACTATCTCATTTACCTCTACTATTAGTTGCTGTGCAAAGGCATTCGAGGATTCTAGTATCAACTGCAAGGCACAGCGGAACAAGCACGTCCCGTAACCCGATCGGCGAGCGCCAATCTGTCATATGTATGATGTATATATGTATATTTGGCAAATGTATTATACCGTACTCCATAAATAGGTGCTAACTAGAACCCCGGAAACGTGTTTCGCCGACATTCTGCCGCTGCGTGACACAGTTGCGAGAGGTTCGGCTCCTCAGTGGGTCCCCCCAGTGTTACCTATGCGGTTTCTGGCATATGAACCCCAAAGGAATATCAGACGAATAATTCCAGAAATTATTCAGTGCAGGACATGGAGTTAAGTCTCCGGGACATATATATGTATATATTAAATCAGGAATGGGTCCACATCGATCTATTGGCTTCACGAAGCAAACAAGCTCCGTATGGGTGGCAAAGACCACGAACACGCAACCAATTACCAGGCTGAAGTCGGCCAAGTCATAATAGCAGCGAGGAGGGACGACAGAGAATGCGGGTAGATTGATACAGCACTGTTTCGGGCTTATTCTGCCTTCATTCAGCCAATCATAACCCTGACCACCAACAGCTGAGACAAGAAACACAAACATGCGCACAGACGCACCTGGCGCAGCTGGTCCACCACAGGGGTCTACCAGATGGGTCATAAGCACTTCATCGGACCGCAGTTCATCAGTGCTTCGCCACCTGCCATTCTCTGTCGCTGCAGATCGGGTATTTATTCACTCAGGAATGGGCGCACACCGATCTATTGACTCCCCGAAGCAAACAAGCCTCGTATGGGCGATAGGGATCACGAACCGGCAACCACCTACCAGGCCGAAGTCGGCCAAGCTGTGATAGCAGAGGGGAGACGACGGAGTCTGGGGTGTAGATTGATACAGCACTGTTTCGGCCTTGCTTGCCTTCATTCAGCCATAGAAAATCCTATTTGGATGTGTTCACAGGTCACTTTTGATATTTTTAAGATTTCTATGTCAGCATTTCAAAATATCCCAGCCATTTTCAATGCGAAGTGTGAATACGAACTGGTGGGATAATTAATTGTCAGCAAGTCTGTTTTGTGCGAGGCGCACCGATGCTTCGTGTTATAAACATCTCTATGTAACCACACTCACATAATTATCTTTAAGCGGTGATGTTTGCACCTGGGTGGTTTTGAGTGAAGCCTCCTCAGTAACTTGCGGATGTGCGTGCAGTATCAACTGGTTGTATGCTTTCTAAACCACATCTGTAGATATAATCGAATATGTAACGTTAAGCGCCGGCGGAGAAGGGTTAGATAGCTGTTATTCCTCATCCAACGCTTACGTTAGCAAAGACTTTCACTCGTTGAGACCTACCAACTTCTAGTAGCTTAATCCTACATAATTTGTTTAACCACGTACATTTTGTCGCATTCTTTCCACTGATCAAAGTGTTTTTTTTCAGACTTCTGTCGCGTCTGTCGATGCGAAGGGACGCCCTCAAAACCGCTGTTCTTTCCCTGTATGTGCACAGGGAGCATAAAATATGTTCATCAAGAATGGTAGGTTATTTTTTAAGTCAATATGTTAAGACTAGCAACTACAATGTTTATTTTCACTATTCGTTTTCAAAACTGTCCCGATTTTTTCAACATTTCTAGTCTTGATGATAGTTTCAGGATATTTATATTCCCACCAGGGCCGCCCTCTCTAGGCTTATCGTTTGTTAACAGATTACTGATTACATGGCCTTAGTGAACACAGTTCGTAGTATGCTTCGACTTAACCTTTTACCTCCAGCTCAAAAAAGATGAAGCGCTGGTCATTTCACGTGCTGTCATAACAAAGCTGTAACTAGGTCTCTTGTCTATGCGAAGATCAGACAAAACCATATCCAAGTCAGGTAGGAGTAGCGTCAACCGACTCTGATGGAGAACCACTGGTCAAACAGCCCACGGTTTCCGTGGTTGTCACCTCTTGCGCAGTGCCCCTCGCCATCCATATTCATTTTTGACTGTCTGGGCAGGCTGATTAGTCACGCGGGGGGCACACAAACAAACAATACTTCCAATGGCGGTATCGGCAGACCAAATTGTTGAGTATTTTCCAGGCCAGTAACCAACGTTAGTAGTAAGATTGCAGTAATTAGCGGCTCGAGTCCGATCAGGTGGTCCTCGCGCCAAGTTTAACCACCTGTGGTAAATTCTGGAGTTCCTAATCGTTTATTTGTGTGGTTTCATGATATCTCCATTCTTTAAGTGCTGCAGTCGTTTGCGTCCGTTATTCTTATCTGTTGCTGTCTCTGATTGTGGGTTCCAGTGTGGATATGAAAGGTCAGGCAAATAAATTATTGCACTGATGACCGCACCTCATTCTCGACGGCTTCCTAGTACGTCGTCTCGCTCACACCAGCCGGTGGAGTTTACAGTGACCGAAAGAATTACTTTACCAAAAAATACAACGACTTAGTGCTCTACGTCAAAATTCACCGTTTCATGGTGAATGATCTAATAGCTGCGTGGTGTCTCAAGTATCTTGGTCGACCTGCGCAACGTCCTAATGGATTTCCGCATAGGTAGTTGTTGCAAGCTATTTTAAGTTGTTAATGGCGTACTTCAATTAGTTGGCCTCTGTGGATTCATAATTTGGAACACTGTTTTGGAAGAACGGCGTCTATTCGCCAGTCATCTTCCTGGCTCGTCGTCTCCTATAGCAAATAGTGCTTTTTGTTGACGGGTCATTTAACTTGAGTCAATTTTATAGAGCTACTGCCTTCCGAATTTTTCGTATTTTGGAAGTCAGGGTAATTGCAGATTTTTCGTTTATTCTAGTTGGAGTATAGCAGTGCATGGAGGTTGGTGTTGAATGGCACATTTGGGTGTTATCCTTCTTTCGGAGGAGAATGTAAACAGACTGTTGACTTGTTATCTATGTTTTAAATCATCTACCAAACAAATGCGAAAATGGGCTCTTGCTGAGAAGGTTTAACGATGCAAACTATTGTGACGCAATGATATTTCTAGGCGTATTTGCTGTCCGCACCCAACTATTGCCAGTAAAGATCATATCGAAACTATCTGGAATTTCAACCTTAAACGAAAAGCATGCAAGAAGTGACCCTTATTGTCTTTTTGCCTCTGCTAGTAAACCTCGAATGCTGAATACTGATCACAATACAACCGCTTTCAACTCAGACTAGGCGGAATGGCCACTTTGGGTCGGCTGGCCAATCAAATTTGGTGGACACCTATCGTATATCATTCCGAATAAATGACTAGTTTACACTACAGTTGGTGACGGTTCGTCTTCGTAGTATACTCGTGCCGTCCGAATTTAAATACCATGATGATCACAAGCGCAATGGCATAAAGTCGCGAATAAGGCTGCCTCCGAGCTAAATGTGCCTGTGATTGTCTTCATTTTTGCAGTCTAGTGCAATGGCTGCACTACAGCAAACGTCAGACATGCGAGTTATGCGCCCACAAATTCAAATTCAAACCCGTCTACGCAGCCAACACACCGTCTGTGGTGCCTTTGGGTGTGCTGCTTATGGGTTTATTGTCAACTCTTGAGCGCTTCCTCACGCGCTGCATTCACTTTCTGACCGTCATCTTCTCCTGGCTCTTCGCCGTGCCGCTAACTGTCTGTCGCATCTACAAGTGCCTCTTCTCGGGCAATATTGCGGGTCTTCTCTCGCTTCCACTGGATGTTCTTTCGACGGAGCACGTCATCCAAGACTGCATTCAGGTAAGCCACGATGTCTTTCACTGTCTTGGCTGTTCATCTCATCCTCCACTGTCACACATCACTCACGGCCGACAAGCCTTCGCCGCTCTGAGCTCAAGTCATGGCAGAATGGAGCAAGAGAGGAGGAAATATAACAGGCTGTGACCTGAGGCGCTGTCTTTTTTCATTGCTGACTGAAAACTTCATCGGAAAGGGCTTATGACGGTAGTCAGTAATGGGCTTTGTATTTCTTCTTATGCGACAACTCAATGTTTCAGGTTAACGAGTCAAAGCTTAAACTGCCATAACTCAGTGTCAAGCAAGCGACTGCTTGTGACTACAGTGACCCCCACCCCCTTGTATTTTGTCGCCTTAGCCGTAAGAGAAGTCTTCGAGCGCGGAATCGCACGTAAACTCTCAGAGACTGACCACATTTATCTTGTGTGACCACAGTTTATGGTTTCACATGCAACACACAACTGGATGCCGTGGTTTGACGCCTATAGTACGCCTGCCAACGAGTCCTGCCTATCGCTTTCTAGCGTCGGCCGTTGTCGGCTCACTTGATGTGGGATACGTAAAAGTGGACGGGGAAAACACCTTACGGGTTAAGGATGAACTTACGTTTGCAACGCATTTCAATGTCGAAAACGCAAGTAGTCGATACTGAACACATTATTTCTCGTGGACCCACTTTTGTAGACCAATCCACCACTAGCCTCTTGCACCTTCTGATTGTATGCACGAACGATTGCCTACTGAACCATACCGACTCTCCTCAAACTTTTGACCTCTATCGATCAGAGTAAGATCACTAGTTTCTCCTTTCCATGTCTGTTAGATGGATCGTTGAGCGAACAACGACTGGAACCTCTGTTCTTAGAAGCTCCATTTATACCAACCTCCCACTGCATTAGTTCACGAGAAGTACCTTTCCGTGTGCCAGGGAGACTAACGAGTTGTCAGTGTTATGCACGCACATTCGTCCTCATTAATTGCGAAAGGCGACGGAAGTTGTCATTCTAAGCACACTTAGTCCTTCACCGTCCTCGTTGTCGTTGTCTTCACAAACACACCTCATCCCTACCTGCATCGCCATTCCAGCAGCAGCCGCAGCTGGTCACGGATAAGGACTGAAATAGGGTGCAGTTAAAACGTCCTCAAAGGGGAGGGGGTGCCAAACCATTGTTTCGAGACGACCCCTACTCGGATATCCTCTGCTGGCCAAATAGTGTAGGTCACTTTAAGGAAACTATACTAAAAATACCGAGGGTGCCTCCGCTTTTCGAATGCTCACTGTGAACTAATACATGTGAGCGACAACTTCCAACCTACAAAAGGCGCGCCGGCCCCCATCACGCGAGGGCCAGGCTGGCAGGAAGTTCATCTCAGGTATCAAATGGCATCGCCTGTACTCACAGAAACCCACTCGGGGGCAACGAACCGACTCAGTTGATTTCTTGTCATGTCTCAGTTTGGAAAGCTGTAAAACTAATAATGTGTAGCCGCACGTGTCGTTCACATGCGCGCGTGCACAACTGCGCAGATGTTTCTGCCCAGTTCTGCTGATTCCCCTGTTCGTATCGGTCTGCATAGTGAACTTTCTGTCTACTACCTCTCCTAACTGCTGGTGTTCTGCGGGACACGACTGAATTGTGTGCAATTATAATTTATAAGTATAGCCTAGACCGCCACACAATCTGGCATTTCGGGAACAATAGAAGGGTCCTGTTGCAATGGTCCGAACACCTGACACGCATTGTACTCTATAGTGCAAACGACGAACCGCCACTATTCGACACATTCCGTCAAATCTCTCTTCGCCAGCACCAGTAGGTCGTCCATCACAAACGGTAGGTCATCATCGTCTCGAGAGCGTAGTCGTGACGTGCATGTTATTTTGCTGGCTGCGGACAGCCTTGCGACGCATCTTCTTCATTTTGCTCCTCCGGTAGCTCCGATTGCAAAAGAAGTGGAATTGACCGTGGGCGCGGTGACCGACGGAGATAAATAGCCCGATCTGGTCTCCAATTCCACGCTCATCACGCCTCAATGAAGGAACGTAGATTTCAGAGAAATCGGAGATGTCGTGGACATCACATGAAGAAAGAGCCCTTGCAGTCAGACCCTCTTTCCAAGGAGATGTAGGGAGTTATCTCGTTTGCTGGCAACTTTCCAGTCCCTGCGCTGAGCGCATCGACCTCGCTCATTCCTCCCATGAACCTATTGGCGTGTTAGTTGACTATTAATGAGCTCGACTGTGTATTGAGCAACGTGGTGTGAGCCATCGCCTAGTGTTTTCCACACTTACAGGGCGTCAATTGCGGGATCGCGGAGAAGCAGCACAGCCCGACCACCGCAGACCACCAGCCGATGTGTTCCCGTTTTAGTCTGGAGCAACAGCTGCACACAATAATGAACAGGTAACATTCACTCACTGTGTCTGCGGCTGCAACCTGTCGTACGGTCGATTAGACGTTTGGCGTGCCGGCTGTGAAACCTGAGTTGGCGCACCCTGTTCTTTGTTTTTACCTACATCGTTTCACCATCTGCAACGGCTGCACCCCGAGCCTCTCCCACATACACAACCTCTCTCCAGAGCCCTACCACCCACAGTGGTGTTTTCCAGCCAAACGAAAATAGTACTATGACGCGGAAGTGGCAATTCATTGGTCGATGACCGACCGGATCCAGGCTGAGATTTTGAGCCTTTTAGGCCTGAGAGCAGGCCATGACTGACTACCGATGCCAAGTAAACCAGTTTCCCGCGTCTTTGTCGGCGTACATTTACCAGTATTGTCGTCGTCGTTTTCTTCTTCTTCTTCTTCTTCTTCTTCTTCTTCTTCTTCTTCTTCTTCTTCT